>OX632358.1:3146823-3392606 GCA_951751655.1 Ophion costatus | reverse complement strand
TCTCGTTGGGCGATCACTCTTCTTTCCTATATATCTACGTTTTTCCGACCCTTCCTCTTCCTCCACCGCCGACCAACCTCTGCTCTCCTCCCTCACTCTCTCCCTGCGACTCCGACTTTTTTCTTACTCTTTGGGATCGTCGATCCCTCGGGGACGAGGTAGCGCAGCTCGTGCGCGAAGTCGACCCGGTAATATCGTCAACGTGGCTACTAACGGATCACCCTATATATGTCTGTACACAGATACGCTGATGGTTGCCTAGACCGGATAAAAAAAAAATGAGACGAACCGTTCCCGGAACAAGTACCCGAAGAATAAAAATTGCTTCGTGAGATCACGGCCTCTCGCCTATTAGACTTCGTGACATCGTTTTCTCTTCATACGTACTGACTAGGGTGCTGGTCGAAATAAAGCGATAAGAGAACAGCAGGGGAAAAACTCTATATTAAAATATGCCGATTTTTCGCACCGTTAAAATGTTTACAGCACGCATTCTCTTTTGTTCCTAATTTTCCACCACGACTCGGCGGTCGACCTTCGCCATCTATGATTAGAAGTAACAATATTTTAAAAACGAAGAGGCAGGAAGGGATAGAGAGAAGCCGAGAGTACGGGGGACAAAATCATGTCATATAAATCGTGTCTTGGGGCATCTCTCTCATACTCCGTTCATACGTGTCTATACATGTGTTCCATTGATGAAGGAAGCGCGACACAAAGCCTTGATGATCCGTTTCGTAGAAACGGGACCTGCTATATACCCATCAACCACCGCGTATTCACGAGCTTTGTACATACATGGAGGACGGCAAAAGGCGTCACCCAGGATGACGCCGGTAGTTCCTCTTTGATATACACTACCACCTTGAAATGTTTCGCCAAAACCCAAACACACACACACACACACACACACACACACCTTACAAAATATTCATATACATACATCATGGCCCTCTTTCTCTGGTTCTTTACCATTATGTGGTTTGCGATTACAGCAAACAGGATTCCAGCTTCAATCTCATATACATTTGTGTGAAATGTATAATGGTTGTCGGCCTTTAGTTTCAGAAGAGTGTTGACGGCACAAAACGGGAACAAACATACAATCATATAGAACCCGTTTCTTAGTATGGAATTTAATGCAGAACGCATATTCTACACATCTCTTTCCCGCTTCCCTTGCTCGCCCTCTTTCTTTCTATATGCGTTGCATCAGCGCGCGAGAGGCGCCCATGAAATTACGAGAAAAAAGCTGCCCAGAAATATAGCGAGCAAGAACGACAAGAGAAAGTTAGACGTCCGTTAACGATGACTTCCTGCGTGACAGCGCTTTTACCGGAAGTGCAAGCAAAAATAAATACGTCTGTATCTAAACGTGGGGGCGTCTTTGTGTGTGCACACGACCGCGGGGTGAAAGTGAAACTAGGGAACGAAGCGAAGGGCGAGCATTTTCGACAGCTACTCGAGTAGAAATATTGTCAGGCTAGCCGAATATTTGATCCGGACCTGATCACGTGTAGTTCCGAGGCCTTACTTAAGGTATGCCTTAATTTGCCTGATTCGGCTGGTGTCAGGCCATAGTCAGGCAACTGTATGTACGGTCTCCTCCAGTTGCCTAATTCGGCTAGGTTCGAGCTGTGGTCCAGCGACTGGATTTACAGCTCAAGTCAATTCGCCTGACCCGGCTAAGCATCAGCCGATGGTCATTCAACTGGACTTGTACAGTATGGCGCTAAACGCGTGCCTAACCTCATCTTGTCAAATGCTAGAGACACACGAGACAAGCACGAGACATATACATAAGTTAGTATAACAGTTAATTTTTTTCAAAGACGTTTGAAATTCTTGTATACATAAGTATAAATTATGTTTGATTTTATGACTATGAATTTATTTTAAATTTATGACTGTAAATTAGCAGATGACTGTAAAATAACTATGTGCAGGTTAACCCGGACAGGATAGGCCAAACAAATAATGGTAAGTTGACAGCGTAGTTTAGTTCAGTAAAAGTAATGCCATTCCCGAAGTAATGCCCGTCCATTCGAAATGACTTCCATTTTGAATGGACGTTGCATTTGCTGAATTGTACTACACAGTCAATTTACCATTGTTTAGCTAGCCCGGATAGCATGGGCCAACCGAACAATGATACGTTGACTGCTTAGTTCAGTCCATCAGATGTAATGTCATCGGCGCAAGTTAGTCTATTCGAAGTGCACTTCATTTCTTAAATAACCAAGTTAAAATTTAGTTCAACTCGGTGCGTTTGTCCGGTGGTTAGCGTGCTGGCCAGCAGATCGGGAGGTCGCGGGTTCGAATCCCAGTCGCGTACTTTCGTCGGGAAATGTTTTTCTTCGACATTGTCGCGGCAAAAGATGACTAGTTCCGTGACTGGGAGGCGAACTTGGGACCGTCTGTATCGGTATACGTTCTCCGCAGTTTCTCTACGCCCATGACAAATATGCATGGTGAATACGATGCAGAGGAGGAAGTCGGCTGCGGCCGCAAAGTGAGGAGGAATGATGAAGGAAAAGACGAAGTGTAGAACGATGGACATAACAGTGGACCCTGGTAAAAAGCTGATAAGGCTGTGCGAGTAAAACTTGATTTTTTAAATGTTAATTCAGTCGATCTGGATATATAATTTGAGTTACATAAAACAAAAGTATAGAAGACCAAGGACCAACAAAAAATTTATTCGAACAAATCATTTCTCTCAGCGTACGACTTATTAATTCTTCTCATTGACTACCTCCCAAAGTAGCCAAGAGACTTGGACACCATCACGGATACGTAAGTACAGCTCGATGAATGAGGACAAAAAGTTTAAGCACCGTGTAAATTCGCAACAGACGATCGTTGTTGATCGATTTGCGAAAAAAAACCGTGTAACGAAGATCAAATCGTGTCTTGCCTCAATAATCGACAAAGTCCAATAGGTAGTCGATGAATTCTTTAGCCAACTTTAGTGGTTTGATACTTATCAGTAATGTAAAGTTCGATATCGGCGAAACGCTATGTCGGAGGCTATATCCAATGTGACAATTCTGGGTCCCTCTCGTCACTAATCCCGTTGATTAGATATTGCGGTAAGAGTATTTTAATCCTGCGAGTTTCGCCAATCTCGGTGACCTCCAACGAGTACGGCAGAGCGAATCGCCTCGAATCACCCTTTAAGCCATGGGAGAATCATTGAGCCACCCCATCACGCAGAGCCACACCGCGTGCATAACTTTGTGCTCTCTTGGCGCTCTCTCAACGCACAGGGTATTGATCGCTATTCGTGGGGAAGCACGACGGCAGAAGCTGCAATGGTACACCAACCTCCCCGACTTTCCTCAACCCCCATCCTTCCCACCGGATCGCCTCACCGACCCCCCGCGCCCCTGACTCATATATACGTGTACATATTTCATGTTGGCCGTAGTAGTGAAACGTGAATCTGGAGAGGGTGGTGGGGTGGTGGAAGGTGGGTGGTAGCAGAAGACGAGACCACATGGCGCGACGTTCGGCTATAACCGTGACTGTTCGCTCCGCAGTCGGGAGAATCCCCTCCTTGCAACGTCCAACCTCTACCGAGCTCCTACATCGAGGAAGGGGTGATTGAAGTTACGCCGGGGGCGCGGGAGAAAAGGGGGATGACGCTTTTCTCACTAGCCCCGAACGGAGAGTCGATTCTCTCCAACCCTTGTGCTATCTCTCGTTCCATCTCATTCTCACTTGCCCGCACACCGCATACCGTATAGCCGCGGTTCTCTATCCTCTGTTCTCCACTTCTCGTTCTTCGAGGGATTACCGACCTCCTGTACACACACGTATACGTATGTGTTCGGAAGGTCTGTACGTACTATTGGATGAGGCTATCTTGCTTCCACGCTGCCCTCCATCCCTCGAGGCTATTCCAAACATGGCGACCATCCCCGTCACGTGGTACGCGAACCCTCTTCTCTGTATCTCTGTCTGTGTTGGCCGTTCGCTCGATCTCCCCGCCACCGTTGCTCGTCGAGCCGCTATAAAGGATGATGCAGCTAGCATGTTTTTCCGGCATATACCTAGCCTTAGTTTTTTCTAGGGTGAGGCCTGGTACCGTGCCTACTGTATGCGCCAATCTACATACGTATACTTCTTCACTATAAGTGGAGAAGAAAGGGAATAACCCCGATAACGTTTACGCGATAAATCTGCAGTGCCGGCGCCCTTTGCACCGTTGTGTGAACGTGTGTATGTGCACATGTACTTATACGCCTTTACTATTTCAGTCGGTCACACATCGAGGATTCACGTCTGGAATTCTGTCTGACCTCTCACTCTCGCTCTCTTTGCCACCCCTGCCACAATGTCTGCATGTGTGTCGATGAACTCTACCTGTCCTCTGCCAGCGGACGCTCCACGAAGCAGGGAGAGGGGGAGAGAGCGAGAGAGGGAGGGCGGAAGGGCGAGGAAGAATACAGAGAGACACAGAGGATAGAAGGACGGCATTCCAAATGCGTATACTCCCTCCCGCGTGGTCTGCAATGGCTCAAACGCATACTTTTCTTTATTCACCACACTCGAATGTTGGTTCAAACAGAGTCTAAAGTTACGAAAGAGAAACAACTTTTCCGGTAGACCGGTTTATCCTACGCATCCTCCGAATGACAGAGACATGCGAAGGATAGCAATTTCTCATTGACGAGGGTTTTTCGTTTCTTTTTCATCTCGTAGTCACTGCTCCTGATGACATAGCGTCATTTGCACTCTTGGAAAATAAAGGTTGAAGAGGTAATCGGAGGTGAACATAAATTTCATATCTGAATACTGATCTCATTCCACTTATACCGCGTCCCCTCACCCCACGAAGCCGAAGGGAAAGATGTGTTCATAGAATTAGACTGGAGTTGTGCTTTTTTCGATTTCCCACATTCACCGAGTGTATAAAGGTTAAGTTTCTTTCTTGTCCCTTTCTTATTCCTTAAACATCGCAAGAAAAATGAATGCAGGGGGAAAACCCTTTTAGCGTGGACAATAGGACAATGGGAGGTTGCGAGACCGAATAACCTGATCCTCTCTTTCTTGCCTCGCTTTCGTTTTTTCATCGCTTTCATACTGTTCCAGTGTTATCTCACTCACCCGAGTATCGTTTCGTCGTGGTTTGCTCTTTTTTCCAAGTTATTTTCTAGCACGTAAAATTGAGGAAAAAAGACGCGCATAGACATCGACGTTGAGGATTGACCGAAAGAAAATGGATGGAGGGATCGTAGCTTCGCTATAGTTCTCTCTTTCTCGTTCTCTGCGCAAAATAACAGAGGACCCGGACCGAAAGTAAACGGTCGGCCAGCAACGTATAAATAAACAAAGAAAAAAGACAAATAGGAAAAGCTGATGGGGCGACTGACGTTGGCAGAAAGAGAAATTGCACTTGGGTCCGCAACAACTTCAAACTGTTCTATCCGATACGTGCGTATATTTATATATTGAGATGTATATGTAGGAATGATTGTATAAAGGTTGTACATATAGCTGTATAATATGGCGTACAGAGCATATCGATATGAATTGATATAGATTGGTGGTAGTAGTTCAACCGTTCGATAACTTATTTTCTTCATGAAGTCGGCACTCTGCCGCACCGGTGTATTAGGGATACCAGCGTACAGCTGTGTTATACCCAGTTAAAAATATACACGGAGAGTGCAGAATCGATCCGACCACTCTAGGGAATCGTGTTACATTGAGCGATGCCCACGTACATCGTTACCCTTTATATCTTCGCAGACTGAACATTACGACGGTCCGGAAATTACTGATGCTACTGGAAATATACGAGCGAAGTGCGTTATCGATAACATCGTAATAACTCAATATAGCAGTGCTTGTGTAATCGGAAACGTCGTTCGGTTCAATTGCAGATAGAGTGAACGATGACAACCGGAAAACGATCGAACAACCTCGAGAAATATATAGACATAGAGACTGTCGGAAGGACAGCAGTCGTTCGACCAATACATCTCGAAAGCAGTCTCGTGCACGATAACAAAAATTTATCTTCCAAAGCAGAGTGAATAGAATCTTCTCAACGAACTAATAACACGTAGTAATACTCAATGTACTCCATGCGAAAACATTCTGTTCTTTAATCCTACTTATGAAGAATTTAGTAAATGTGTGGTCTTACACTCCAACGTGTAAGGGTTTGAAAAAACTGACATTCAATTAATTGCAACGTCATGACTGCTTACACCCAATAAGTATCAGTTTTTGTGTATGAAAATATATTACCAATGGTAGTAGCGGCGCGGTCGCTGTGCAGCTATGGTGATCTCTTACATTCAGCAGCGTACCCTGGGCCAATGCATAGATACGTGGCGACTTATTTGCCACTGACTTGCGTTAAGTTCTAAGCGCGAGGCAGTAATCCGAATTTCCGGTAGTACCACAACTAAGGCGCAGAAAAATATGCCCGCCAGTGTCGCCACAAGTTTTCCCCGGCTTTCTTACGCCCTCGTGCAAATACAGTGCAGTAATGCTTTATAAAAGATCAACCGTGGGCAATACTGTAGGAGGTGGGTCGGAAACTGAAATTATATATGAATTTATATATATCTCCAGCACAAAGAAAAAATCTACATTTTGCTATGATTTCGTCCATAATTCTTAAACTTTCCCCACGTTGCGACCCTCACCATTATACATTCTGAATTTTCTCCTGATCGCGCGATTTTCGTAATTCGAGTCGCGAGCTCGGCGAGTGCAATGGAAAGAGGTAATGGCCGCAATAAATGTTTTCCAAGAATCAATCTCGTACTTTGCCGCATATACATATACATGAAATACCCCTGAAACCTGGCTAAATCCACTATACATACACATCCTATTCGAATCAAGTATATGCACGTATTTTTAGGTATAAAAAAAGTTTTATATCGTTGCCATGATAAAGTTGTGACGAAGCCCAGACAGACAATGTCCAGGAATAGTGGGTGCGAAAACGGAGCGGACAAAATGGGAGGACGTGAAGAAAACGCGAAAACTCGCGACCCTTTCAACTCTTTGCTTTTCCGGGAAAGGAGGGAATCAAGCGAAATGAGAGCCAAGCGACAGTGGAAAAAGAGGGCTGAAAAAAAAGGAACAACACGAAATAACGAAAAATAAAATAAAGGGAGAAAGGTTAGCGGCGAGCCGGAAGGAAAATCGGAAAAGATAAGATAAAAAGGGGAGCGAGAGAGGGTGAGAGACGATATATGAATTCCACTCAGTATTTCTGCGCTATTCTTTCCCCTCGTGAGCATTGGAATATCTATTTTTCTTCCGTTTTTCTTTTTCTGCCAACTATTTATATCCTTTTATTTCAGCTCTACAGTACTTCAATTTCAATGGGGAGAATTGCTTGTAGAATAATTCCCGCTCGACGAGAAGTATTAAAATTGCTTTACCTCTGCTGAATCATTTATATCTTAGTAAACGTGTTCTTACTCGGGTTTATTTCGCAAAATTGGACTTAGCCACAGTTGTCATTAGACGATTTTTTTCTGAATCGATCTGCTTGTTGTTACGCCAAAAAAAAATATGAACTCGTGAAAGAATATTCCGAGCGAACGATGCCTCACTTTCGAGTGTCCGCAAAAATTTATTTCCATCTCAAATCACCAACTGCAAGTTTCACGTACGATCGATTGAATAAACGAATGGTGGGACTCGCGCGTTTTAAATCATTGCGACTACCGTAACCGACAGCGTTTCTCTCTTTCTCCCTCTGTCGTTGCCTTCGCGGTTTAATGTTGGAAGATGGAATTCTGTTCACGAAGCGATCCTAGCAACCCTTGATCGACTTCCGTTCATTTTCCGATGTCGTCATCGCCGTTGCTGGTCTCGCAGCAACGTGGCAGGGCAGCAAGCAGAGGATGGCAAATAGCTCGGCGCGCGCGATTCACGAACGAGCGAACGAGCAAGCGCGCTGCGAGGGGAACAACGAAACGAAAGTGATTGGACCGGGACCGAGTCCAACCTGAATTATTCATGCCTCCTTTTCTTTCGGGTCTAAATCCATTTTAGTACGAGCAATTTGCGAGTTTCACTATAAAGGCTCTCTATCGTCTATATTTACAACAATACAGTAGGGACAGGAAGAGTGCCTAAGGCAAAGAAGAGGGAGTAATAATACGAAGATGTGAGCAGTACATAACGAACTGTGTTTTCGCGTTGGTGAAGTTGGCCGATCATTTGCCAGCAGATCAACATTAAGGATGTTGAGTCCCTATGAAACATGTTAATGTTAATTGTTCAATAAATAGCTTCTTAATCGTCATGAAATTTTTACACGACCCCCTGAATACTTCATGTAAAAACATACCAAATTTTCAGAATTCTATCATCATTACTTCAACCTCCTTAAGGGTTGAAATAAAAAATGATAAGAAAATTCGGAAAATTTGGTATGTTTTTGTATGAAGTATTTAAGCGGTCGTGTTAAAATTTCACGACGATTAGGAAGCTCGTTATTAAAAAATTAACATTTTGTTAAGAACAATTTTTAAAAGAAATAAAAAAAATTTATCAATAAACTTCGTTTTGTTTCCGTTGCTTTCAGTATATTGTAGATATTATAAAATTGAGAGGTCAAAAAAAAAACTTATTGCAAAGCTACATCAGTTTCCATAAAACAACATTTAATTTGTGAATGTTAATTGTTGAATAAGGAGCTTCCTAATTGTCGTGAAATTTTTACACGACCTCTGAAATACTTCATACAAAAACATACCAAGTTTTCGGAATTTTATCATCATTTGCGATTTGGGACTCAACATCCTTCAATGAGAGTTCCTTTCGCATGCAGTTGAGTTATATAGTTCCAGTTAGTTTTTAGCAATAGTTCTGGTGATTTGAAAAAAAAAGGTGACTGAATGAAAGATGTTGTGACTTCCCCAAGGAACATTGACTGCCTCCAGTTCTCCTGCATACTTTCACGGACCGCGGCAAGATTCCCGGCCAATCTGGCGTTCCTTTGACGGATGGGTGTTGGCCGATTGTTTACCGAACCGGTCGTCTCGAATTCGGCCACCAAACGTTGGAGAGTCGACTGTGAAGGGCCACCGCGTCTGCCGTAAAATGGGCGCAACGCGCGCAACATTTGCACTAACGTACATTCATTTTGATAATAAAGTTTAATCATTTGGACATACTGTGACTGAATAATAAACAACAGATTAGACAGACGCCACCGAAACAACATGGCCGCCACAGGCCGCCAACATCTACCCGCGCCAATTGAAAAACCCTATGCTTAAAATATAGTATTCTAAACAGAAGTCACGCGTATCTATCAACATCACACACTTGTATAGTTGAGATGCTGATAAACATTGTTCACTATTTGGCAATAGCTAGAAGCCAGAACTATTCTCGAATATATGAAACCTTATTGACACTGTATCTCACACAGAACGCACCTGGAACACACGCCTGTCCATTAGCAGATCACATTTGTATAGTTGGGATGCCGATAAAAATTGTTGATGATGTTTTAAATGTAGTTAAAAGTCAGAACTCTTCTCAACCCGAGTCGAAATTTAGACCCTCCTTTGAGTGCTCGAGAACCTATTTCCTTTGTAACGCACAGACCGCCGCCCTCCTTTGACTCCCCTTGAACCTATATGGAGAAATTTGCACCGTTGGCGACCCTCCTTTAGCCCTACTGAACCTTCTTTTCAACCTCCTGAGCCTCCTTTAGGCCTATGGCTCTGCGAGCCACCGGTGAAAGGAGTCAAAGGAGAGTTAGTAGGGCGAAAGGAGGTTTAAAAGAGGGTCTGTAGGTTTGCGTAAGCATTAAATCAGGCTCACTAGCGTTTAAAGGAGGTTCAGATGAACCTACTAAACCTCCTTTGAGGGAAAAAGTCCAATTTCTGCCAATTTTGGAGGTTCAGTAGGTTCTGATATACATGTTTTTGAGATTTCCATTTGAACCTCTTGAACCTCCATTGAATGACAAATTGGGATCGAAAGGAGGTTTAAAGGAGGGTCTAAATTTCGACTCGGGAAATACATCGAAAAATACTGGAACTATATTGTACCACACAGAGCTGTACCACCTAGAGCTCACGCCTATGCATCAGCATATTGCTATGGGAAGATACTATTTTTTCTTTCGATGGCCTGTTGTTTGTGGTATCACCAGAACTATTGCTAAAACTTCCAGGGCCTATAGAACTCAACCCCATGCAAGAACTACCGGTAATTAATAGTTTTCTGGAAAGTGATCTGCTACGAGAAGTTGGCAGATCATTTTTTCAGTCACCTTTTTTTAAATAAAATCATCAACACTGTTGCTAAAACCTATCAGGAACTATAGAACTCAACTGCATGCGAAAAGAACTCTCATTCAATTTCGATCTTTTGGCAAATGATATTTCGACTTCACCGCTACTATTTTTTCGAGCTTGTACAGACCTTTGTATTTCGAGAGTGTTATAAACGTTTTTGATTCTTAAAGGCTCATTTTAGTAGCAACTTTTCTTTCCCCATAATATTCAGTAAGCCTGGGAACTCCATTTTTCGTTTACTTTCAAAAAAGAAATGTTTCCTGATAAGTGCATGAGGAATTAAAATGAAACGTGTCTTGTCTTGAATTTTCATAATTTTCACGCGGGGTTTCTGAGAATATTTGCACAGCCATTACTCGTACCCTGAAAATGAACCACGAGATACAGTGCGTATACATCTTCTGTCTTTTGAAGATAAGAATGGAGCGTTGTCAGCAGGAAGTCGGAGGAGTTAACGCTAAAGACCAATCTCCTTGTATATGTATATACATGTTCATGGCTATCAGGGTGATATTTTATGCCCGTGGATGTGTGTGCGTGCGTGCGTGCGTGCGTGCCATCGTACACATCGTACCATCGTACACATGCAGATAGACAGATAAATATCGTCAGGTCTCGAGTGCAGCGTAAACCGTGAGACATTTAGTTACCGTAAGTTCATGCCACGAACCGGCGAGTACTAAGAGCGAGCGACGAGAGAAAGGGAGGGGGGGGGGGGGAAGAGGAGGAGACGACCTATGATATCATTTTAAGGTCATGATATCATAGGTCGTTGGATTCGTCTTAACACCAGCTACAACGTCTTAATAAAGAAACAACACGTTCCCATTTGAAAAACCGTTGACGACCTTGAGAACGCAAAAACTATGACCTTGACAAAAATGAATCTTTCGCCACTGCATCAGCCCTTCGAAATCAATCAAATTACCCCTCGACATTTTGTTCGTCACGATAGAGGCGACAGAGATATTTGGGGTGGTCACGTTAAATGGTCCACCCTGTATACTCTGCATCTAGATTGTTAACATTTGACTAGTTATTTATAAGTTTATGTGCTATTGTGTGGACAAAACATTAGTGGCTTAATATATGGTGTAAATGAAAAACATTGAGAAAAGTGAAAGTGTGGTTAAACATGGCTGATGTTCGCCAAACGGAAGGGCCGTCAACGAAGTTCATATTCGATGAAGGTATGTGTTCTTAAGGTAGGAGTCTCGCTACGTGGTCATCAAATGACGGTTCATTAATTGTTGAAACAAAACAAAATGTAAGAAAAGTTTTCTGTGTCGCAAAAATTTTTGAGCGATCAGAACTTCACGCATACAAACACAACCTTAATTATATTCCGTAATTTATTCTTAGCAATAATTTAGAACTGCTGATTTGATTTGGTTACGATCAGCTATACCTCTACGAACCAAAACCCACAGCACGAAAAATGCCCAAGCGGCCCTGACTCATGGCGCGTTTGGCAGCGTGCTTCAGCGTGATGTTGAAGTTTGCAACGTTGAAAAGCAACAAAAGATAACTTTTCTTCAATTGGTCACATCTTCCTTCGCTACCTCAGAGTACAAAAATCACTCAAGTGATGTTTCTTACCACACTAGAGATCAACGACCTCAATCAATGACCGAAAAATGGGATTATAACAAAAATGAAGAACTTCCATTGCATTCCAACGATGCAAACTTCAAGGGCACCTTCAGCTATGAATGTCTTATCATCATTCAAACATGCGTATGCTCCATTGCTGAAGGATGTTTTGTCAGCAATCAAGCCTATTTATGAGGAGCTTAGCTACGATGTGCTTCTACAGCGGTATGTTGGGAGCTTTAAGCAAAATAATAATGACCGTCTGAACCAGTTAATTTGGAAAATCACTCCAAAAATACTTCCTGCTGGTTCCAAAATAGTTGAAATTGCTGCATCAGTTGTCGCTTGTACTTTTAACGAAGGGATCTCAGCTTTGGTACTTCCTTTGCACGGGATGGTCATACAACTTAGCCGAAATGGCAACAAGTACTCGTAACACGAGGATGAACATCGCATACTCATAGCTGAGAAAAAAGCTGAGACTGGAAATCGAGAAGCAAGAATTCGTCTCAGGCAGGAACAAAAGGATGCCCTGGACATCGCAGCTGTAGCAGGATCTTTGCTTTATGGAGCTGGAAACGACGACTCTATATAAGGTAAAAAAAATCGTTTTCTTTCTACTTTAAACATTAATCGCATTTTTCTCATAATACTATTTTTGAAGTCGGTGGACACGATTTCTCGAAAACTAATGCACCGATCTTATTGAAATTTTGCATACTTCTTCAAAATAGCATTAACTAGTGATTGAACAAAGATTTTTTTCGATGACAACTAATTTTACACGGTTATACGTAGTGTAAATTGTACCAAAAATTGAATTATTTTGCATACAGCTTAGCCAAAATTACAAAGTTCAATTTTTCAAAAACTCCTTCGTTCAATCACGAGCTATTCTTATCTACTAACAGAAAAAATGTAATTTTTTAATTTCAGATAACGCTGTCATGAGTTATCCTGACCACCACGAGGACACTTTTTTTAGGGGCCTCCGGAAACCAGGTCCCACCAGCTGAATATCCCTAAGTTTTGGATGATTTTTTTTTTAATATTGTTTAAATGTTGCTCTTTTATGTGCTTACCATTTTGCATAAAATAATTTATATATTATATTTTTTTAAAGAGAGAGAAAACATGCTTTTTCTGTTGGCTTCGGAGCCCACATAACGCCTTGAAAGAGAATTAAAAAAAACATTTACTTGCAAAAACATGGCGCTGCTGCAGAGACCTGCGGAGGCCTTCGGAAAAAAAACAACAAAAATAATATCTAAAATAATAACAATATTAAAAATTGAAAAAAATTCAACAATATATACTGTACGGTTGTCTTCTATCATCTAATTTCAATTTCAATTGATTCGATATTCTTTTCAGTTCTACCCAAAACTCCTCTATCTGAAATTAAACGTCGAGGACTGGGCGATGATGAAACACCATGTGTTGACCCATGTGCCATTCTTGCGTGTTCTACTTCGGTTGTTCATAAGACAAGGAAAACGAGTGCCGAATATCAGCGTGACTACAGAGCTCGTCGAGAACCCGGCGATTCAGAGCAACAACGAAAAGAAATTGCTGTGGAATATCAACCAAGGTATCGAGCTCAAATAGTTTTATAACGATTTGAAAAAATGTTGCAAAATATTGAATTGTTTTTTGAGTGAATACTCCTTATTTTGTAATCATTCGAAAAAAGTGAAACAAATTAAGTATACTCAACGGTAACTTGTCTACGCTCTGTTTTACAAAAAAACATATAAATGCGAGTGGTCAATACAGTCTCGAATAAGAAAGCAGAACAAAATAGGGCACGTTTCCACTTACAAATAAATCTATTTGCTTGCACAAATAAAACTGATTCAATATTTGTACGAATAAAACTGATTTGATATCTGACATGCGTGTTAATTCCTATAGGAATTAACACGCATGTCAGGGCATGATAGGGCTAACACGGAAGTACACTTTTGTGTTAGCCCTATCCATTTATTCACTCACTCTCCCCCGCCTATCCCCGCCCCGCTCGCCCGATTCATTTACAGAAACAATTTGTTACGTCACCGGAGTGCAAATAAGTATTCACTTCCGGCGCGTGTGAAGTACACACAGACCATTTTTCACCCTATATCCATTGCCATGCATTTTTTGCGCAAAGTACATGATCTAGAACGATTTTGCGAGCTTTTCGACCCACGGATTTGGGACGTTAAATCTCTCATCCTTGCAAATAGACGGCAGGATCACAAGCTCATTCCCGTACTAAAACTTTGAGTCGAAAAAAGTATTGCTTCTTATTTGCTTTCCCTACATAATATTAGACCATGTTCAGGCCTTCGAGCATCCAGGTTCGCTGTCTACTGACGGCACCTCTCTGCTGTACTGACATGATGGGGTACTGCCAGGGCCCCGCATGGGCTCAGGTAATGGAAGGGCGTTTGGCAATATGCCTGAGTATAAACCGTGAAATGGAACAAACCGGGAAAATCGCCAAATCTTATTGTTCGACTTATACCCTCTATGTTTGGAATTTAAAGTCTTCTGACCGGGATACATTGTGAGCAAGCACTTCTTTACGTAATTCCTACCCAGACAAAACGTTGACATGTTCTGAAAAGTGGAGCCTATCTTTACGAACATTTACTATATAACTATAATTGCTTTGGATGGAACTAGTACCTCTGTTGTAATTCTATTCATCAGAGTGAATAGAAGTGCACGCTATGAGCATAGAACTTATGTACATAGTACAACAACAGGTCGCAGTCTAATCATTGCATGATATCAACTTGGTTGTGTCAAGCGCTTTGCTTGAAACCACCTAGCGGATTGTTGTCGAACTACATTCAGGTAATGTCTTTCCGGCTAAATTACTTATCCATAGCTTATCCATAGTTATTCATAACATGGCTATACATCATTTTAAAATTAACGCTTATTGTAATACTCCTATTTGTTATAAGCATTTTCATTCCCGCAGTTTATCATTGATAAAAACAAAGCTTACAACGGCGAACAGAATTATAATAAACGTACACGGAGAAAACAGGGGCCTCGAAGTTTAGAATTAATACTATGCTTCTAAAAAAAAATAGCATTAAGGATGTTGAATCCCAAATCGCAAATGGTAATAAAATTTTGAAAATTCGGTACGTTTTTGTATGAAGTATTTCAGAGGTCGTGTAAAAATTTCACAACAATTAGGAATGTCGTTTTTGAACAATTAAGATTCACAAATTAAATATTGTCTTATGGAAACTGATGTAACTTTGCAATAAGTTTTTTTTTTGACCTCTCAATTTTGTAATATCTACAATATACTGAAAGCAACGGGCTTCCTAATCGTCGTGAAATTTTAACACGACCTCTTAAATACTTCATACAAAAACATACCAAATTTTCAGAATTTTCTTATCATTTTTTATTTCCACCCCTAAGGAGGTTGAAGTAATGATGATAGAATTCTGAAAATTTGGTATGTTTAACATGAAGTATTCAGGAGGTCGTGTAAAAATTTCATGTCGATTAAGAAGCTATTTATTGAACAATTAACATTTAAATATTTCATAGGGACTCAACATCCTCAAATATCAAAAAGTATTGAACGGAAGATAAAAAATTGTAATTATGGTATAGTAATAATGAAGAAATTTAAATTTCAACCTACGATATGGCACGTAAACTCATACAAATAATACATTTTATTCGGCATATTGTGATTTTTCGTAGTATTCAAAAAATATTTTGCCCACGTGATTGGAACAATTAGTTTCCAGTATTCTACAAAAAGTACGGTGTAAAGAGTCACATTTTACTAATCAACTTCGTAATATTTTTCGCTATACGCCGAAGATTAATGCTATGCGTATAGTGAAATCTATACATACACGAAGATTCATGCTATACGTATAGTAAAATCCATATGAAAATATAGCGTGTAATAAAGGTTGGTATTTTACAAAGCACGCATTATTTTTACTATACAGCATATAGGATTCGCGTCTATGCGAGAATAGTTTCAAATGTAATATGCACGCATCATTTTTACTATACGGTGTGAGAATCATTTTTACACTTCTATAACAACAAGGCTTAGAATTTCCGAACTGGCATTAAACTGCTATACTTTCTAGCACTCAATATTAGAATTCTGGCAACGAGTGTTAGAATTTGAGGCCGTATTTTTCTCCGTGTATTCATTTTATCCCGACAAATTATAAATATCTGATAGCGTAAAAATCAAAGCAGCTATACACAGTTCTTTAGGCTATGATATATTTTTTAGGGAATGCTTTTAGGAATGCTGCAGAGAATGTTCTGGCCGGGAATACATTACGTGAATACATTACTTGCTCTAAGTATATCCCGACCAAAACATTTTCATTTCCAAACATAGAGTGTAAGCCGTAAAAAAACAACAATTTTATGACCTTGCCGGTCTCGTCCATGCAAGGGCCCGGTCAGATGAATCAACCGAGGCAAGCCTGGCCAGGTCCCGACACAAAATAGCAAGGGAATGCCCGAAAACATTTCTGCACGAGTTGTTTCTTTTTCCGTCCTCAACGGCGGCTGGATAAAACGTATATTGTCTTGCAAACAAAAAAAATCGACAGGACTCTATTCAAGCGTTTTATTCTGGATTTTCCCACAGTAGTAATATTTATGCAAACATAAAGACATCAGACCTCGCGGACCATCCGCATAGTAATTACTCAACACCATCCTCAACATCGCCTAAACCCCGATGATTACAACGTTTAAAAAATCACCTCTAGATAATTTTTTATGTATATATGTGAAAGTAATTTGGAACCTGTTATATGTATGTGAGGTTTGCTTCCAGCATATCCGACTGTTCTAAGGACGGCCTACGAATGTCTTCAAAATGTATCAGTGAAGTTCGCGGTTTTTTTTCTAGCGGTTAAAAAATAAAAGAGTTTTTCTCGCATGCAGCTGAGTTCTATATTACCTGACAGTTTTTAGTGATAGCTCTGGTGTAGTTTGCTAACTCCCCATGGTCATATGTTGGTGCGAAGGCGTCAGTTCTGAATGCATTCTATGTGGTACATTATAGTTTCAGTCTTTCTAGATGTATTTGAGAAGAGTTCTGACTTCTAGCTATTTTAAATGAATTCACAACTTTAGATAGCACCTTAACTGTACCGCTATGATATGCCGGCATGAGTTTTAGGTGCTTTCTACGTAATACGTATGGCTCCAGTATTTTTTTCTGTCTTTGAGATGGGATCTAACTTCTGGCTATTTCGAAATAATTATCAATATATCTTAATTTATTTAAAAAGTGCTCGGTCGGAGGTCTTCCCACATACATCAAAGAATACTGGAACTAGAATGTACGACATAGCATATCGCAATTGTATAGTTGAGATGCTGATGAAAATTGTTAATAATTATTGGAAAATAGCTCAGAAATCATACTTATGTACCAGCATATCACACTTGTATAGTTGGGGTGCCGACTAAAATTGTGAATTGTTCAAAAACAGCTAGAAGGCAGATATCGTCTTAAATATTACACTGTAAAAAATGTCTGTATAAAAATGAATGCACAAGTGTAGGAAGTTTTTATGCGGATACAGCTTATGAAATTTCAGATACGACTTTGAAAATCCAAAACCGGTTATGTGAAAAATGAAAGTGTAGCTCCGTAATATTAATATACTTGTGCGTTTGAAAAATAATGCACGTGTAAAGAAATAATCACATCCAAGTATATTGAAATCAAGAATCATTTGCTGATATGAATATACGAGTGTATATTAAATTCAAGAACCATTTGCTAATATCAGCATACGGGTGTGCATCAATTTCACAGAACCAAAGTATTACCTTTAATGTACACTGTAAAAAGCTTCTGTATAAAAATTAATACACAAGTGTATGATGTTTTTATGCGGACGCCGTTTATGAAATTTCAGATAATATTTTGAAAATCCAAAGCAGGTTATTTTAAAAATAAAAGTGTAGCCCCGTAATATTAATATACTAGTGCGTTTGAAAAATAATGCACGCGTCAAAAAATTTTCACATCCATGTATATTAAATTCAAGAACCATTTGCTAATATCAACATACGGGTGTGTATTAAAATTACTGATCCTAAGTATTAAGTTTATTTCATAAATTGATAATTAAGCCCACTGAAAATGTGACTCGTATTTATCCTCCTCGACGGGAGCTAGAGATAAAAAAGGTGGATTTTGTGAAATTTCTTCCTTCAACACCTGGCGGCGTAAAAAGGGAAAAATAATTTCCTTCCGGAGAGGCGAGTTCAAGAACTGCGACTCTGGCGTGGATATGGAGAGGTAACGAATTTGTGACACTCTCCGACGTGTGCACGAGTTGCAAACGCGTCTGTTTTTCCCAGGACGATCGTGGCCGGTGGTCGGGTTATATGCCCGACCGAAGCTGCGAGTGGCTATGGCAAAGTGCGGAACAAGGCGCCGTCCCTCGGGCGCTACGCGAACTACGCGCGACCATCGGTCGTCGCGAGCAGCCGAGGTGGGTTGAGCGCGTTTTGTATTTGCAGTACTCTGTTTTTTATATTTGAATTAATATACAACTGTTGTAATCTTTAATTTAAGGCACGGGGTGATGCAATACATTTTCCATAGATTTGCAAACTTTTTTTGGAAAATCCATGTTGCATCTATTAAATTCTATATCCACGTTAGAATTTCATGTTCCTATTTTAAATTTACGGTACAAGTGTCTTAAATTCAATTTCATTTACTGAGTTCGTAAAATTCAATTCTTTTGTCCCTTAAATGTAGTGTAAATTTAATCTAATTTTCACGTTGTTTCATGTGATTTTCATCAGCGTTTATGAATTCTTTTTTCAATTCCAGTTTCGCACTTTTAAATAAATCTGTTGTGATCATGCATTGTACGTATCGTAAAATTCAGTTTCACATATATTATATTTTTCAGGCAGCTGTAAATAAATTTCAAACTTGTTTTGTATTTTCAATGCTCTGTTTTTTATAGTTGATTTATCATACATCTGTGGTAATTTTCAATTGAAGACACGGGTTAATGCAATACATTTTCCACAAATTTACAAACTTATCTTTGAAATTCCATGTTCCATCTATTAAATTCTATATCCACGTTAGAATTTCATGTTCCTATTTTAAATTTACGATACAAGTGTTTCAAATTTAATGTCATCTACTGAGTTCGTAAAATTAAATTCTTTTGTATCTTAAATGTATTGTAAATTTCATATCTTTTTTTACAGTGTAGGTGTACAACTTAGTTCGGTCCTTTTTCAAAAGATTGCCCTAGTTCTATAAATGGTTGACGGCAACAGCTGATTTTTGCTATATCGTGAAGTATCAACATCTCTTAACCAAATATCGTTTACAGACCTTTGAGTTTTGCGCATCAAGTCTAATTTTTACTGCGGTGAAAATGTCGAAATTCGTCCCAAATAAGCACCATTTGCGGGAAGTGTTGATTTTCTGTTTCAATGGGAAAAAAAGTGCAACCGAAGCCCACCGAATGCTTGTGGAAGTTTCACGGGAGACTTCTGCAGGCAACAATTGACCCGTTTAAAGCGAGCTATAGCAAAAAAACGTCCAGAATATGCGACCAGACACGAGTCCATAATCTTCCAACATGAAAAAGCCCGGCCTCACGTTGCTATTGTGGTTAAAAACTATTTGGAAAATACCGGGTGGGAAATTCTGGCTCACCCGCCTTATGGCCCAGACCTTGCCCCTTCCGACTACCATTTGTTTCGATCGACGCAGACCGCTTTGACTGGAATACGCTCACGTCACAACAGGGTATCAAAAATTGGCTCGATTCATTCTTAGCTTCAAAAGATGGACAATATTTCGATTAATGTATTAATTCATCTTGTCATTCAAATAAGTGCATATTTTAAGCAAAAAAACGGACCGAATTAAGTTGTACAACCAATACATGAAACAATCGGAGTGTCTCCCCTGCCGGTTATCGGACGAATAAGCGTATGTTATTCGTCCGGATAGCGGCTCAGTTCATACCGTATTTCCAGTAGGCGTACATATTATTATGATTCGTGTAAGCTAGCATACGGACGAATAACATATATGTAATTGTCCGAAACGAATGTGTTAGGTTATCAAACAAACTATCCGGAAGAATAATTTACACGTAGTCATCCGAAGAAAATCTTTACAATTTTGTTTGGGTTTGGATTGGATGGTTGTGTTGGGGTTTGGGTTGGTTAGTTGTGTTAGGGTTTGCTTGGTTTGGGTTGGTTGTTTTTGTTTGGGTTTGGGTTTGGTTTGGGTTGGTTGGTTTTCTTTGGGTTCGGGGTTTTTGGGTTTATTTATTTGTGTTTGGGTTTGTTTTTTAGTGTGGTTTGCTTGCGTTTGTCATTGGTGATTCGTATGTTGGGGTTTGGGTTGATTTGTATGGGTTTGTGTGTTTGGGAGTGTTTGTTTCGAGCATTGTACAGCGTGAACCGCGTGAAATTAGCCGCTGTTCCGACGAATAACATACGCTTATACGTCCGATAACCGGACGGCTAGCCTCCGCGTAAAAGAATACTGGAACTACAATGTAGTCCATAGAAAGCACCTAGAACTCACGCCTCCGCACCAACATATTGCTATGGGAAGTGACTAAATGATCATGACAATCAACGCTCTTTGTGGAAATCACCGGAAGATCGATAAAAAGTATCGGGAACTATAAAATTCAACTGCATGCGAGAAAAAGTCTCTTTCATTTATTATCTGGTAGAGAAACATCTGCGAATTTTATCGACATGTTCAAAAGCACTTTATCCCATATAATGTGTAAATGCTACGTTTGCAACTTTCGCTATCAGGACATCGGGGGATTTTGAAGGGCAGTTTTTAGGGCATTTTTTAGGTACAAATTTGCAACTAGACAGGACAGTCATTGAAGGTCATCAGGAGCTTCACACAAATACGCGCAAGTAAGAGAAACGAGTGTTTTCGATTAACTTACCCAGCTGAACGTACATCTTCGGCCTGACGTTTTCCTGCCACGCGGCAAGTCCAAAGCCTAGCATGGCAACAAAGCACCAGAATAACACGTGGAGTTGAACAGCGGCCGGTCGATTCATTGCGGTGCTTCCTCCTTGTCTCGTTCTCGGCGAGAAGATATTTAAAATTTTATTTTCCGCTCTCGTGCTCACTCGTCAAAAAGACGTACAGGTAGCAACAGCACCGGTATTACAAACAACCAGAAAAATATCGTCGTCACTGCGCGCACTCACGCGCGCACGCAACCACCGCGTAGAAACGAAAGGAAACGAAAGAAAAAACTTCACAGATACACTTTGCTACTCAGCACTCGTAAAATTGTAGATCCTCGTACAGTTATAAATTTTTTATAAATATATACAGGTGTATATATATATATATATGTATATATATATATATATATGTGTGTATATATGTTTGTGTGTGTGTATGTGTGTGGGGGGGGAGGTGTATATATGTATATATACTATATATATATATATATATATATTTACAATTTTATACGATCCAAACGGATCGAGTACCTTCCAAGCTTCACCACCGAGTCGATCACGGACATCTATAAGTGGGTTAAAAGGAGCGCTCACGTCTCGCGTTCCGCAGTGATCCAAGCAGAACACTCAAGCACTGGCGTCGTGAACATTTGTATATATATGTATGTGTGTGTATATATATATATATATACACACATATATATACATATATATATATATATATGTATATATATACATATATATCGTCACTCGAGATCTAACGCACTCACTCACGCACCTCGCATTTTTGCCATACAAGCACTATGTCAGTCTGTACATCACCGCTGATACTTTCGCCGTTTGCACGATCCGTCTTCGCCATTAGGGAGGCTACTTGACCGAGATGAAAGTTCGTTCGTTTGTCGTCATTCATATTCATGTTTCGCCGTCACGGGCTAAAGAAAAAAAAGCACGTCTTGTAGCTCCATGCCTCTTTTCACGATTCATTTACGTTCGGTAGCAGATAGCAGTGGTACAATCCACGGCCACTACCTGGCGCGCACGACGTTGTATCCGACGTCGGTAATGTTGTCAGCGCTCTAGCGGTTCGCTAAGCGCTTCCGTCACTGGGCGGCGCGCTGCGAGGTACACTCGCTCGGTTTCACCTCGTCACGATCGATGTTTTTAAACCGAGCATGGCATTTCGCGGGTGTTCTTGCTTACTTGTTGTATTCTCTCTCTTGCCTTTTCACGACCGACGAGACGACGCGCATGTTTAATGAAGATAGTGGCGAATATCGGTCGCGTATTTCAGCCACAATCGTATCTGTTTGAGGGGCGGGGAGGGGGCTGCAGCGGCAAGGCTGCGCGATGCGATATCTGCGCTCCCTCTGGCCAGCTGGCCAGCTGTGAATACGCGGGCTGTTACACACACGTAAATGGAGATTCCTCCACTTCGTGGTCCAGTGGACGGAAGGAAGGAAAGAAGGCCTACGACGACTCGTCGCCTACCAGCTCTTTCGGGTGCGTGTGGGTAAATGTTTATATTTGAACGCGCACAGGTCCCACTTCCTCGACGCGAGTCTATTTTCGTTTCTACGTGTGCGTGCGTGTATCTTTACATGCCCACGTGTACAGCTGTATACGAGTGTATCTGTCCGACGAACCAATAGGGGGGTCGATAGAGAGGGACAGTCGATGGCGAGGGTCCTTGAAGCGTGGGAGGCTCGAGGGCAGCTGGAAAAAGGCGAGTGGAACGAAGAACGCCGAAAGAGAGAGGGAGAGGAAAGACGCAGTGGAGAAATGACGGGAAAGCTCCTTCACAAAAGCTCACAACCTCGAGACCGAAAAAAGTCGGTACAGGGTCAGACGATAGAGAGGAAGGGAAGAAGAGACAATTTTTTGTTCCACAAAGGGAAATGAGAGAATCGACAGCAGAGATAACCTTGCGGTGACAACGAGCTATGCAGATTTCAGCGAAAATTTCCTCACCGCAAGAATAAGCGTGAACCTTTTGTTGTTCTTTTTTTCTTTCTCCCTTCTTTGGTATACCTTCTTTTCACCTATACGCGCACTACGATCTTCCCTCTTGCTATGTCCGACGAACGATTATCCTCTTTCCGTGCTCGCACCGTTGCCGAAACCAGTCCCGCGAACCCTCCAACCTGAAATGACAGAGCGGAAGAGGGACGGTTTAATTACTATGCATAGATGGGCTACGTGTATAATTGCGATTTGGCTTGCCACGTGGCCGCGCGTATACGTGCGCCCAGAACGCAACGAACTCAAGGAAAACGAGATAAATGAGCACCGTTAACGATTCAATGACGCAAGTTTATAGATTTTTTCGATTCTAACAAAACGCCCATAGTGTACGCTCGGTCGGTTTGTGACTTCGACGAGTTCCAATGTCAAGCGGGGCTTGCAGGAGGGATGTCAAGAGGGGTGGTAAGCACTTAGCCGTGCACTGTCCAACAACTGCTAAGCGTGAGACAGTTTTACTGAGTTTTCGATGGTGACACAATTCAGCCTCCACAAAATATAACCGCCGGTATCAGGACAGGTTTTTCATAGTTTACCTGTGACCTCGTGGAAATGGAATAGAAGATTGCATTGAGAAAGAAAAGTCAACTGTTCAAGTTCAAAAGAAAGCTGTCAACATTCTAGGAAGTCTACCAGGTACTGAAAACAGTGCGCAGTGATGTACGTGCGGAGTGGAAGGGTAAAGGATGAAATGCAAATTGGCACATAGCTTCCTCGTGATTTTGTTCTGCTCGCAAAGTCTCGATCTTGAGCAAGGCGGTTTTTGAAAATTGCCTTAGACACCGAAGCTGCTCTACGAAGGGAAATAAAACAACGAGGGAGCAATGTGCAGGTGTCTAATCTGCACGACATTTTTGCGTAAATTGTATTGACCTAATGCGATGTCAAACATTTCTCACCATCGCTGGATCGAATATAAACTTTAGGTATATAGAAATTTGTTTGGACATACACTGCGACCACTAGTATCGGAGCCTCCACAAATGCAACAGCCCCCACCGCCCACTATGGGCCGAATATCGATCGGTGTAGCGTATGATGGGACGAGCCCTAGACCCTAGCGTGTGCTCCAGGCAATAAAGATTTATGCGTAACCGAAATACTACCAGGATACCGACTGAACCGTCACATGAAAGAGATGTCCGTTATATATCAAGAGACGCGGCAGCGTCTTGACGCCAAGTAATAAAAAAAAATCGATTCGACACCACTGACTCGATGCGACACCACTGCTTGTGAGCACCACCAACACCAACGACACGCCGCGACTCTTTATACAATAATACCCGTATTCATAGTCCTTCCTTGAGGAACAAGGATTCCTTGTTCCTCATTTCGCGTTTCATAGACCTTCCTTGACAGAACAAGGAGCCTTATTGGCCTCCTTATTTCAAGGCAGGTCTCGAGCTTCCTTGAGGAAACCTTCGGCGCTGTGATTGGCTGTTTCGTTTCATATGACTAACGCTTGCGCTTGCGCTTGGCGTCTATGCAGTTTTTACCTGTATCACAGACTAGTCTACAGGTTAACCTCAAAAACAGTTGAACGTGGAGCACGTAAAAAGTTTCGAAACGTATCGCAGTGAACGGAGTTGACAAAAAAGCTGGGCTAATAACAGCCTTTCGCGCTCTGTATAATGAACATTCTTTCCTTCATCCATAATTGTACTCGCCGCAACTCAATTTCTAATTTTGAACTTTGAGGTTATACACTCGAGGATATACAATCGAGAGCCAAGCGGTTTGAGTTAGTTTCAAATATAGCCGAGTGGCGCTTCTATCAGCGGTTTTACCACCATAAGCAATCACATATTCCTAAATATGTCTTCCTTCTGGAAGGGAGAGTCGAGTTGCGACTATGAAACAAGGGCGCCTCTGAGATTCAAGGGAGCCTTCATCAAGGCGTCCTTTATCCTTGAGATAAGGAGAGACTATGAATACGACCATAAGACGGGCTTTAGCAGACGACGTTTTAACTTTCATTCGATATTCCTCGAAAACACAGCGAGGAATCGAAAATTTAATGACATTTTACCAATGAAATATGATTTTTTCTATCCATTTTGTTTGGGTCATTTTTCGATCCGTGTACTCAATATTGAGGTCTCATAATATTCGACCGAATTTCCGAACAATTTGTTGACCACGCAAGTTATTCCACAGTCGTTGATTTGTTGAATCGAATAAAGTCCCTCGATCGTATCATAACATATACTACATACGTCCTTTTATGTATCACTTAACACTTTTTCTCATCTATACAGATATATAGACGCTCGCGCAGCCTCGAGCGTAGGCCCGAGGGCCTGCGCACACGGTGTATTTCCTACGCGCGTAGAAAATACGCCGTGGCATACGGGGCACCCCCGCTTTCTCGTACCGCCGGGCAGTTGCGGTGGTCAGGACCACGGCGGTTTGTTGCGTTAGATTGATTTACTACGTTCTTCTATACTTGAAATTTCTCGGCATTTCCGAAGAGCAACATTGACGAGAATGAACGAGTAAGTTAGTTCACCGTAAAAGTGAGACTCGAAAAATGTTTCTCTTTTGTTCTTACCGACGACGATGTTGAGGGTCGCTCCGATGCGACGACGGAGGCTTGCTAAATTCACGAATATTTCAACATCGACGCAATGTTCCCGTATCCGCGATTATATACATATCATCGCGTATCCTCGAATTTTGATAGCACGGTCCTATCGCTGGAATTTATATTGACGTGAGCATAAAAAATATGGCCTGTCTCATAACCTCAAATTACGTACTTTGTCATTTGCCACGATCCTCCCTCGCATTGCTTTCCCACTCGCCGATGTGTCAAAGAGCCAACGTCTCCGATGCAAGAAACTCAAGTTTATTTGCTCTTCGCAGGAATGCCTCGATATTTATTCGTAAAAAAATCGCAGATGGCATATTTTCCGATGATCCGTAGCCATTCTCATAACCCCTTAACATCCTCGATTCCCTAAGCAATGTGCGACCAAAATGAGGCACTAAAATTCAACACCCTTTGCCTACGAACGCTAAACTGTCACGTCTCAAACGCGGATGATTTGTGAACCTGTGGTTACCATACTGATACTATACCGATACCGCACATACGTAGTAAGTAGGGTACCTGGGCTATCGTGTAGGAACCAGAACCAATATAACGTCGGATTTACCATCTAGATGAACCATCGGATCTATCCAGGGCTGCAAGTACGTACCGCCGAGTATGAGAGACGGCGTCAATCGTCGGTGCTGCAGTATACAGTCCCAGTGTCACGAGAATATCATCGCTGTCTCCAATCTCTCTGAGAGCACGAGCGAGGCTAACCTCAATGAACTCATCGAATTCTTCGGCTTCGTTCAGAAACAATATCTCGCCAAGGATCGCACCACCAAACTGTGCAAGGCCTTTGCTTACGTACATTTCGAAACGAAATTTTCGTTTTTCATTGATAACGTTTTAATGGTACGAGATATGAAATAATTTCACATTGCAACAACGTTTATTTTTCGGTATATATTCGGTACTATATATTGAAGATGAGAACGATGCAGATAACAACAAATTTCATATTGTTTAATGCAAAAATGCAGTTTTTCATGCGTATCTCCGAGAATTTTCAACCGATTGGGATGTGAATTTGCATGCATGTAGAGGATAAAAAGTAGCGGATACGTGTTTTTTGTTTTTCCGAAATCTCATAATTAAGGGGTTGAAACTGACCTACGATTTTTTAGCCAAGTGCATCGTACAATCGAACCTCAATATAACGGATCTCATGGGAAGTTCGTTATATCGAGTTCTCGGTATATTGAGGTTTCGTTATACCAAAGTCATACTCCTTAAAATGTTCTTTAAAAAATATATATCAGTATTAAAAATATGGAGATATTTTTTAAAGAGAGAAACGTTTAAATCAGAGCCTTTTTTACAAGCAATTAGCAATAATGCATATGATTATGTCGTTGTATCGAGGTTTCGGATATATGTCGGAAGGGAATGGACTAATCTTCTCCCCAACGACCCCCCTTTCGAAAGGCAAACGTTCAATGTTCTTATCGTGCAGCATGAACGAAAATTTGTATAGGGTTTTTCAATTGGCGCGGGTAGATTACTGGAGATCTGGATATTTATACTGGATAGTATAAATAAGGGCCTACAAAGAAAAGTTAAAAAAGAAATAAAGGCATACAAAGGTAAAATAAGGGCCTACAAAGAAAAGTTTAAAAAAAAATAAAGGCCTACAAAGAAAAGTTAACAAAAATTGTTCACTGCACATTGGACAGTTTTATCGACGCTTTGGACAAAAGGCTGCCTGTCCATGATATGTATATTCGACGATGGGCCTCACTTGCGCGAGAAATTGTAGAAATGTCACCCATAGATATCAAAGCATCCGCTTCTTCGGTAAAAAGTATTCAAAAACCGACATCGAATTGTGTCAAGGAAGGTTACTAACTACAATTTAGAGATTACAGAAAGTAGATTACAATTTAGAGGTACATACAGGCCGCACATTGGCGAAAGAAGGGCAAAAGTCCGATGAGACAGTAGTGCAATCGAAAACATCGACAACACACAGCTATACTATACAGCCTTTGCTTTCAGCGTGTGGCAAGTTTTTGGCACCTATGTTGGTCGTTTTAAACGAACCTACTGGCAAATTCAAACCTCGAGTGAAAGAAACTATATTCAGAGCCGAAGATATATTTCTATTGGCTTCGAAATCTGAAAAATTGACGATTAATCATTTCAAGCGTTGTTTCAAGAAGTATATATTCTCAATCCGGGTCCAACATCGATAATAGTTCTAGGTTTTTGGAGCGGCCAATGTCCATATGCATTTAAAGAAGTCGATATATAAGGAAAAGATATTCAAGTTTTGACCATTCCAGCAGGTAAATGTATTGAACCAATTTCATTAGTTCTGTAAACGGCTAGTTCACATTATAATTAGCAATTCTTGCAGGTCCAACGGGAATGATACAGTCCCTTGATGTTTGGCTTTCGTGTATGGAAAAACTTCGCCAAACACTTTTCTGACATGGTAATATTATACAATCACGACGTCAATCTGCACTTGAGAGACAATATTGTTAAGTTACAATCCCTTACACACAACCAGCATTTTTTTCTCCACGATTTGCAAACCTTTTTAAATATGCGTGGTAAAAAAAGGCGCTACGAAGAAGAAAGACCACCAACTTCTAAAATCCGGTAGAATTTTTCTTGTCACAAAATGCAGTCACATGCGATATATGCGGCGAAGCAGCAATTATCGCTTGTTCGTGGTGTCAGACATGTCTTGCTTTTAAACACTTTTATCATGACTATCATTACTGTAGTAAGTATAATCCATAAAAAATATAAAGTTGAAACGTTTATTAAATAAGTAAGCGCGAGAACATTTTTCCGATTATATTGTAATCTTCAAAGACGTTATCGGGGGAGAATTCCTCCGTAAATATACAGTTGTAATACAGTTGCTTCCCGACGCTCGAAGTTAGTCCATGATTACGAGCCTTACCTGTGCTCGTATTAGCGAAAAAGTGAAGAGTGATTTTCACCAGTTATTCAGGAATTATTGCAATAAACAATACACCACTTGTTGTTGTATTGATCATTATCATCATGAACGTCTAGTAGTCGAAGAATGCAACATTGTTTCCTTTTAAACTTTATTTTTAGGTCGGCCCGTTAACGAGTTATGGAAAGAACAAAGTTTTTAAGGGTGCTTTGACCCCTTAAGCATGGTGTTCCGCCAAAACGAGAAAATTTGTATCGACTATTTTGATTGATTGTACTCTCATTGTAACCCATTTTTATTTCAACAAATTGTCGTCCATGCCGCACGATGAGAATTTTGAACGTTTGCGTTTTAAGAAGAGGACGGTGGGGCGGGGGCGGGGGCATTTACAAATATGCAATCGCGTCATAAAACGAAATTATATTGATGTGAACTTAAGCCGGAATGGGAAAAGGCTAGCAGCTGATTATACGATGCTATTGGCTAAAAGATCAAAGGGCAATTTCAATCCTTCAATTATGAGGTATCGAAAAAAAACACGTATCCGCTCCTTTTCCATCCTCTATATGAATGCAAATTTACATCACAATCACATCATCACAATCACAAACAAAATTGCATTTTTGCCATAGACAATATGAAATTTGTTATTATCTGCATCATTCTCATCTCCAATGTATAATATATGTATAAATAAACATTGTTGCAATGTAATTTTTTTTCATATGTCATACCCTTAAAACGTTATCGACGAAAAACGAAAAATACCCCTATATTCGAGGGTGCGTTCCACCCCTTAAAAACCAGGTTCCGGAGATATAAAAAAATACGTGTCGCCTATCTTTACCCATTCTACAAACATGCCAAATTTTGTGGAAATTGGAGGGGGACATCTCGTGCCCTTTCCTTGTTAGTACATATCATGTATGATGCAGAGAGTTGTTGTGCAAAAACTCAGCCAGGTATTGTAGAAGGTTTGCCATCCAAAAGATGCGCACACACACGCGTACAGACATTTTCTTTAATGTCTATATATTTGTTTTAGTTTTTCGACGTTTCGGTACATTTCGAATACCTTTGAATTCAGATATAAGAAAAAAATCACGAAAACAAGACGTTCTCTATAAGGAGGCAAAAAAATTAATAGAAAAATAAGCAGGAATCGTAGCGATTATTTTGAAGAGCGGTAGAATTTTTACCTCAACCTTCCGTGCCTTTTGCTTTTATAAAAAAAAAAAGAGACATCACGAAGTTATATCGCGATAAAAACGCGGCGCACTTGAAGCATTCTGTGGGAATTGCTCTGTGGCGAAGAGTAACGCATAATTGTGTGTATACAGGGTGGACCATTTAACCTCAAACAACCCCAAATTGGTCCAAACAACCACAAACAACTCCAAACAACCCCCAACAACCCCAAACAAAAATTAGCCTGACTCTAGCAAGAGCCCCACTTCCGAATATTTACCAAAAATCATTTTAGTCATAATATGATACATCATTGGATTCGTCTGACTATCAGCAACGACATCTTATCAAAAAGAAAACATATTCCCATTTGAAAAACCATTGATGACCCTGAGAACGCAAAAAACTATGACCTTGACAAAAATAAACTTTTGACCATTACATCAGCCCTTTGAAATCAATCAAATTACCTCGTGATATTTTTTTCGTCATTCTAAAGGCAACGGCAATATTTGGGGTGGTCGTGTTAAATGGTCCACCCTGTATATAGAGTATACAGGGTGGATCTATAACTGTTAGCACCTTGGATATCTTCGAAACTATAAGATTCACAGAAATATTTGCTGAAATGAAATTGCACAGTACGAAAGGGGCCATCCGATAGCGATACTAGTTTTTTTGCAAGTGGAGGTACTTCGGACATTTGAAGGACAAATCCATTTTTTTAAATGGATCGGTATGTTTTTTTTCTGTATCATGAAAGAGGAGCTTAAAACGAGTTCACCGACCTACAACATAAGGTCATTGAAGGTCGGAGAAAGTACAGAAAGGCGATAATACTTACAGCTTCGGTAGTAAATAAAATTACTACGTTTATAGTAAGGATTCTTTTTTCGATTAAGTGACTTCCAAGTTTTACAACGTCAGAAGTTATTGATGCACAGGCTGTAATAATTCTTTGGTGCATGTCGTCAAGTGTAGTTGGTACTTCTTCGTACACTTTGTCTTTCAATGTTCCCCATAGAAAGAAGTCTAAAGGTGTTAGGTCTGGGGAACTTTCTATGACCTTATGTTATAGGTCGTTGAACTCGTTTTAAGCTTCTATTGGGTTGATAAAAAAGTTTTGTCGCAACAATTTAAATATAATTTATTTATTTATATATCTTCTACAACACATTTCCAATCAACAATATATTCGCCATCGGTTCCTATGACACTCGACCATCTAGTTGGCAACTCATTTATTCCCTTTGCCCAAAACTGCGGCGGCTGGGACTCAAAGAACTTTGGAACATCCCTTCTGAGGTCGTCGACGTTTTTTAATGTTTCGTTCCTCAAATATGCCTTCAAATGTCTGAACAAATGGTAGTCAGATGGCGCGATGTCAGGAGAGTATGGTGGATGAGGAACGGTATTCCAGTGAAGCTCAGTGATTGTTTTGTGGGTTTCCTTTGCGACATGGGGTCTCGCGTTGTCGTGGAGAAGGTGCACAGTCGCGTGTCTTGGCCGCTTTTCCCCTATAGCTTTTGCCAATTCCTGGAGATTCTCGATGTATCGTGTAGAGGAGATCGTCTCGCCTACAGGGAGAAAATTGTGAAACAGCATTCCCTTTGCGTCCCAGAAACAGCACAACAAAATCTTTTGTGAGTGACGATCAGGTTTCGGTTGGTGTGGCGGTTTTTCTCCGATAGGAAGCCAGTAGGCTAGACGCGTTCTGTTATCATACAAGACCCAGCTTTCATCTCCCGTCGCAAGATCTTCTAAAAACTCCTTGCGATGATGGCGAAGCAGGAGAGACTGGCAGATGGTCACGCGGCAGTTCTTATTGGCGTCGGTGAGACGGTGTGGTATCCATCGAGCTAGAACCTTCCTGTATCCCAAGTTGTGTAAGTGATTTACTATTGACGGTTGGGTGCAGCCAAGTTCTCTTGCTAGCTCGTGCGTACTTGCTTCCGGTTTCTTTGATGCAGCGGAGTAATGCGTCTTCATCGATGGTCGACGGTCGTCCGGAACGTTCCTTATCTTCAAGGCTTGTGTCTCCAGATTTAAAACGATTGAACCAACGCTGGACTGTTCGATGAGAAACTACGTTCTCGCTGAATGCATCCTGAATATTTTTAGCAGTTGGGCTTGCGTTCGTGCCGCGCCGCCACTCGTAAAATATGATCGCTCGAAGTTGCTCCTGCGAGATCGAAGCCATTTCTGTCCACTAGAACGCGCGCTCGTCCTTTTATACCCTGTCACGCGGCAGAGTAGAAAACATTCTAGAATATTCTCGACATAGCTCGATGTCATATTGCGTCAATACGTAAAAAAACATTTTTAAAATTTTTGCGACAACACTTTTTCATCAACCTAATATTTCATGATACAAAGAAAAAAACATACCGATCCATTAAAAAAAAAAAGCAGTTGACCTTCAAATGTCCAAAGTACCTCCACCTACAAAAAAAACTGTTATCGCTATCGGATGGCCCCTTTCGTATTGTGCAATTTCATTTCAGCAAATATTTCTGTGAACCTTATAGTTCCGAAGATATCCAAGGTGCTAATAGTTATTGATCCACCCTGCATATACAGATGCATCGTTCGGTAGAGCGAGCGTGTTAACATTGTTATAAAATTTTCGCGAGTGATCGAGCATGATGGGGTACGTTCAGTCTATCCTCTCGTATTCTCAATATTTGCCATAGCCTGGGATACGAAAATTATGTACGTCCGCGTATCCAGGCAGGAGTGAGCCAGATCCAATAGAAAATAGAAGTGACGCGTTTGTGTATTTAATTCTAATGTATTTTGGTGTGTGTGTGTGTGTGTTCGAGGGATGTACATCGATAAAAATACACTAAATACGAATTGTACGTGTTTCTTTACATTTTTTACCTAACTCATTGATTCCTGTAAAGCGATTTGGAAAAAACATTTCTGTCATTTTATTTTTTCCGACCTGACGTCGCGCGCATCACTTGGTATTCGCTTGAGCTGCGCTACTCTAATCATTGCGACCACGGAAAATTCTGTTTCTTTTCTTAGTGTTACAAGAATAAATTGGCAGTTTCGTGCTTCACCCGTTCCACTTAAGGGGACAGTGAAAAGTTTTGTTTAATCTCCTTAAGAAAAAATCGTATCGAACCATTCGATATCACGGTTGCTGATCACACGATAATGAAATGCCGACCCGGAAATTATAACGGGCCTAGAGGGATAAGCGCGTAAAAGTTGCCCCGGGCGTATCAAGCGTAGATTGGCATCTATGCGACTACAAAATCCTGCAAATAACAACTTTGAAACTCCCTTTTTGTAAAAGAAAAGGGGCAAGGGAATTCCAAAACGTAGTTTCTCTGAATAACGGCCGAACCGATTTTTATGTAAAATACATATGTTATGAACATCGATGAGACGAGCAAAAAAATTTGACAAAAAACAAGTAAAAAAGTTATATGATAAAAAAAATTGTGATTACATTTTGGAGATACACCTCTACATGTTTTATCGTAAAACTACATGGAAATAATTGCTTTGATATATTTTTTGACCAAACTTTCCGGGGAGGGTATACATGGCGAAAAATGATCAAGAACCATGCATTGAACACGGCACCGCGGTTTCACAACACACCCTCACTCCAGCCGCAGTAAAGACGAAAAATGAAAACCAGTCTCGTACATTCGATGCACACGACTAGTTTTCACGTGGAGGCCGCTTTCCTCAAAAGTTTAGCAATTGTTAAGTTGCTATTGCTGTGAAAAAAACGTATAAGTCAGATGAAATAATTAAACACTTATTTCGTGAAGAAAAATTGAAAAAACATGTTGAGGCCGTTGACACCGATCGTGCGGCCATGAGTTGCGAGAGAGATAGCTGGTTTGCAGATCCCCAGTGTTCTCCGCGACGATTGACTAAAAAAAGGCAAGAAACACCTTCGACTCTGTTATAAGATGAACAACGTATGCCTCTTCCTATACCCGAAATCTGGTCCATTAAGGAGACAACTTAACTGCCGGACTTTTACCGACATGTGTAACTCGTGTCCTTAAAGGCGCTGCTCAGGGTCTTTGCGGCCTAGGCGGCAAGCCAGGAACGCATATGCTTAAACACGGCTACCAACACCGCGTAATCAAATTTTCGGTTGCGTAAAATAAATTTTAACTAATAAATATGTGGAATGCACATAATTGACTGTTTAAACATTCTATGAATCTTTTTTCTTTGTTTACATCGCGAATGCGTTATTAACCAAGTTGAAATGTGGCAAACTCGCAATTTAGTTCTCAGTAACTGGTATGACTGAGCTCATTACGAACGCCAGGTCGTGAGCGCGTAGCGGTCAAACATTCTTTGCGAATCCCGTTTTTTTTTTTATGAAAAACAGTACAATCGATGGTTGGAGCAAGTGTAACCTGGAGAGCATCGGAAAAAAGTATAGTTGAGCCGGAAAATGAATGCGCAGTCGAGGGACGACGCGTAATTGATTTGAAGGTCGTGCCGAAGCACATGCACTGCAGCTTTTGTAAATAAGGATTCAAAATATTTAAATACTCTTTATGAAACCGCGGTAAGAAGTTTACATAGGGTTTTCAATTGGCGCGAGTAGATGTTGGCGGCCATGTTGTTTTGGTGGCGTCTGTCTAATCTGTTGTTTATTATTCAGTCACTGATGTCAAATCACCATGGCAAGTTACACGATTGAACAGCACGTCCAAATGATAAAACTTTAGTATCAAAATGAGTGTTCGTGAGGCAAACGTTGCGCCCATTTTAGCGACGAGGCGTATTTTTTTATGAATGGCTATGTTATCAATTGCCGTAAATGGGACGACGCCAACCCACACGAGGTCCACCAGGTAGCAATGCATCCACAAAAAGTTACTGTTTGGTGCGGATTATGGGCCGGCGGCGTCATTGGTCCGTACTTTTTTGAAAACGACGTTGGTGAGGCCGTCACCGTCAACGGCGAACGCTACGGAACGATGATAACCGATTTCTTTTGGCGCAAATTGAACGATATGGACGTAGACGACATGTGGTTCCAGCAAGACAGCATGAACGATTTGAGAGTATGGTTATCTCTCGCAGAGGTGACGTGAATTGGCCACCAAGATCGTGCGATTTGACCCCGCTAGACTTTTTCTTGTGGGGTTTCTTGAATTCACAGGTCTATGCCAATAAGCCACAATCGACCGATGCTCTTAAGGCGGGATTCTACTTTGAAACTTTGAAAAGGCTAAATTGGATGAAAACACCCACCTGGAACACGTCGAAGGCATATTATATGGCCCAGGCATCGCTGATTGAGGGTAAAATAATTTGTTCTACGATTTATCACTCACCAAAACTTTAAACGCGTTTTTCTCGAAACGACATTTTCAAGTACCGTGGTCGTGATAACTCAAAAAGTACTGAACCGATCCTTATGAAATTTGGAACACATATTCTATATGTGTGTACCAACCGACCTAACTACAATCAACTTAAAATTTTGATTAGAACTATTTTTTTATTGCAAAAAAAGACCCAAAAAAACGCACTTTTTTTCGTATTTTAGCCGCCATTTTGTTAATTTTGCACGTATATAAAATATTCTAGTTAGGTCGGTTCCTGAAGACATACTGAACATGAAACTATTTGATTTTTTTGTTTCAGACCATCCGTCGGGAAGATTTCACGACCACGGCAACGGTACCTGCTTTTCGAGGCGTTGGCTTTAAACATATTTTACGTGTACAAAAAATGAATAAAATACATTAAAATTTTTTTTTTTATGTACTTAAAGAGTGTATTTATTGAACAGTTTAAACCCCATATCGACATCTTTAATAGTATTCTCAGAAAAAATTCACGAAAATAGCGTTTTTTTCATGGTTTCAAAGTAGAATCCCACCTTAAAGTGAACATAACCCAGGCCGTCGCCTACATTCAGCGGGATACATGCGGCAAAGTCATTGAAAATTGAACCACTCGGATCCGTGCCACCGTGAGAAGCCGCGGCGGACATTTGAACGATGTTATATTCCATACATAATGGCATACATAGGCCTTTCAAAAAAAAAAAAGAAGAATTTCGTTAATACCTCACACTCACCTTGTTTTATTCCATTTCAACATCTACCCACCCTTATTGAAAAACCCTTTATCAAGGAAGCAATACTTTGTGCGTTTCAAATTTTGGCGCCTATTCAAAATGGCCAACTTCACAGCAGCGTTGCCATGTGCCGTAGGACGCTTCATCGTTTCACACGGATCAGCTTAAATTTCCTGTTTTGTTTCACGAATATCTCGATAACAAGACAGACAAAATGCTGTACTATTCGACGAAATTATTCATTAAAATCTCAAGAATTTTGTCTGCCTATTTCCATTCAATTCTTACTATTTTTATTACGTTGCGACAGTCGTATTAGAGGTCTCATGAAGCTCTTGCTATGCCGAGTATAAGAGCCCAACTTCAATAATCAATTGCTCAACAATCACGCAGACGAAGTACTTGAAATTTTACACGGGGTCGTAACACCGTTTCACAAATATCCTCAATAAATTTCGGCAAATTCTTACTATTTCGCAATAGTTAAGCAACCTCCTAAATATTATACGTGTATAAATTATTGAAATAAGTAGCGTGCAGTTAGCCTCTAGAACTAAAATCAGGAAGACTTTGTAGTACGGTTTTGAACTCCTTATCGGGGTGCTTTTCACCGAAAATACCTTCGCCTCTTCCTAGACGGAGTGCTTCATTAGTGTGAATCCTCTTGCCACTCACAAAACTGGTGGTACTTTTTCACGTGAGTCTCCTCGACTCTCGTGAAGCGGGGTGCTTTATTTTGTTTGATTACCCTCGCCTCTCACAAACAGGGTGCTTTTATTTACCGCCAGTCCCTTCGCCACTCGCAAAACGAATACTTTATGAGAGTGAGTCCACTTGTCTCCCCTAAAACGGGGTGCTACTCTTTGTCAGTGTGACTCTCCTCGCCTCTCATAAAACGAGGTGTTTGGTTATTGTGAATTATCTCGTTACTACCAAACCGACTGCTTCGTCAATGTGATTCCCCCTGCCTCTTATAAAACGGGTCACCTTAAACAAAACCCCCATTTTGTGAGCTGAGGGAACTCACTCATAAATCACCCTTATAAGGAGGTTAAAACCGTACCATGACCTCTGCATGACTAACTATTCAAACTTATTTTGGAAGGCTATTTACAGGCTAATTATTTCAATAGTTTATATACATAAAATGTTAACATGCCTTTTCAAGTATTCTCCACGAAATAGCGTTTCAATTGTTTTATCTGACGTATCATGTATTGCCATAGCAATAGTAATTTTACAAGAGTTCAACTTTTTAGGAAGGAGCGCTAAAAGTTAACGAAGTATAAATTGTCACTTACTTTATCATCAAATGATTCAGGAATCGAGAATAAAAACCAGTCTCGTACATTTGATGTCGAGGTACACGACATGAGCGATAGTGTATTGTGAAAGTGGGGTACCGTGCTACATGCATGGTTCTAATTATTATTCGCCATGAATACACTTTGGTAAAAAAAATATGTTAAAGCAAATATTTGAAGGTTTTTTTTATGAAAAAAAATTAGAGGTGGACGTCTGAAACATAACCTCAAAAAAGAGTTGAATATGTCACTAATATTTTTCCACCTGTATTTTTTTATAGATGGTTTTTTTTTAATATACAGAGTGTCCAATAGGAAGTTGCTAAAACTAAATAAGTGTCTCTTCCCTTCATGAATTCAATAGGGGTCCCTTTTTCTAAGGCGCATACCTGAGGCCCCGCAGTTTTATTCCAGCCGTGGTTGAAGCAAGTACGCGCGCGTCAAAATAAGTGAGCTCACCACGGAAGAAAAAGTATATCTTATTGAGTGCTTCTTCTCGAGGGGAAAAATTTATAGTAATGCGTATAGAGGGTTTCGTACTAAGTTTGGAACTCATAGACAAAACACTCTGAAAAGGTAAGAATTTAATATTTATTCATATTCATCTATCACATAACGTGTGTTTCAATTCAATTAAACTGCATTGAAGTCATTTTACGTTAATTTTTGTAGGATAATCGATAACTTCGACTATGAAGTATGGTACACTCCAGGACCGTAGACACGAGTTGCCAGGTCCATCTGTTACGGTGACTACACCAGAGAAGATCAACGAAGTTGAGAATTATTTCAAACAAAATCCAAATGATTTGATTCGGAAAGCTGCTCAAGCATTAAAAATAACCAAATCATTACACAACATTTTGAAATATTTTTTAAAGTTTCATCCGTATAAAATAAGCACTCATCAATTGTTAACTGAACATGGCATGACGAAACGCATCGAATTTTGTAACACTAATACGGGAATGTTTGAAGCAGAAGAACTTAATGAGAAATTGATTATTTATTCCGATGAAGCACATTTTTGGATGAATGGGTACGTAAACAAGCAAAATTACCGGTTTTGGGGAACGGAAAATCCCAACATATCGCTAGCGAAGTCCCTTCATCCACAGAAAGTAACGGCATGGGCAGCGATTTCAGTAAAAGGAATTTATTTGCAATTCGTTGAATCTACGGTAACAGGAGAGAGTTACAAACAGCTTTTGGAAACGAAATTCTTCCCTTATGCAAAAAAGAGGGGACTGGTTAAAAATGTTTACTTCATGCAAGATGGAGCGACGCCGCACCGGAATCATGAGGTGTTTGAAGCTATTCTTCGCGTATATGGAACTCGAGTAATCGGTCTGGGGTACCCTAAATTTGCTCAAGGCGGACTAGAATGGCCTCCGTACTCACCGGACCTGAACCCTTGTGATTTTTTCTTGTGGGGTTACATTAAAAATCATTGTTACGCTAAAAACCCCAGCACAGTAGAAGAACTGATCGCGGCCATCCAGGAAGTGGTTCGCGGTATTACGAACAATATGTTGGACACAGTTTTTCATAGTTTTCAAAAGAGAATTGATTTTTGTGCACAATCTAACGGTTCGCACTTCGAAAATATCTATCATTAATCACTGTACTTTTTCGTTATTTTTATAAGATGTAATAAATTGACATCAAAAATATTTGACTGGGTTTTATTTATGTGCGTTTAAAACTGCAGTTTCCTCTATTTAAACCAATTTGGCTTTTCTGAGTCTGTGCACCCGTTTTAAAAAGACAGTCGATTCGTTTCAGCAACTTCCTATTGGACACCCTGTAGTTTCATTGACGTTCACATTACATATTTTTTTCACAACAATCGGATTAGGCATTTTTGATAAAAATTATTTTGCTATTCCCCTCCTTAAGTTCTACTTAAATGCAATTTTAAAGTTTATTTTTGCGGCATTGTTCAGACACATAGGTGTTGATCTATAGTGCCAATCTAGACTTTATACGTAATAAGATAACTTGACAATAATCGAAGAGAATCATTTTTATGCAACCTCATGCACATCCACACCTGCGTAACGAAGATGTTGTCATTCCTCTGGCGTATATATCAAGCTCTGGATCCTACATGTCGGAAGGGCCCCAAAGGAATGACGATTCAAACTGGTCTTTATGGACAGCGCGGCATGCTACGGTTTTCTAACCTCAAAATCTGGCGATGAGTAGGTGTCTAAAAGTTCCACTTTAACAGGTGAATACTCATTTATTTAATGGAAAAATGATACAGTTGAGAATAACCAAACGATTTACTACCTCGCCTGTGACACCACCTCATAACACACAAGGTGTGTCGAAAAAAGCGTAACCCACAAAAATGATACGACACAATCAATCTCTTTGGAAAAGTAGATGTAGATGGAGTCGAGCAAGCATGATCAGCTAGCGCCAGCCGTCATACAATATATGAATTGATTTACAGCTCTCCAGAGGAATAATTGAGAAAAACGGTTACAAAATGTCCTTATTTATGTGAAATACCTGTGCTTATTATTTTTTCAGGCAGGGATGGAATAAATGTGTCCAATGGTTTCAAGGAATGTTCTTTTTGTGATATGTTTTTAATTTTAATAGTACCTCTGCAGCTTGCTAGTGTATATGAATTCTGGTTAATTACATTCCAGCGGAATGATATTCATAGTCAAAATGCAGGGGGAAATAGGATAACGATGATTCGATTGCCAAATCTGTTCTGTAGACAGATTAATAAATATTTCAAGCTGTTGTATTACAAAAACTTACAAAGTAATCGAATAACGTCTATTCAAAAAGTCAGATTACTTGCAAAATGATCATTTCGGAAGAATTGCCCGAATACACATTTGTATGAATGACATCTCCCCTCACAATAATTTTCGCACATATCGGAATATTTATAGCTATAAGGGTAACATGAGTATTTATGCAACGAATAAAAAATCAAAAGTAAACGGGTTCAAAACTAATTTGCTTTCTTGCTTTTCTGTTATGAAAAGATGAAAGTAATATCAGAGTCCAATTGAACAAAGCGTGGCTCCGTAAATCCAGCTTTTTAATATCGCGATATTCGTTTACTGAAATTAAAGCACAACTTTTGATGCCGCATTCGTCTAATGAACACGACAGAAGGAAGAAAAGAGTAATGTTTCCAGTGGTATAACGAGTGAACACCGAGACCGGCATCCAATTAAGATTCATGGTTTAAATGCAAGTCGCCATGACATACAATTCGTATAATAATGTGTAAGTGTTACAGCGCGGAGTATCAACCCCGAAGCATTGAAATTCTCAGAAATAAATATCACACTCGCGACGAAATGGGTTTGCAGGCAGCAGTAACGAGAATGCGAGGCAAAACGACGTTTCCATACGGAGAATAGAGAGCGAAAAAGCACACAAACAGCAGTAATCGACGGATGAACTTCGACGACATTATGTATGAACTTTGATTGACATATTTTTATATACATTTAGGACGTTCCCAGGAACATGGCCGTTGGCATTCCTAAGTATTGCTCTTTTTTACCCTTCTATATATTGAACGTTCAGGTTTCCTGAAACATTTATTCGACATTTCATTTTTTGCTCCCTTCTTGCCCATATTTTTGTTGCGCCAAAACAAATAAAACAAAATATAAAAGAAGTAAAAACAAAATTACGAAACCATTATTCGAGAAAATTAATCAGGTAGTGGAGCGGAAGAATAAGTATATATTGTATATAATGTTGTTCCTCTTTGGTCCACTCTTCACAAAAATCTTGTCACAAATACAAAATAAGTTTTTCTAACGATACAACAAAATAGGGTTGCGACAAAAGAAAACTTTGTTGAAATTGCATCATAGGGTATTTGCCAGAAAAGCAAGATCGTTGGAAAAAATGTTATTGGTAAACTTTCGCACAAAAATTGTTATGAAAATAGAATTAAAACAAACACCGCAGCAAAAAGACTACATAAAAATGGGAATAAAACGAAAGTTTGTACAAAACCAATGATATACACACACACACACAACCACGGACAAGAACACACCCAAGCGCGCGCCTACATATATATGATACCCGATGAAAATTAGTTTCTCGTTCGATAAAAGTTGTGAGAGTTTTCGCTTAGCTTTCGAGAGAGAGAGAGAGAGAGAGAGAGAGAGAGAGAGAGAGAGAGGCCTGACCACTACAGCGATTTTTGCAGGGTACATCGAGGTGCAAAAAGATGCAATAGAAAAGTATATAGTAAAAAAGTTTAGCTTATAAAAAAATGTCCTGTCGTCTGATAACAATTCCTTTTTCGCCATGTGGCGGGAGCACAGGGGAAGGGGGAAAAGTGAAAAGTTACTTCAAAAAAGTGGAAGGCACAATGTTCGTATATCGTGCAAAGAGAAACCGCCATCCAGTTTGCTTCCATAAATAAATTGATACTTGTGTGTATGTTTATATATATATATATATATACCCAAGCAGAAATTGCGCTAGCCTGTCTGAGTTACATGCTAGTAACTGGTTCGCCCAATTGATATGATACGAACTACCTAGTAGCTGCCTCACTGTGAGCTAGTAATATTGTGAACATTTTGTAACCAAGCCCTGGTCTAGCCACCGCCTTTTATTACCATAAACGTGCCATCTATTGACTCGAACGTGATGAATTAGCCAACGCTAGTTACGAACGACAAAGTAAGGTTATGTGAAATACATGTAGTAACGTCTAACGATCAGCTCCCGACAGGTTAGCTAACTTGAGACACAGATATTTTTGCGGATGCAAAAAAAATTCTTGTGGCTACCTGGCCATGAACTAGCCGATATTACGTAATGGCGGCTATGGGTTCTTTGGCTAGTCACTATCTAGCCGATTGTGGTTGTAGATGTCGCTGCGTTATGGTCAAAATTCCAGCTAGTAGATGGCGCTACGGATAAGACACAATCAGTTGGGCATGGCAAAAATCGCCATGAACTACACAAGATTCCGTAATGGCGGCTATGTGTTCCTTGCATAGTCGCTGTCCCGCCGATTAGGGTTATAGATGTCGCTGCATTATGATCAAAACTCCACGCAGCCCCTACATCGTACCTGCCTAGCCAACCCGAGATAGAGATAGCGTTACGAATTTAAAAAAAAACAGTCCAGCACGCGCTCGCGACGGGTACAATTTTTTCATTTCATTACTGACGATACATTTACATCGTTATAACATTATAGCTTATATAATGCCAAAACTATTAATTGCCACTAGCCAAAATAAGTACACAAATTCAATTTGAGGTTATGTAACTCCACACGCGTATCGCTTTCAATAAGAAAGAAATTATCATGTTAATTCGATAATGTTATTTGCATACATTGTCACTACGCCTACTTCTTAATAACCCAACGTTGTGCATTGCCACATATGTACCCGATGCGAAATATCATAATTAACAAAGTAGGATTGGCTCAGTGGACAACGTCGCAATCCCCCAATCCAGAGTTCCGAGATCGAAACCACTTGACACGTAAGCGTTATTAATATAATTCAAAATTAATATGTTTAATTTATTTACAGCAAAAATACCGTATTTGTAATTAGTACATTACGAAGCTCATCGAAATACTGTGCAGTGATATAAACAACGTACGAAAAAAATTCTAGCTATATCGAGCCGTTCTCTAACATCAGCTGGGTAGTAGCTAGGATACAATTTTATATTTTTTCGAACGAAAAGCAAAACTCATCACTGTCTAGCCGGAAATAAAGATCCTTAATCACCACTGACTAGCTGTTTTATCTAGCCATGGCACAGCTTTTAACGCTTTCAGCGTGATAGTGACTTGATACAAAAATCCAATTTTTGTATCTAGTCGTCACCTAATTTTTTATTCCCAGTCCCTAGCTGAAGATAAGTAGGTAATGGCTAGGTCAGAAATATTATGCAGCCGTGAGATGTTTATTTCTATCTCGTCAGCATATAATTTTTGTATTCAGTCACTAGAGGACCAAAGCGTTACAAGGATGGGTAGTCAATAGTTAAAGCGGCTACCTAATGGCGATTTGAAACACAACTTTTCTAGCTCGTGGCTAGGCGGTGATGAGTTACATTTTCCACTCGGGTAGGTACGTAAGTGCAATGTGCCACCGAATTCCGCCATAAATGGTCTCGAAATAGACATCGAAAGTATAAAACATCTGTATGAAAATTTCGTTTTGAGTCATTGAGAGGAATACCGAAAATCTTATGGTGAAAATCCGATCTGTTGTTATGTACCTCTGAGAATTCTTCCTGTATATTATTTTTCATTTATAGATCGGTGTTTAGGCATAGACATCAACAAATGGTAGATCAATTGGTAAAGGGTGAGGTTCGATTTGACTAAAAATAGTCGATATAAAGATGGGTGATACATCGACGCATACACGAAGAGGAAGAGAGAGAGAGAGAGAGAGAGAGAGAGAGAGAGAGAAACGGGGAGAGAGAGGACGGTCCAGGGATCAATAGCCGAACAACAGGGGAACCTCGATTGGGGTGCGTCGGGAATGTGGTCAGTTCTACCGAACCAGGGAACCTAAAAGTGGGATCTTGCACGGCATAAAACGCACATATAAATATCTAACACAGAATAGCATATTAATGCTATTTCGAGAAAACCCGCTTGAAGTATAATTAAATCAACAAACGAAAAGAGGTTTGACTTTTTTGCTCATTCGACAAGTGTTACTTACCTCTCAATGAAATCGATTGCCTTATTTTTGCACAAACGGTCGTAACGCAGTATTTCGCCCCCTTCTAATGTTATACTTTATGTTTCGTAACGGGATGCTTGTTTATGTCTTATTTTCTTTCATATACCCTTCCAGGCTTCCACGATCCCATCTCTTTCGTTTTCACTTGATACTCGTTACTACCCTATTTCCAGCGCCTGCCCCCGGTCGTCTGCGCCCCCTTTCTCAGGGCACTATCCTGTATCGGATTTGCACCTGGCGACAGAGAAACTGGCCAAACTGGGTTGATATAGGTGGCTATATTTGACTGTAAGTTTCAGTGGCATGATTCCCGAAGTCTTGCAAGCAACATCACTAAAGTGTCCGGTTTCGATTTTATTAAAACTGATATATGTAATAGAGCATTGAAAACGATTATACACGTATTCTTTTAGCGGTGCAGAAACGGTTTTAAGGCGGGTAACCACCCCCCCCCCCCCCCCCCCCCCCCCAAGAAAGGCGAGTCGGGGGGTGATTTTGCAGTTTCACCCACAAGCTATCCACCGATCTGAATGAAACATAAACCAAAATTCTTCTAATGTGAAGCGAAGAAAAATCCACTACAGAAGTATTGAAAAAAAATTAGGAATGCTACGCCTTCCTTTAAGGGGTAGTTTCCCCGCTGAAAAACGGTTTCTGCCGATGAAAAAAAAAATACGTGTCTAATGGTTTTCAATGTTTTATCACATATATGCGTTTTAATAAAATCGAAAGCGCACACTTAAGTAATGTCCCTTATTGGTGAAACAGCGTCCCGCTCAGCCATCGGCGCGCAAGCCAATGGGCAGTCGAGTGGTCACTCATCCCAGATCCACGTAAAAACTACGCAATATGGGATATCACCAACGCCGCACACCGGCTTCGCGTCGGCCGTCACTGTCGCTCCATATAACGAAATGATTTCCAAATATTTCTTCATGATCATGCAAATCGGTTATCAGTTCCTCGCAGTCCTAAGCAAATCGGATCAATTCGATACTCAATGTATACGTGATAAGCTTAATGCATATTTCATTGAGCATAAAACAGAATTTCTATAATTATTTCCTCAGAATATGCCCATTACAATTAAAAATTGAGGAACCCGATAAAAGTTTTCTGCTGAAATTTTACTGCGGCAAGTACATATGACTATAAATGACGCGACCAACATCTCGAGATAAAAATATTACGAATGTAAGTTGATAGCCAAAAAAAACACTTACCGGTATATCCGTATATGGCAGACGACTCATCTCGGAGGTCGACATTTCTGTTTTCAATTTTCCATAAACCCCACGCTTTATCGATAGTTGATTTACGAATGTGCTATCGATTTTCTTAGTCTACTATTTATTAGTGTTATTATTCATTTTTCTCAACGCGCTATTAAGACATACCACACTTGAGAAATGCGAACCATTTTTTCGCTGAGTCAGGACGCCTCGTCAGCCGAACCGGACTTCACTGACGCCGCTGAAAGGAGAAAGGATTCTCTCCATTTTTTTAAATTCGTACTCGGTGAAGGATTAGTGGATGAGCGACAGGAGTTTGAATAGAATTTTTCGTACAAAGTCCTGCAACAGGCGTACGTCGAAACGCAAGATTCGCCGGGCACGAGGAAAATATACATGGCCCCGAAAAGTGAAGGAATAAGAGGGATTAAAACAACCTCTATCTATCACGTTTGTGACACGCTCGTTTGTCTCCGCCGCATATCTCTCACAGATCAATGTTGCGCTCACGTACAAAATGGGATAGAACGGAAAAAATCCGTCTCTTGATATATGAAAGAGAACGGAATTTCATTTAATCGGCAAAGAAAGGATGAGCACAAGAGATTAAAAAAGAGAACAACGAACGGAAAACAGCAGAAAAAACAATCAGCGAGAGCGGGCGAGAGAGAACGAGCATGAAAGACAAAAAGAAAATAGAAAATGAACTTGGGACAATTTATTGGAGCTATAAAATCAAAGTCATACAAAATACGAATTGAAGCTATATTTATGACTAGATAATCTCGTAAAGATTGTGATGAAAAAGCTCTTTCAAAATGCTTCAGAAAAATAGATCATTTCCCATGCAAAGGTCGGCTATGCAACTTCTTTCCTATCCCCCTGCCCAGGGCCGAATTGAAAGGTGTGAAGGACCTGATGCGTCGGACAAGGAGAAGACCCCTGACTTATTGTTTGACTGACTTCAGCTAAATTAAATTGCAATTATCATGTTTTTCCATTATTTTCATGTAAATCAATTCATTTAATGTGTGCACTTAGATACTTTATAGTGTAATATAGTGTAATTATATACTGTACACTACACATGAGTTGGACTTACCAATTTGAGTTTTTTTTTTTCATTCATACAATTTTTAATTAAGCTATTTATAGATGAATAGCGTCTACTGACCGGTGTCAGCATCTGGCACTGACAAGGAACATCCCTCAGGCGTCGTCCTCCGATTTTGTCGAAACTTATATATGTTATGACGCATTGAAAACTAAGCGACACGTATTCTTTTATCGGCGGAAAAACGATTTTAAGGGGGGAAACCAGCAAATTTTCTTGGCGCAAATTAATTTTTTTTCAACAAGATCATCAGAATCCTTTTTTGCAAATTTTGGTGGTAACACTCTAATGGGAATATGTAAAACCGTGTGAGTTATTTTCACAACCTAAATAAGCAAAGAATCCGGTAAACAAAATAATTATTGTTGCATTGTAACGATGCAAACTTTAATGTCATGAATAAAATTATTGACATTCTTCAGAATATATTGAGAATGATAAAAATATTCAAAGACAAAAAGAAAGTTTACACAAGTGTTGGAATGGCTAAATAGGTAGCGCCCTCAACTGTAGAATCAGAAGACCTAGGTTCAATCCCGAGGGTAGGTAAGAAACTTTAACGAGTCAGTATACATTTTATTTCAATTATCATATAGGCAGGATCATAAATAGCGCAAATGGAAACAAAAAAAATACTATGAGGATTTTTTAACTGAATTTTTTGATTTTTCAATCTTTCATTTGAGGCATAGACACGGCAACCGGATCAGGGCCTGAAAATATATACTGATCAGTTACGTTACCGGCATCCGCGTCATGGCCGGGTGCGAAAAAGCGTTTCACGCCCGGTAAAGCCCTGTTCCAGCGGCCTGTACCGTGCCGTGGTACGGAAAACGGTATGCCGGATGCAACCCTAGTCTGCTCCGTAGCAACATTTCTATACGGGCACCAGAGGAATGATATGCCAGAGGCATAACTCTGGCGGCAAGTAGGTGTCTAAAAGTTCTACTTGAACCGATAAAAGTGAATTATTTTATTGAAATATGATACAGTTAAGAATGACCAGAGGAAGACTCCCTCGCCCGATGTTTTGAATTTTTAGCACGTCTTCAACTTGCTTCAGCTATTCAGACTTCAGTGTGTGTGAAGTCTGAATAGTTCCACTGCGCAGAAACGATTTTCATACTCAAAATACCGAAAGAAAAGAATAACCACGATTTTTGTGCCAAATCTCTTTTGTGGCAAGATTTCGAAATATTTCCAACTGTTGTGTTCCAGAAAAGCTTACAAAGTAATCGAATAGCAAATATTTAAAAAGTTCGGTTACATGCAAAATGATCATTCCGGGAGAATCACCCATATGTATCGTTTTATTGCTGGAACGTTACGGTTTCATTACCCTTTTGCTGTATATCAGACTTGACGCACCTGAGGAGTATATTACGGCCAGCACAAGAGGGTACACACATGTATAGTGGAGAAGAGGGAGAACACGCACTCACACAGTGAAGAGAAGAGGAGAAATGGATGTAGCCATCGCGTCTGCGTAGCGCGGTACGGCCAAAAGAAAATGGCGTAAAAATTCAATGAATTATACACACTGAAGTTCTTACGAAAAATTTCACGCGGCGCTCATACCCATGCCCATGTCGATAATTAAATACTTACGCAAAGATATGCGGACAATTGAATTAACCCGTTGAATACATGCGGGAGTTTGTGAGATACGGCTTCTGTTCATTTTCAGTGCCTCAGTCATTCATAAGCAACTCAGCTAATCCTAATTCATTCCTACACGGAGAGAATTAAATGTTGAAAATTACCGTGCAGTAACGGTAACCAGATGACAACCCTGAAACTTCGCTTATTATTGTTGGGTAGAACACAGATTTTCACGAAAATAAAATAAAATTTCTTCTTCAGATAGAAAATTTTACCAGATTTTCTAGTAAATTTCGATGTGTAACAAAATTCGCGAAACTTAAATTTGAAAAATATATAATATCAGCGAAATTTTACTGTGCATTTTAGTATTTTATGCCTTTCAGAAATGTCTATAAAAAAGTATCGTCTTTATAAAAGTTATTTTAAGATTTATTATAAAATTTAATGAATGTTATAGGAAAATGTATTGTGCTCTCGGTAAAAATTATCGTGCGCGCTTGGTTAAAATTATCGTGCGGTACGGTACGGGAATTTTGAGGCACTGCATTGTAAAAATTCCCCTTCATTCCTTTCACTTCAGAATGGTATGGTGGTGGGGGTAAGTAGGGGAGCGCGATTTCTTTATGGCACGATGGGACTTCCCAAAAAAATTTCGTCTAAACTGCGTACATCGCCGGTTCAGTTTAGCCTGAAGCCTCAGTCGCATGCAGTATCTCGTTGCGAGAAAGTGAAACGTAGCGATCGTGTAAAATGATGACGAAGTAATATGTGCGCAAATTAGTCACATCACTCGAGCCTACGATGGTACAAAATGTATTATAAATAAATGTTAGTATTAAACGAAAAATAAATTCTAATGATTAAATTTGTCTCCTTATCCGTTTGTTGAGTATACCAATTTATATGGAAGAAAAAAATGTTCCCAACAAAAAACAAACAGCATTAATTTGTACCAATTTTTCGATAGTAAATAATATTCATTATTATTATTATTATGGTTATTGTTATTTCGGTTATTATTATGATTATTATAGCACCAGTTTTTGAAGAAAAAATACATTTTACTAAGGATTTCTTCAATCGAAGAATTTAAATTTTACCAGCCTTATAGGGAATTTTTCTTCCGAGGTTGACGCAGGTAAATTTTACTGTGCAGCACCGTAAAAATAACGTACGGCGCGGTTGGTAATTTTTCACCGACAGTAGGTAAATTTTCGAACATACATGCTAAATTTTACTGTCTCCAATTTTTACCCTTCTTGTATAGTAAAATTTGAACTACGTATTTGAAATTTTCTGTAACGTGAGTTAAAAACAACTTGACGCATACGAATTATTATGTTTTTCTCACTTGTCACCACATTGAAATATATCACGGTAATTTTTACCGTGAAATTCACCACAAAAATTACTTTTTAATTCTCTCCGTGTATAACAATGTGCACCTTGAACTGAAACGGTCAGTTCAGAATGCAATTTCACGTAAGGTGGAAGTAGTAATTGTGGACAACTTCCAGCGTGCGAAGAGTTACACGTTGGATACACGTTGAACTATTTTTGTATCATACGCCGAGTGGAACGGTATGTTCAAATCGAATAAAATTGCGTTTGCTTTTCAGCCTACTAGATGTTTGTTCGATATCCAATGACATGAGATAATTAGCATCGGCTAGATATTGGATTGATGACCGTTATCTCTGAGAAAAAACGTATAATCGTACTTCGATCAAATTTAATGTAATTCAACTTTTTTTATTTATCGCAATGGAATTATATGTTCAACTCGGGCATTTTTTATTTCGCCATATAGAGGATACTGCATCTAATAGAAAAACGCACGCTTAATAGTATTTTATTCAAGTCTGCCCAACATCAGTGCAACACATATTTCCCCATTTGTTTTGTAGACAAAATCTATGATTTTATCGCCATAAAATGGCGAGTCCGGAATTACGACTTCAAACGATTTTTCCACCATATAAGCCACTTGGGTTTTGAGGGTATTCGTAATATGATTAATACACACCGCCATGTTCTCGCTCGGAATCTGGTGAAACAGCCCGCGCCTCCCTGTTTCGAGAGAAAAGAGAGGAGCGAGAGCGATAGAGAATCCTGAATATACATTCTCTCTTATGCGTCATCGACGGGGGAAACGTGAAGAGAGAACAGGACAAGGGTGTGGCGCTGAAGTTGTCACCCACGCTAGTATGGGCAATGCACACGTCATCTCCGTTTCTATATACATCGGAAAAGCAGGAGCGAGAGAGGCGCAGAAAGCACGAGAATGACAAACGTAGCAAACAAGGAGAGCAAACGAGGGAGAGAGGACAGAATCCAGAAACAAATGGATGAAAATCGTTGAACGTTGCATTCATGGATGAATAATGCATTTAATAAGTTGTCCCCTCGCTCAAACTCCGTCACCGTTGTTCACGTCGCCGCTTCGGTCTCCGTGCTCTAGACACGGTGTTGTTGAAGTTCGAAAAACCTTTAAATAACACGATAATTTTTCAATAATATTTTTGTACCTTTGTATTATATTATTTTCAATTTTTAATGTCACTTAACATGCGCTTGCGGTTTTTTATTATTCTATCCAGCTGTGGGCTAAACTCTTCAACGTTGTTGACAGTCACTGTTTCCTAATGCAGTACTGTATCACATATTTACGCAGGCACAGGGAAGCTGGTGAAAACCCGTGCCGCAGACTGGCGATCACATTTGATTGAATGCCAGTTGCGTTGCCAACAGGAATGCACTGAAACTACCTGCATTCTGTATATGTTCATATAGGAACACATCTACGTACACTTATTTTTCTATGCCTGTCTCCTTCGTTAAGACCATTAACGATATAACTTATCACGAAGTAAAATTCGGCATAATATTTAATGTTTATATGCAACATTTTTTTGCACTCACATTAATAAGGATCGACGCTACAATTTAAAAAATTACGAAGCATGAAGAAGGGAACGTGCGGAAGAGATGAGCACACAAGTACACGAAGGCTGCATCCGCTGTAAAAAGTATCCGAATAGCCCGTGTAGGAATTTGAGTCAGGAAATTCCTGCCCCTGATCTGCCTTCCCTAAACAATATTAGGACATGGTCAGGTAGCCCAGCGTGGTAACGGGTCTTAGGCCAGGCCCCGCTTCGTCGTTCCGTTTTCCGGTAACTGATGGGGAACTGGACAGGATAACGATCAAGTACTGGAAAGACTTTTGGCGATCTACTTGAGTAAAAGGGATAGTATTGCGTGGTATACCGACACTTATTATCCCTTTGCTCTCGAGAGGTGACTCTCTTTCGTCATTCACCATCCGAGCGAAAAAGGCCGCGAGTGCATAGGGTTATTTTACAAATATCGCTAAATCTTAAGCGTAAGTGCAAGCTGTAAGCAGCGCACTTCTGTACGTGGCCCAACGCACAGCACGAACCTTTATCCTCGTACGATGGTACCTTGCTTATGCTTAACTGCTATTCGCCATCTGGTGGATTGTTGGCGAAATACATTCTGATAACGTTTTTCCGGCCGGAACATTGGCATTTCCCAACATGGCGACTAGGCGTTAAGAAACCACGAATCATATGCTTTATTTTTTGCCTCATTAAATAATTTGGCTATTCGTTATGCTCAAATCATTATAGCTAGAGTAATCCCGGTATTTATTATAAGCATTCTTTTTCTCGCCAATTATCACGGATGGAACGAATGCTTTTAATGGTGAATAGAATTACAACGAATGTATTAGTTTCATCCTAATCAATTATACATTTCTTTGATGAAGTGTCAATGTTTTGGCCGGGTAGATATCACGTGAAGATGTACTTGCTCGCAATGTACCCCAGCTAGAAGATTGTAATTTCCAAAAATAGAGGGAATAAGCCGTAAAAAACGATTTAGCGATCTTCCCGGTTTGGCCTCCCGATAGGAAGGCTGTCAGGTTAATCAGACATAGCAAGTGTGGTCAGGGCCCGACACAAAGTAGGGAATGCCCGGTCACATTTCTGCCCGGGTAAGTCCGTTATGAAAAACTTGTAACTTAGTAAAAATCTAACGTCACTATTTCGTCAATCTTTCTTCCAAGGAAATATACCATTCGGTATAATAAGAGTACTGGAATTCAATAGAATTACGTTTGAAAGAAGCATTCACTCAATCTAAGTCTCTCTCTCTCTCTCCCTCCCAGTGACGCTGAGTAATAATTACGAAGGTGGAGACAGAAGAAAGAACCGCTCATGCCTTACTCCAAACACAGCCCTTGACTCTCCTTTCCTTTCGTACACTCTCGTAAATCACATGGGCAAAATAGGCAGGCGGGGCATGTATATTTATGCGCATGTGCTGGCTCGGTATCCGCATAGTACGTGTCACGTAAATTGGCACTCTTAGAAAAACCGATTCTTTCCAACTTTTGTGCATCGTACAATGTACGAGTATATACTGCGTGTCCGGTTTTAATCTTAAACCTGATTTATCTCGAAAGATACCACTCCGATCAAGTATTGAGTATAGTGTAACTTTTAGAGTGCAAATGGGGAAGTTTAAGAAAACTTTGTTGTTCCAACATTCAAAATGGCGACGTTAAGATGGCCGGCATGTTTTGTTTAATGGAAACATGACTTATATTTTAACAAAAAAATTTGCCAGGCCAACACTAACAACTTTTGTAGGAATTTCTTTTCAGGTTAATAATCTTTAGGTTAGAACACCATTTTTTTACTGTTTCAGCGCTATCCACAATGTACCACAAGGAGGTACAGACTTTAACATCCCTGGAGTAAGTGTGGACGTGTGCGAGTTTGTTTTTACTTGTTTGGGTTTGTTTGGGTTAACGACAAGTTCGGTAATCCTTGTTTAAGTTTGTTTGAATAATCGATTAAACCCAAACAAATTCACATCCACACATGCACACACTTACATCCCTAGGGATCTTAAAGACTACTTCCTCGCGGTACATTCTGGTAGCGCTAAAATAGTAAAAAAAAATTGTTTTTGTAACCGAAAGATTATGAACGTTCAAAAAAAAACCTACAAAAGTTGTTGATTTGGCATGACAATTTTTTTGTTAAAAACAAAAGTAAATTCCCCATTTTTTAAAAAACATGTCGGCCATCTCAACGTCGCTATTTAGAATTTGGAACCAAAAAATATTTTTTCGACGCCCCCTCCAACCCCAAACGTTTTAGTATAGTCAATACTTGATCAAAGCAGTATTTTTCGACCTATATAAATCAGGTGTAAGAATAAAATCGGACACCCGGCATATACGTGAAGATCTATATCCACTTACATAAACTATATTTACTAAATATATCAATAGCGGATAACGAGTTGCGAATCCGTCGCTTAGCTTAGGTTCTATGTAATTAAACACACCCGGTAAACTGTCTCGCAAAATTACGGTAAAAGATCAGCAATACGAACCACCTCACCATTAACTACTCTTGTATTTTCAAATAATTACTCAAACGTGTAATCAAAGGGAAAACAAAAAAAATAATGTTGTTAACGAAAGTGCTGGAAAAAAAATAATACCCGCCAAACCAATAAATGGATGGTCTACAAGAATAAAGAAAGGTCTAGAAAAAAATTCAAACGAATCTGCATTGCCTCACTGCTAAATTAACATGCTTTAATAAAATAATTATGAGGAATGCGAGCATATTACAGTTAAATTTTAGTGTTAACGATCACTGCATGAGTCCATCTCCGGTGAGTTTTGTGGGACAGTTGGCTTGGAATGTTTTCTATGTATGAGCAGACTGTGTATGGAACGTGTATAAAGCTGCGTGTATAAAGAACGTGTGTGCTGCGCCAAGAGGCAGTGAATAAGCTCTATCGGATGGCCTATTACATGTCACACAACTTGCTTCGTCTGACTTGACATTCAACGACATATTATACTGTGTGTATATATATACTTTTTTTAACTTTGAAAAAGTCCAAAGAGATCGCCAAATCATTTTAAGATCCGAAAACATTATCGCTTGTTTTACCATATAAAAAATTCTGCTTCATCTTAAAATATGGTTTATTTAAATTAAAAAAATGTTTTTATTACATTTTTTCAATGCGAATGTACAAAAAAAGTGAAATAACTTATTATAAAATAGCCAAGCAAGGTTACTAGAAATGTAAACAAAATTGTTAAACCTTAGGAATAATATTTTCCTAAATATTTTATTTTTATTTAAAAGATCACATTAGTATAATAACAAAACATTTATATTACCATTATAAAAAAGTACAATGTATGTACCACACAAGTACACGGGAAATGCTGTGGAACGACTTGGGGTGCATGGTTAAGGTAGAACGGGCGCACACCCTTGATTTCTATAGATTTTGTCCAAATTTTAACCAGACATTGTTCAAATCATTATGCATGTTTAAGTGAAATTTCAGAACAGTCGAACATTTAGATTGGGAGATAATGGGTTTTGGAATTGCAACTTTTAACACTGCAAGGTCTGCATTGACCGATAATCAGGCCACATTATTCGTCGTACCATTCTATTGTGGGTAAACATTTGGAAAAAGATTATGTTTAGATAGCAAACTAGTTAGGAAAAGAGTGAAAAAAGTTTGAATTACCTTTACTATTCAGTTTTGCTGAAAACGTTCAGTAAAGACAGAATAATTATCCATAAAAAATATTTGCCCCCTGTAATAAAAATATATATGCAACACTGCAGAACAGTATTGTTCAATATTTCGAAGAAAAAAATAATTATCGGTTTCCCAAAATTAAAAACTTTTATCATGAAAAAATGTTTGCGTTATAAATATAAATATTCGATATTGTTTGTTATCTTTATAAACGAATTAAAGTGTTGGTTAATTCATAACTAGTTAAAAACTTCGTTCGATTAAATTTACTTCAAAATAAAAATTTAAAAATATTAAATATACCACATAAACTTACGTCATTGGATACGGAGAACGATGCGGTGTTGTCATATGTCTTATTATAAAGGACAAATATTTTTTACGGAAAATTATGCTATCTACATTTGAATGCAGACCCTGCAGTGTTAAAAGTTGCAATTTTAAAACCCATTATCTCCCAATCTAAATAGTCGACTGTTCTGAAATTTCACTCAAACATGCATAATAATATGAACAATGTCTGGTTGAAATTTGCAGAAAATCTATAGAAATCAAGAGCACGCACCCGTTATACCTTAAAAACAAAGCTCGACTAAGGATTTCGTCTTCTCAACTCTGACAGGTGAAAATAGTATAAATTGCTATAAAAACAAAAACTGTATAAATATATGAATACAATTTATATACAAGTGGAAATCAAATCCGTGATTCCGCGAAGGACAGATACAGTCAGTGATGTACCCCATAAAATTTATAATCTACCACATTACTATGACACATTGCATGAAATCTATTTCGTGCATTACAGACGATGTTATGGCAAAGTATATATGTATGTATGTATGTGTATATATATATATATATATATATATATATATATATATATATATATATATATATATATATACACACACATATGTGTACGTGTACATATGCAGGGTGTCCCTCTTATACACCCGATGTGCACCCTAAATAACTCGGTAATTATCGACGTTGCAAAAAAATATTCGAAACAAAAGTTGTACGGTGTGAAGAAGGCCCTCAAATGCGACCAATTTTTTTTTCGGTGGAGGCGCTGACGCATAGTGAAGGTCACCTCCACTTTTCTTTATGGAATGGTACATTTTTTTAGCCATCTTGGGGAGCACCTCAAGCCGTATAAAAAACATTAGGGGGTCAAAGTCGTTCAAGGTAATTCAAGGTCAGTATCGATTAAAATCGAATTGATACCAAAAATATTGTCAAATTTATATAAATTTGCGTGTTCACTTGTCCACGCTTTGTAAACTTAAAATTAAAAAATTGTTCGTCCATCCTCAATTGCTGCTGTGCCCACGGACAGAAGTTGAAGCGATGTTGAAAATCATTCGCTTCCAGAGCTTGATGCAGCGACATTCGGTATGGATGGAAACGATGACGATTGAGGATTCACGACACACTTGATTTCGAAATCGGATATTGTTTTGATAGTCCCACAACTAACACGTGGATTTACAGCAACGGCACCCAAGATATCGGTTTCTGCATCTTCCGTGGTTCGCCGTTTAGTACGGGTTTTCTCAGCAGGATTAACACTACCGGTCGCGCGACGTGACGCGACTACCGCGTCAAACGTTCGCCGGGGCACCGTCGGTTTAGAAATTACCCAGCATACAACGAACGCCCTCTTGTGGTACATTTTAAAATTATGAATAGCTCTTACCTAAATTTGAAATCGAACGGAAAAACAACCTCGATTGACCTACATACGATACAAATTAACGTTGGTTGGTAAATAAAGAGAAGGTATTCGAAGTGTTGTCGATGACTACGATCTCCGATATCTCTCATTTCAAGCTAATTTCAAACATATATTGAAATAAAATACAAATGTAAATATCTCGGATCAATACCAAATATTTGACCTTGAATGATCTCGAATGACTTTGACCCCCCTAATGTTTCTTATGCGGCGTGAAGTGCTCCACAAGATGGTTGAACAAAATGTACCATTCCATTTAAAAAAGTGAAGGTGACTTTTACTGTGCGTTAGCGCCTTCACTGAAATTAAAAAAAAATGGTCGCATTTGATGGCCCCCTTCACACCGTACAACTTTGCCTAAAACATTTTTTTGTGACGTCGATAATTCCCGAGTTATTTCGGGTGGCAGAAATAAGAGGGACACTCAGGTTATGTTTGAAAAATCTATAGCGTGTTTTTCGATAAAACTCTCTAATTATCACAATGATATTCACTAATTGATATACTTTATGTGATATAACAAATAATTATAAGAATTCATTTGGTCTCTCATGCCATATCTGCGACCAAAGTGTTACAAACACTCGGTAGCATAGGGGCAGCATCCGTAGCTATCGGTAGGTATAGGTACTAGATTTGATGCCATATACCATAGGCGGGATATTTTCTTCAAACAAAAACATTTCAGCAAGCTCGGGAATGACGAATTATGATACAAAAACATTGTAGTAGAACTCTAAATGAAGCGTTTGATTTTATTTTGGATTTTTGCAATATTTTATGCATATAGGATACTTAGATTAACAGTGTATATTGTAAGCAAATAAAGATTTATTCGAATTGAAGCTTTATTTATTCAATTTGAACATATTTAATATTCAAAAAGAATAGATAAAACAAATAAGATCGTAGCAAGACGTGAGATAATGAAAAAACCGATTTGATTTTTAAAGCTGCTATTTAAATATAATTTTTTTGTTTGGCCGTCCAGGAAACGCGATAGCAGTCTGACCAAGAAACCTGATTAGCACCTGATCAGGAAACCTGATCGGGGGCCCATCAGGCAACCAGCTCAGACCCATGTGTGACACGTTAAATTTGCTTGTAGGGCTCTTTCAGACTGCCAGGGCAGTCAGGCAACCTGAACGGGCCCTTTTTTTAGGGCCCCATTAAAATTTCTACGCGGGAATGAACGCGACTTCTAAGAAACTCGGTCAAACAGGTAATGTTCGCATCGAGCGGAGCGTTTTCGTATTTTAATATTCAATAACCACAGTTTCAGTAGATTCTGCAAGAAAACGATAGTAAGGTACGTTAAAAGGTAAAAGGGTTCGGCAATATACGAGAAAATGTCACCATCTCATAATATATATGGAATGACACTAAGAGAACAGGTGTATTTATATAAGTTCAGTTTATTTTACAAAATCAATCTTCGCCGAATTAGTTTGATATTCATTAAAATTATATATTAACTTCAACTAAATGTTTCGACTGATTACAAGTGACGCTGCAAAACTGTACATTTGAATAATTAAACTCAATTGAATTTGTACAGACTTTCTTATTCACTGCAAGCAAATTATATATTGGAGTTAAATAAATATTTCATCTTACTAGAAGTAGATGTAACTGCTGATATTTAAAAAAATCCATGTTTGACTCTAATAGTATCTTACTCAAGTCTAATAACCCTATTAATTCTGCCAAAAAATATTTATCATGTCAACGTTAGTACACGGAATCTCGATCTTTCTTACCACAAAAAGGCGGATCCCAAATTACCATTTAAAACCGTAAATATATTTTTATTTTAAAAAATGACGGAGGTTCACGCTTAGAATATAACACATAGCGCGCATTTTTTCACCCGCTAAACATTTATTTTCATCCATTGAAGCATTTCGTAGATTGATAAAAAGGAGAAAGTGAGGTACAATGTATCACGGGGCACTATGAGCTGGATACGATTTCTCGGAGGTTTGTAGCTCGTAAATTCCGACATTTTTTGTGTTGGACCGCGACTTATATTTGATTTCGTCAGGCCTAAAACAAAGCCGATAGTAGGTCACCAAGGGTTATGGACATTAAAAATTGATATGAGGCTTGGAAAAAAAATATTTCTCTTGCCGGAAAAACGTAAAATATAACGTAACTTTCTGTAGTGGCACGGGTTTTCGGTCCTTATCGATAGTTTTATTATTCACGATGAGCTCAGTGACTCGTGTTTCTCCATTAGTAGTTATTTTCATCAATTATCAAATATTTAACCAGTGGGGTACAATGTGTCGCCGAGATGTGGGGCACAATGCTCCGACTCCCAATGAGGAAATCAAGAACAATGCTCCAAAGAAGTGCACGCGCCGCTGTCAACGTCGTGCGATTGCTCGGGGGTTACTTATTATTTGGTTTAATTTGAAAAGTGTTTTGATTATATTTTTTTTTTTTCATTTTTTTTTTCATGAAACGAATTACATAATAATGACGAAAAGTTGACAGAAAAAAAAAGCGTATCAAACACGGAAGTACTCTGAAAATGATGTGCTAGGTTTTGGCGTGTATGTCTGAGAAAAATCTCGGGAATATACCGGGATCCCATTTTAATCTTACACCTGATTTTTCTCGGAAAATATTGCTCGGATCAAAAATTGTGTAGAACAAAAGTTTTAGGGGTAAAAGGGGGACGTTTGAAAAAAATAATTTGGTCGATCCAAAATTCAAAGTGGCGGCGTTAAAATGGCTCACATGTTTTTATCAAATAGAAACATACCTTTTTTTTATCACCAAAAAATTTGTCAGCTCAAAACCAACAGCTTTTGTTGGAAATTTTTTTTGATAAAGTTCATAATTTTCAAGCTGGAACATAATTTTTACCTTTTTTTAAATATGTATTCCTCAGAGGTACGTGGTCCTTCCCCTTTTACCATACCCTCCTATACCCGACTCGAAATTTTCATAGGGACAACCCTATACGGCATAAGGACCTTTTCATGTGAACCCTAAATAGGGGATGCCGCTCAAGGTCCTGATAAAGATAGTATTGGGACAACCCTGCGATGGGAAGTACCGATAACGTCCTTATAACGTTTTAACAGGGTTATCCCATCTGGGGTTTGGATAAGGTAATAATGTAAGGTCCCAACAATGTTTATTTAGGGGTAACCATATGAGCCATAGGTGCACATATAAACCTTATACTTCGCAATAATAAGTAGATATACAAATACATTTTTGATAGATACTGCAATAATAAGTGGATCTTATGAGATTTTTTTTTCATTGTAGGACTTTTCTTATTTTTTTATTCGGAATCTTTTTCTTTTTTATTCGGAATCTTTTTCATTTTTATTCGGAACTTAATTTTTCATTTTATTTTGTTGGGCGGTATTTTGTTTTAAAAGTAAACAATACTTTAACATATTATCTTACCTATCTGTGGATTGGAGGCGGTGGGGATGAAAACTTGAAACGGCATACATATAAAGGAAGAGAGAGAATCGGTGTACGCATAAAATGTTGAGAGCCAGGCAAAGCAAAGAATTAACTCGATTACGAGTAAGAAAACATCGTGCCCTTCGCGGTTTATCAGCAAACAACAATCGCTTATCAATTAAAACGTCTAATTCGAAGACTGAAGAACAGTCGAATGATGAAAGACCGGAAGATTTTGGGGCTAGGCACAGTGACAATGAACAAACCGAGGAACAGCCAAAGAAGAATTTAATCGTGTAGTAGGGGAAAACAGTGATGAAGATAACTTTTTCGACGATGATAATGTTGGACATCATGAAGATGATAACGATGAAGAAGCAACGAGTGAAAATGGAGAATTCGACACACTCGAAAACATTTAAAAAATGGGCTCTGCGAACCCCAGCAAACATCCACAATTCTCCAAGTGGCATGAACCAGAAAGCTTAAATCAGGGCAGCCCAGGTATTTCGCACTCTTAGCCAGAAATGAGAGTGACTGCGAAGGACACAGAGAAAAATTCTCTGAGCCATTGAAAGGACTTTGAGGGTGAGTCACAAACAAATTTTACTAAATAAAAAACATTTAAGAAACTTATTTTGCATAATGAACTAATTTATTACTTATAAATTTATGTGTTCGAACCAGAACCAGGACTTTCGAAAATGGGCAGTCCAGATCTTTCGCACTCTCAGCGAGGAGTGAGAGTGACTGCAAAGGATACAGAGAAAAATTCCCTGAGCCATTGGAAGGATTTTGAGGGTGAGTCATAAAGAAATTTGATTTAAAAAAAACATTTAAGAGATTTATTTTGCATAATGAACTAATTTATTTCTTATAAATTTGTGTGTTGGAACCAGAAGCAGGATTTTCGAAAATGGGCAGTCCAGGTCTTTTGCACTCTCAACAAGGAGTGAGAGTGACTGCAAAGGATACAGAGAAAAATTCCCTGAGCCATCGGAAGGATTTTGAGGGTGAGTCACAAACAAATTTTACTTTTTAAATTAGTCTTGCAAAATTAATTTGTCATTTTCTTACAAATTTATATATACCTTATCAAGAAGGAAAAATTAAGACATATATTTTCCATACTCATGACATTTTGCACGTGTATGTGTGTAACGAGAAGTTAAAAGAATTGTAAATATAGATTATGAAAAATATATATCTCAATTTTTCTTGACTTTTTAATGTATATACAAATTTATACGTAATTAATAATAAATTCATTTTTCAAGAAAAATTCTTGAAATTCAAAAAGTTAAGTTTACGAAGCATCCGATTTGTATTTGGTTCAAAATTTCGCCAATTTAATTTATTTTTAATCTTTTTTTTCTCTTCTCTAGTGACGTTAACAATTTCAATGAGCTCCACTTAAAATACACGCTCCTCGCGTCTGGATATTTTTTTTTTTTTAATACTTGTCTCTTTTGTATATTTTTAATGCGAATTTTGAATGTATGCTTGTCCATTAATTTTTTTACGTGAATATTATGTCTTCTTTAAAAACCTTTCCTGGTTATTGGTACGCTATGCAGAACAAACCCTATAAAAATGTTGTAAATAAATTTAAATCTTTTTTTTCCAGATCAGATATTTGTTTATTGAAAATAAATATTTATCTTTGAACTACAAGTTGGAAGAACTCCAAACCCAGATGGTCGTCACAGGACAAACAATAATGGAGATGTATCCAATCATCACACGTCTTGAAACCAAAAATGTCAAACACGATGACAAAGAAAATATCGACCATCCACTTCCTTGTACGAATCATGATGAATTCGTCGGGTTTGGTAAGAAACTTTCAAACGATAAAATCTTCTTCAAAAAAATGGTAAGTTGAAAATTATATTTTTCGAATATCAACAAGAGATTTATTATTTAAAAAATTAATGCATTTTTGAATTGTGAAATTTAAAACAACAGAAAAACTCTGTGATGTTAACAGAAAAATCTCACTTACGTGCAATTTGGGAATGATGATTAGGGCGTGCCTAGTTCGCGAATTAGCGATGACTTTTACGACGTTCTAACCCATCGCCAGAAAGCATGTGTTCACCAACACTGCATTATATTCTTGTTTAAAAGGTGAGTTAGTCTGAAGTATTTATTTGATTGTCGTTTCCTTAGTCTATGTAAATATTAATTAGTGTTATTCTTTTCAGCAGCAATGATAGGAACCCTTGCGGCAGCCAATGGAAAACAAATAACAAATCGGGACATTCAAGAGTCGACACGAATAATTTTCAATAACGCGCGAAATTGGGATGGACGAGGTGGGCGGCGGAATACTAATGCTCGTAAACAAAAAGAAACAGAGAGCGATTACGAATATTAAAGTGATGGAAATTTGCATCATCTTATGGGAAAAAAAATTCCGTCATAAATATTTGAGATCGTCAACAATATTTTTTAACGTTTTTTTCTGAAAAATTTTACATAAAAAAGTAAAAAAGAAGTGTTTTTTTTTATTTTAATCTAAGGAAAGATATAGTGAAGAATAAGTGAAAATTTTACGCAAAAAGGTAAAAAAGAAGGGTTCTTTTTATATTTGAATCTATCCAAAAAATAGTAAAAAATTTAAGATATAGTTTAATAAGAAAAACAAACCAAAAAGTTTATCGATATTTCAAGTTTTTCACATATATATTGATGAACAATACAAGCGTAGACATTTTATTTTTGATAATATGTGATTTAGAAATTAATCAAAAGGGTTTTTTTTTAAATATTTTACTGTAAGGCAAAATAAGTAAAAAATGTTAGATAGAGTTTGTAGGAAAAACAAACAAAAAAGTTTTCCGCTATTTCAAGTTTTTCACATATATATTTTGATAAGCGTAGACATTTTATTTTTTGTTATGCTTTGTGTCCGTACTCAGCAATTTATTTTGTATTCTTTAGTTCCTCTATCTTTTATCAAAAAATGAATATGGGATTTAAAAATTAATCGAAAGTCTTCCAGCTTACATGTATGCATAAATGAATAAAACCAAACAAAAACGATGAATTGTGAATTCAATCAATGAATGGTAGGTTATTTTTCTACCAACTCATTCCCGATTTTTCCCATTTTTATAACGTTCTAAAAAAAAGCCCAACCCAAATCCATGCAACGCTACTGATTTCAGTGGGTTAATGGTAGGATCGGTTAGGGTAGTCCGATAAGAACCCAACAAAAAATTGAGCTTACCCGAGGCAAAAACTGACAGAACCCAAAGAAAACCCTAGAAGATCGTTACAGAACCTGATAGGGAACCCCGATAATGACCCGACAAGGAATTGGGCTGACCCAGCAATGAACTGTACAAAAACCCAATGTCAATTTCTAGTCGGGTATTCCTTCCATACCTTCCGACATTCACAATCCTTCGAGAGTTCACTACACTCCTTCCAGAGTTGACCCCCCCCCCCCCCCCCCCCGCCGAGTGTTGAACGCAGCCACTCTTTCCTAATGCACTACTGTATCGCATTTGCACAAGGACCCAGGGAAAGTGCGGAAAACCTAGGTCATACAGGCGGCTATATTTGGCTGAGTTTCAGTTGTATTACCATCAGAAACTCAGACAAACTCCCTCCCGCTCAGAGGTTGACGCACAAGCCAGTGCACGGGCAAGCGTTCACTGCTCCAAGCATTGACAGCCTTCAATGCTACTTAACTTGAGTGACCGCCGAGCCCGCACACCGACCGCGCGCCCACCACTGTCGGTTCATCATTTTTAACTTTTTTAGCGGTATTCAGGAGATCTAGGGTAAGAAGAAAAGGACGTGGAGTTTTAGTGGGTATTAAGAGCCTGAGTTCTACACACGGGAATGGAAGCGGCGCTCGTTCCTATGATGCACAAAGGCATTAGTCTCCTCATTTAAAAAAAAATTTAAGAAAACATTTTTAAAAACACACTCAAACGCACCTCTGCGTACGCACGAACATGCAGACGCACACGCACTTGCACCCGATATATAAATTTCCTTTCCTACCATCCGCATAAATAACCTTTGCGATATATTTTTTTCACATTTTAACATTGCATCAATTGCCAATCAGCCAATCAAACCAAATCAATTAATGAGGCAAAAAAGTAAAGCAGGTCATTCGTGGCGTATGATCTCCTTGTCGCTTTGTCAGCAAATATCAATGTTCTAGCCGAGAAGGCATTACTTGAATGTATTTCGTCAACAATCCGCCAGGTAGCTTCAAGCGAAGCGCTTCGCGTAACCAAGGTACCACGTACAAGGATAAAAATTTAACCTGTTGTTGTACGACGTACAGAAGTGCTATGCTTACAGCGTGCACTTACGCTTATGGTCTTATGATTCGTGTGAAATAACCCTTTCCACTCGAGGCCTTTTTCGCTCAGTAGTGAGCAAGAGTCGCCTCTCAAGTGCAAAGGAATAATAAGTATCAGTAACACCTAATGCGATTTCTTTTACTAGGGTACATCGCCAAAAGCCCTTCCAGTACTTGATCATTTCCCTGTTCAGTTTCTAATCAGTTCCCGAACACGGGAACGGCGAGTCAGAGGCGGGCCTAGGACTCGTTAGATGGAGAACCTGGAATCCACGCTGGAAGGCCTGACCATGGCCTGATCCCGAGTGGAAAACGTAACTCATCACCGCCTAGCCACAAGCTAGTAAATTTATGTTTCGAATCGCCATTAGCTAGCCGTTTTAGCTATTGACTACCCAGCCTTGTAACGCTTTGGTCCTCTAGTGATTGAATACAAAAAATTATATGCTGACTAGATAGAAAGAAATATCCCACGGCTGCATAATATTTCCGACCTAGCCATGACTTACTTTTCTTCAGCCAGTGACTGTGAATAAAAAATTAGGTGACGGCTAGATACAAAAATTGAATTTTTGTATTAACGTTGCTTACATCACTGCACAGTATTTCGATGAGCTTCGTGATGTACTAATTACAAATAGGGTATGTTTGATGTAAATAAATTGAACATATTAATTTTGAATTATATTAATAACGCTTACGTGTAAGGTGGTTTTGATCACGTCACTCTGGATTGGGGGATGGCGACGTTGTCCACTGAGCCAATCCTACTTTCTTAATTATGATATTTCGCATCGGGTACATACTCGTATGTGGCAATGCACAAAGTTGGGTTATTAAGAAGTAGGCGTAGTGACAATGTATGCAAATAACGTTATCGAATTAACATGATAATTTCTTATTGCAAGCGATATGCGTGTGGAGTTACATAACCTCAAATTAAATTTGTGTACTTATTTTGGCTAGTGGCAAATGAATAGTTTTGGCATTATATAAGCTATAATGTTATAACGATGTAAATGTATCGTCAGTAAGGAAGTGAAAAAATTGTAGCGGTCGCTAGCGCATGCTGTGCTTTGTTTTTTTATTCGTAATGCTATCTCTATCTCGGTTTGGCTAGGCAGGTACGATGTAGGGGCTGCGTGGAATTTTTATCATAATGCAGGGACATCTATAACCACGATCGGTGGAACAGCGACTAGGCAAGAAACACATTGCCGCCCTTGCGGAGTCTTGGTCAGTTCATGGCGATTTACCCAACTGAATTTTATTTTCTATTCGTAACGCCATCGGTAACTCGAGTTGGCTAGGCAGCGACGACGTAGACACTGCGTGGAATTTTTATTATAAAGCAGCGATATCTATAACCGTAATCGGCAGGACAGCGACGATGCAAGGAACACTTAGCCGCCATTACGGAGTTTTGTCTGGTTCACGGGGATGTACCCAACACTGAATTTTGTTTCCTATTCGTAACGCCATCTATAACTCGAGTGGGCGGGGTAAGTGTGACGTAGACACTAGGTGGAATTTTGACCATAACGCGGCGACATCTACAACCACAATCGGCTAGATAGTGACTAGCCAAAGAACCCATAGCCACCATTACATAGTATCGGCTAGTTCATGGCGAGGTAGCCACGCGAATTTGTTTTGCATTCGCAACCATATCTGTGCCTCAAGTGCCGTGAGCTGATCATTAGACGGTAAAACATGTATTTCACATAACCTTACTTTGTCGTTCGTAACTAGCGTTGGCTAGTTTATGACGTTCGAGTCACTAGGTGGCACGTTTATGGTAAAACAGCGACATCTGCAGTAACGATCGCTTAGGCAGTGGGTAGACCAGGGCTAGGTTACAAAATGTTCACAATATTACTAGCTCACAGTGAGGCAGCCACTAGGTAGTTCGTATGATATCAATTGAGCGAACCAGTTACTAGCATGTAACTCAGACAGGCTAGCGCAATTTCTGCTCGGGATATTATCTAGGGAAGGCAGAAAGGAGCAGTATTTTTTCCCGACTCTAATTTCTACACAGGTTGTGGAGGCACTGCTTATGCCCGGACTACGTCACGAGGCGGTGCAGAGCGCGTCTAAAACGCGTCGCGCTTGTCGAGAAAAGTGCTAATGAACTCTTACACAGGCGTATGTACTATGTTTACGACGTCGCCCAATGATTTTATTATATTTAACAAACAAGTGTGGACCAAGTTTTGTGGTCATAAAATCGCTCGGAAATTCGACCGTAAATTATGAAACCTGAGTATTGAATGAACGGATTGACAAATAACCCAAGCAAACTCCCATAAGAAAAAGATCACATTACATTGGTAAGATTCCATTAAATTTTCGATTCGTCGACGCGATTTCTGTTCTCTCCCGACTCGTTCTCTCGCAATGTGAACGTTGAAGTAGTTCACCTCTGTGAACTTGTCACCCGAGTATCTTCGATCACAATTTTTGAAAAATATTTCCGACGGTTTTCGTTTATAGCTGATTGTAGTAAACTTAATTTCGCTTGTAGTAGCTCAGAAAAAATTTTCTTCGCCAAAAAAAACGGCATCCCCCTGAACGAAAATAACGAAATTTTAGAAGTTTTTCCATTCAAAATCGTTCGTAGTTGAGTGTAGTAAACTTGGTTTCGGTTGTAGTTGGTGTTTGTATTATTTTTGAAAAAGATTACCATCGAAACATGAAACGGCCAGCAACAATTTATGAGGTGAGTCCTTAATGATAATTAGCATGTGTCCGACATAAAACACATTAACTAAAATTATAGATTAGCACCTGAATGTAAGATTTAGGCATTACCTAAATGTAATATTTCACCATTTTTGTAAGTAGTTTTTCCTTTACAATGACAATGACTTTCCTAAAATTATAGATTAGCACCTGAATGTAAGATTTAGGCATTACCTAAATGTAAGATTTCACCATTTTTATAAGTAGTTTTTCCTTTACAATGACCGCAGAGGCAGGGATATTGGGTAGCTACTAACGATCGCCGCGCTTCTAAAACGTTTGTAATTGTTTGGAGTTCCGTATTTAGCGTTTGTAGTTGCAGAGAAAGTCGCAACAAACAAGCAAATTACCTGCAAATAATTTTTCAGCAATTTGAGAAGGAAATGTCCATTTTGTAGTAACCAACGACGCCCGTGCTTCTAGAACATTTTTAGTTCCGTATTTACCATTTGTAGTTACAGAGAAATTGACTACAAATGAGGGAACAACCCAAAAATCATGTTTCAACAATTTTGAAAGGAAATGTTCGGCTGTAGTAGTAAACTATGTATTGTTTGTCCTTGCAGAGAAATTAATGATAAAAAGAGAAAAAGAGAAATCACTAGAAAACGATTTGAGAAATGTGTGCGTGCGTATGCGCGCAAAACGAAGCAATTTTTGGTAAAGTTTAACATCGTTTTAGTTTATTTGAGTTGCTGATATTGATTAGAGACAGGTGGGTAAACACAATGGAAGTACTGATTATTAATATAATAAGAACGGTTTGTCAGAATTTTTTAAGGATATTGCGTGATTTTTTCTTAATTCGTTAACCGTCTAATGGGGCAAGATGGATACAAGCTATCGCACACCTGGAATATTTTACAACGTACCACTATTGACGTTAGAAAGGGTAAAATGAAACTGGTAAAGCATTTGATTTCTCTTCAAGCGACGCTTCTACCAGGGGAAGAAAAAGAACTTGCAACTTATCAAATTGATGTGGAAGTAAGATTATTCGGACTAATCCTACAGAACTTAGACGATTGTCTTATCAAATTGATAGTATTGAGAAGGAAACCACTTTTGTATGCGAAATATGCTAATATCTCGTGTCCCAGCGCTGTTTCCCGTATGCGGGGCAAGATGAGAAACATAAAGGTTTAATAAAAAATGTATATTGTACAGTGCTAATCAGAAAGACTGATTTTCTTGCTTCAAAAATTAAAAGATTAATGAATGTTGATTAGTTTAAGAACTAATTAAAGTTGACTGACTCATATATGTATTGTTTTATTTGAGCATGACCTTAGTCATCTTGCCCCGACCTCCCCTATTCGTGTTTACGAACATGCTAGTTAGTCCAAATAAAAAAGCTAAGTAGACACATTCCGTATTTACGACTATACATTTTAAAAACTAATAATACTCAACATCAGAATTATTAAGAGCAATTTTTTTTATTATTCAACGATGCTGAATGGAATCTGCCCTGAATAAACAAAAAGAAATTGGAAATAAATCTCTGGCAAGTATCTCTAAAAAGTATAATAAATTTAAATCGGAAAAGGATCAAATGAACGAATCTAGGTGATTTTAATAGATCTTTTTTATAGGTGCATAAAGTAAAAAAATATAATGTAAAATTACAGGTATGCTTCAAACCTAACTATTTTTTTAGAAGTAAAAATTTTTTTGTATTAGTAAAGAGGGTACCCAAATCACGTAATGCCACATGTCCCAATTTTCGACACCCCCCCCCCCCCCTTGGGAGCCGGATCTTGGTACGGAGGGGGCTACGTACCAGGGCCGGACACCCCCCTCGCCCGCCTCTATCTCGTAGCGTAACGGGTGCTTTATCGTCAATAATTAAAAGATTAAACGAACTTACCTTAACTGAAGTTCAATCTTAATTGTATGTAGGGCCTCTTCCGAAGATCACTGGTAGTACCCCTTTCTACTACAGATGGCACCACAAGTTTAAAGTAAGCAAAAAAAAGAGGCCCTACTCTCGGGTCTCCATCCGGTTCGTCTCCGATACTTACGTCATTTCTTTAAAGTAACGTGCCGTAATTAGGGTTCAACTTGTTGAAGTATGGGTTACTTGGGTGGGACTGATCTTCGGAAGAGGCGCTACATACAATTAAGATTGAACTTCACTTAAGATAAGTTCCTTTTTTTCTTTTAATTGTATTTCGCGCCTCTTCCTTCAGATCACTGGTAGATGTTTAAAGTATGGCACGTATTTTTATCAATTGTCTGTGACGAGTCGTTAAATAATTAATTGTGATTTATTTTTTAACTTTTTCCAACACAGTTGTGGCGAATATGGTATTATCCTTTACGATTTCTAGATCGTAGAATCGTGTGAACGTCATGGACGCTTCGGTCCAGCCTGCTGTCTTTTTTATTACGTCTATGTTGATGTTGCTCCGTTTTACTGATGACGTCGACACGTGTCGCGTGCTATTTGCTGTGAAGATGCTGGTGTCGATTCCGCATAAGTCTAATAGTCCTTTAATCCATCTACTGATTGACTAAGTTGATACTCCTTTATGAGGTTTGCGATAAGAGAAAAATAATTTTTCAGTATCTTGTCGGATATCCTCTGTTTTTTCTAGGTAGTTTTGGAGCGTCGTGGCCACGAAAATCTTGGAGTTTTCAGTGTACACCGGGAGTATCAACGTCGGTTGTTGTCTTTGTCTATGGGAAGTCTTAATTCTCGCTGGTATTTTAATCTCGATTTTCTTATCACGTTTGGGTAATATCATGGATATTTATTGCGGCAAGAGTCTGCATTCTGTGTCCGGTTGTTAAAGCGAGTAACATGGCAGTCTTCGTGTAGAGTTGTTTAAATGAGAGTTCTTCATTGTCTGGCCATTAATTCAGGAAATCCAAGACCACTTTTGGGTCCCAAGTGTCATTATATCGTGGCTTAGGTGGGCGTTGGTTTGCAGTTCCTTTACAAAAACCCTTAACGATTGGATTTTCCCCGACTTCGGGACCCAACAAGAACGATATTGCTGACCGGTAACTGTTAATCGATCCATAACCTATTCCCCTCTGGAATTGTTCTGTGAGGAATTTTATAATACCGCCAATGTTGTACTCGTATACATTGAAACCATTGTCGTGCGCGAATTGCCACCACTTTTTTTAGAGGTGTCTCGTACTGACGGATTGATGAATCAGTTAGTGATGATAGCAGTGAAAATCAGCGATGTGAAGTTTGCATCGTTGGAATGCAACGAGAATGGTCAAATAATCGCACGAGTAAGTATATTAAAAACAATGTATATAATAATGGATACATTTTCTTCAAATGTTGTATTTTGTCTTTGAAGGTTCGATACAAGCGGCCACGACTGAGTGATATCGTTGTACCCACAAAATTTAACGAATCAACAGGGAAAATGGGTATTGAATCAGCGGATTTGGAAAATCTCGCCAAACATTGTCAACGATATTGTCAATTTGCTTCCCGCCACAACGTCTGACATGGAAGGTATGTCTACTGTTGTTATCATTTATTGCTGTTTGTAGTTTCGTGTTGGGACCTGACGATTATTTTACATTTGTTATACTTTATTTAATTGGAATTTTCATAAGCGAACATGGAATTGCCTTCAACCGCTGAGCCGCCGTCAGACTATGATGAGCCATTGCCAATCTATGAGCCCGCTGGTACAGTATCGTCACTCGTAAGCAGTAAAGGTGAGGATAAATATTTTATTTAAAGGTGTTACTTGAAACTGGACGATTTTTTAATATCTATTTTACTTTATAGACTTTATAGAGAGGACTCAGGTCCGATCAAGAAACTCATGTTTCCTTGTAGGCGTCTTTCTGACTCTTGTCAAGTCCGCCATTAGCCTCGTATTTGCGTTGCACACATAGAGAGAGAACAAGACGGTTTCTACTTACGTCCACTGCGACGATGTTTTCGCTTGTACTTTTTGAGTTGTTTCTCCAACCGTCGTAGTCGTTCCTCCGTTGGATGTACTTCGCGATTTCTCTTGCGTCTTATGTTTTTGGCTTTTCTAGTCACAGACAATTATTTTAACCTGTTTGTGCGTTTTGCACAAGAAAAAGAATGATGGAAGTATCGGAGACAAACCGGATGGAGATCCGAGAGTAGGGCTTCTTTTTTTTGCTTACTTTAAACCTGTGGCGCCATCTGTAGTAGAAAGGGGTACTACCAGTGATCTGAAGGAAGCGGCGCGAAATAGAATTGCGATTTTTTTTCATAGACATAACTAATTATAAAAGGATCGGGTTTATACTCATTTTATTAAGCACATATTGATCTACTTGTATACCAATTTTTACGAAAAAATATTTAAATTAACCAAGATATATTTAGCCTTGATTTGACGACGAAAAAACATTTCTCTCCATGCAATCGTTCAATGATCGATGATTCATAATCAATATCTTTTGAAAAGTTATCTGTAAATAAAAAGTAAAAAATTCAACGATATCTATACAAATGTAGCTTAGTCGTTTTTTTATTTTGGTTTTTTTACAAAATGCCGATGGTTTGAACATTTTTTTTTATTTTCAAGGCCCTTTTTTGCTTTCAAGGAGTCTATAAAAATGGTGGTTATCAACATTTTTTAAATTGGCTACGTACAACCTCTGTCTCTGCGATTGCAAAAATGTAAAACCGAAATTGAAAAGAGTTTGATAAATTTTCGAGTATTCGCTCAGATAAGGTTGAAAAAAATAATCTCGAGAAAAACGAATTTGAAATTTTCGTTACTTACATTAAGAGACCAGTCCACTTTGAAAATTTCAAATCTTTAATTCGAAAATTTCACTTGAATAAGTCGACGATAATGAGCAATCAAAAGGGATTTTGTACGGTGCAGGAATTGCCGATTGAGTTTAGGTAAGAGTTTTTCATAGTATAAACGTCAAACGCGTTTTTCTCGAAACAACGTTTTCAAAATCTAGCTCCATCGTATCTCTAAAACTAATAAACCGATTCTCTTAAAATTTGAACCACATATTGTAATCATGATTCGCAGCAAGATGATCCTCGATGGTTTCAACATTTTTATTTTTACTCTTTTTGCCAAAAACTGCGAAAAAACGCGTTTTTTAAATTACTTTTTTCGTTTTTCTTCTGCCATTTTGTTATTTTTTGATAAAACTTTATATCCGAGGGTCATTTTGTAGCTGGTGTCATACTGAATCTAATGAACTTTGATTTTTTGGTTTCAGACAAGTCGTTGCCGAATTGTGGTGGAGCTACCTACCTAGCCCACCTATTTTTGAGGCGTTACGTTAAAATATAGTTTTTGTACTTAAAAATGAATAAAAATGAATTCAAATTTTTTAAAATGTATTTCAAGACTTCATTTATCAAGCCCAATAACTTTTATATTCATATCTTTTATGAAATCCTCAAAAAAAAATAGCTGTAAATCCATGTACTTTCGAGAATTATAACAAATAAAAAATATTTTTTTTTTCTTCAAAATTTGCCAAGGGCAAATGGGAAAGAGGGAAAGCTACTCTGCAAGTTCTTGCACAGTAACTTCCCCCCTTAACTGACGTTTCGTATGGAAAGCTGTCAACTCTTCTACGGTAAAGTTGCGCGCGAGTTTTAAATTCAAAACTTGTACATGTAGAAATTTTGCTATTTCTGGCAGTTCTAAGATCGTGACGTAACACAAACCTTGCCCACCCCTCCCCCACGTACGTGGACCGTAACGCCTGGCCGGAGACTCCGCCCTCAAATTGCGTTACGTAATTTGCGTACGCCCTCAAAGAAGAACCGGAATGTTACACATTCGGTTTATTCAAACAATTTATTTCTTCCAGTGTTCGATTTTTCGGAGCGTCACTCCCCAAGCAACGTTTTTACATTTTCCTCTGAACGCCCACAAAAAATGTCAATAATCGAAAGTAATACGTCATGACGCGTCCATCCGTCGTTAGAAGATATTAAATTCAGGGAGATGCTTACTTTCAAATCAGCTTTATGCAAATTTGCGTAATTTACATTTGCGATAAATTGAAAAATTCCGCATTTCCCGCGACGACACGAGACCTCGTTATGAGATTACCTTTCGTTCGCCCTGAAATCTCAGATCGGACGAGAAATAAAACGACGCGAGCAGAAGGGCACGAAAAAAAGGCGGGGGAACACACCTGTCAGGAAATATAATTAAGAATTATGATTATTATTATCACTAGAATAAAGAGTGTAAAAAGTATTCCATTATTTTCTTTTCCTATCTCGTTTTTGTGCCCTCTCTGTATATCTTGTTCGCGTTGTTGTCAACCACCTCCCACTAACTCTATTTCACTTCGGACGTCGCATCCCGCTTGGCTCTCCAGTGTGTGCGGAGGACTATACCCGCGCATAAATATAATGTCATGGAAACATCGAATAATTAGTTGAATACCTCGCGAATATTCACGAGGTATTCAACGAGGTATTGCTTGGAAGGAACTCATTATCAGATAATTCCTCAGGAATTTTCAATCGAGGATTTTATCAATTCCGACGTACACGGAGAGAATTTTTAAGTAATTTTTACTGTGAAATCACAGTAACTCGTTGACAAATATACAATTATTCAGGTTTTTAAGAAATAAAGTATAAATTTTCATGGAAATGAATCAAAATTTACTTTGGCGTAACAGAAATTTAAAATATTTTCCAGAATTTTTACTGAAACGAATAGTAAAATTTCATGAAACGTAAAGATTACGACAATAAGTTAAAAAAGTGCTAATATAAATGAAATTTTTCAGTGGAACATTGAGAAATTTGCGTGTTTTCCATAAAAATTTAAAAAAGGAAGCCGAAATTTTCCGTGCGTCCACCGGAATTTTACGTTCTTTATAGTAAAATCAGTTAGGGCTAGGTCGCCTGACCGTACGCGCGAGCTCTGTGTGTAGCGTGCGTATACGTGAACGCAAGCTGTGAGAGTGTGCTTGTGTATGACGCAGTATGACGAGCACGAACGACGCCGACCCGCGTTGCTTAGCAACAGCGGTACCGCGCATGCGCATTATAGTACGAAGCATGGGCCAAGAAAGCCTCGTGGTCTCGTGCAGTCTAACGTGTTCTACGCAGTTCTACGCAAGAAAACAAAGAAACGTGAAAAGAAACTTCGATAAAGGACGTCTACAATGGTACGGATAGATGATATGCTAAAATAAGTAGCAATCAAGAACACAAATGTTCAGAAATACAGTATATAGAGTATTTATTTAATCATAGGGAATTAATTTTTCGCTAGGGATTTTAGAAATTTCAAGTTTGTCCAGATTATTTTTACTGTAGAAACTTGGAATTTTTTAGGCAGCCCATTGTTAAAATTCTACATGATAATGTGTCAGAATTTTTACTGAAAGGAATGTAAAAAAATATGCTACTTGCTTAAATTTTTACACGAATGAAAGCAAAATATTAAAAGCTAGTGTCAATTTTTGACTATGTGCACATTTGTCACCGGTTTCAAATGTATGTAATTTTTACGGAGATTTCACCGTAAAAAATACTTAAAAATTCTCTCCGAGTATCAAAATAATTCGAAGCCCCTTTTGGCGAGACAAAAGTACGACGACTACGATTAAAAAAGGTACAATTAAATCCAGTCCGTTTCTCGGTGTTGACGGGAAAAACCCAAACATTTTTCTCTGAAGTACCGAAAGCTTTTTCGGATTCTATAGAATAATTTAGAGAATAAATGAAATCATATTCGATTGAAATAACGCAAACAATTGTTATCGTAAATTCCCTATCGTTGCTTCGCTCTCTTTCTCCCTCTCCCTACCCCCTTCCCTCCTCCCTTCCTTGCCAGTGCACCATACGTGTATGTATCGTGTACATATACATAAATTCTATTATATGTTATTGGCTGTGGGCAGAGTCAAACAACAGTTTTGCCGCATTCGCGGGTTCCTGTTCTTCCCTATATAGACACACGTGCCCAAAACAAATCCGTGCGCATAGTCGGCCGTTATAGTAGAGTTCAAACAATATAGCATAGTTGCATGCAACGCTAGAGAGCGAAGAAAGAGACAGAGTAAGAGAGCGGGGGAGGAGAACAGCTAAGCATTGGGGGTTGAAAAGAACGAAGAGAGTTTGCAAAATCGATCAAAGTTCACCATGAAATATTGGCAGAGCATGACTTACTCGTCGGTATGTCTAGATACGAATATAGATGTATATTCTTACATGTCTGCATTACATAATATACATATAAACAGAATGGAGCACTAAACATAGGTCTAAAAGATTACAGTTTAGCCGTATATACTTTCCAATTGCAAGGCCTGAGAACCTTGCGATTCCGAGAGCCGGACGGGTCGGAAATATTTGATGCAGCAATGCAATTACATCGTCGCCAAGCGTGATCTGAAATTTATCACAGTCTGAACTAAAAGAAACGATTATGATGGAATAATTATTCACTTCTGACAAAATATTTATTAAACGTAAGAACGAGTTTTTTAAAGCCATATTTCGTGCCGTATTTCAAATAAACAAGCGTGAATAAACAAATTTCATAGAATGTTAACATTGAAGAAATCGTTGATTCAAGACATAGCAATAATTTAGTAGTTATTCATCTACTACCAATAAGTGATTTATCGAATTCAAATACATGTTTGATAGCCAATATCAATGAAATCAACGTATCACATTTTAAGCACGAACTTCGTGTTATGTGGTGATCGTATTGTAAAAAAACCTCGATACACTTAACGGGTTACACCTAGCTCGTTGCCGGAAAAAAAAGAGGATTTTTCGTGAATTTTTTTCGGGAGAACGTGTGCAGGCTTTTAATTTTTTTGTTGTTTACATCAAAGAGTATGGTTTTAAGTATCTTATACAATTTTTATATTGAAAAATATGAATAAATGTCGTCGATACAATGATTTGTACAGACCATTGTTTGAAAAATGTCTTTCGCCGTGACCATTACTGCTCGGAACTCGAAAAATGAAAATCAAACGCATTTAGGTTTTGCAGGAAATGATCCAGTGCTCGGACGAAGGATTTCATAAAAGATTGATTTTTTTTTAATGACCGCCGTCCAATGTCACAGTATCGATTAGCGGTTAAGAAACGCTGTATTTTCGTTGATGAAAAAAACCAGACATCAAAAAAGAAATTCCTTCGTCCGAGCACTACTTTTTTATATAGAAAAGAAGTTCGAAAGATTTGGATTTGTTACGAAAAACACGAAGAGTGCTGCTCTATGCAGCTTCTTCTGCTGAAGCGACAGCGCGATTCGACTCCTAAACACGCCGTAACAACCATACGGCAACCATGAATTGAACGGTTCTTTATTTAAAAATCATTAAGCAGATGTTGGATATTTATGTTGAAAGTATATGTCCTCTGTTGTCCTTTAAATGTATATTGGAAATACATAAGCAACACGTAAAATCGCTTTAAAAAACTTCTTTTTTTCCATATGCAATATGTACCCAACCACTCGTATACATTTGTATTACTCGAACCTCCGATAATTCGAACTAGGCTCGGTCTGCTGTATTACCTAGGGAAGGCAGATAAGGGTTTTCCGATGAATAACTTTACCGACTCAAATTTTCCCACAGGATTACCTAGTTTCCGATGGTAATACAACTGCAACTCGGCCAGCTATAAGTACTTGTACTAAAAAAGGTATTCCATAATTACCCTGTGCCTAATGCAAATGCGAAACATGATTGTGGTCGACATTATCAGATAATGGAAATAGAGAAGTTTTAAGGTGTTACCCCCACTTGCGATTTTGAAAAAATCGTTTTTTTATTGCATTTTTTTTAAGTATAAGTATCTGAGAATATGTCCTGAAAATTTCAAGTCAATCCGAACAAAATTGACTGAGATATGAGCGTTGAAAGAGAAAAATCCGTGAATTGAAGAACTGAAATTGAAACTTTAAACGCGTTTTTCTCAAAATGGCATTTCTGAAGTCGGTGACCAAGATTACTCGAACACTAATGAACCGATCTTCTTGAAATTTTGCAGGCTTATTTAATACATAAAAATGTAGTCTTTAATCGTTCGATTTTTTTTTTCGAAAAAAAATGGCCGTTTTATAGCCAAAAAACGGCCGTTTTTTTCGTTAAAATCGAACCATTAACTTTGACTGTCCGCCATTTTGTGAAAAATGAATATTTTTTAAAATCCTTCGATTAAAGACTAGTTTATACTTATATTTGACTAAATCCATCCGCATTTTTTTTTCAGATGATCCACTTCGCCGCAATGTTGGTCACCGCAAACCGTGTATATAAAAACATTATTTCATTGACGGCTATTTGCCACTAAACAATGTAATATTTTTCAATAAAAAAATTACTGAAAGTTCTTCAAGATGTGTTCTTTAAGATGGTATATTGATCGATTAAGAAAGTTTCGTAGTTTTCTTTAAAAAAATTCATGAAAAAGGCCTTTTTTTTGCGCTACAAGTGGGGGTAACGGCTTAAGTGAATGATAAAAGGTGTACGTTCGCAAAAGCCTGAACTCGCCAGAGTCGAAATGTTCAGTCTATTTTGACCCTTTAGCTCCTCACAGTGTTAGGAGATAAAGGTAGTACAGTGTACCAGGTGTAAAAGTATGGAAACGGATTTTTTTTCGTAAAAATTACGAAAATTAAAAAATTAAAAAACGAGAGAACAGTAATGACGAAAGAATTATTTTTAAAAATATTGCTTTCAAATCATATCTACACGTCTTCTTATCGAATGATTTATTATTAAAATCTTTGTCTATACGCGATGGTACGAGAGAAAATAATTGTTTTGTTTACAAAAAGAAGCACCAAATACGTAGACGATCGACTAAATGCATCTCGCAAGTTGAATTCTGACCTGAATGTTCGCGATCAAGCGAGTGTGAAAAACTCCCTCGAATCCTTCGAACATCTAATAATGTACGCTGCTTTCTTGGTATTTTTCGAGACGCCGGATAAGAGTCATGGGAAGGGCAAATGTTATTTACGCCAGGCAAAGGGGTTAAAAGCACGACCGAGAATCATGCGACGGAGAGAAGAGAGAAAATAGAGAAGCAAGACATAGACGAACGGAGTTCCTACGTCGTTTTCGTTGCCTGGGTACGGAGGCGTCGTTTCCGATTGAAATTCCCTCGGTACCAATCAAATCCCTATATTTTCTGGTTGCTCCTTGGCATGCAACGACGAACGAGAAGTCGAACCACGACGGGGCTTTGGTCGTATTTGTATAGGAGCGTGCGCACGTATGTGTGTGTAAGTTCGTTCGTGCACATGCCGAGCCCATTCCAGGCCAAATAAACTGTCTCGGGACGGTAGCGTTTCGCTTTTCCGCTAACATATCGTAGCACGTCAATGAGAACAGATGATAAGCAGTAGGTTTAAACTTTAGAAATAAAAGGAATATTGAAAACATGTTGAAATTATCTCGCTCAACCTGGAACGTTCGTATCCTCGTTGTCTACCATGAACGTATATTCCTCGTCCCCTGAGTATCTGATAGATGGAAAGAGAAGCGACAACCTCTTGCTAACCCTTATTATCGTCTGTCAGAACTCCCAAGGTCCCCCAGACGTCCGGACCTCACTATTATTATATACGAAAATTCCACGAACGAACGAAAGGAAAAAGATAAAATACACACGTCGTATAGCATGACAAAGATAGGGAGGACAAAAGGGGGGAAAAGCGAGAGAGAGAGAGAGAGGCAGATGAAGAAACAGAAACAGGAAGAGGGAGAGGAATCCCTACGAGTGTGCGTGCGTACGGAGAAATCCGCATTGCGGTCTGCTAGGCGGCAGAAGCCACCATAGGCGATGAACTGAATTTTCACTTCGAAACACGTATGCAGGGTAGACCGTCGCTATTCATCGTCCTCTTGGCACTTTTTTTCATCCAGTTAGACGCTCTACCGATCTGAACTCCCACGCACATTACGAACAATATCCATCCGAATAAATTCAAACAAAAAAAAACATCGAAGAGTCACTCTTCTCCTGTGCTTACGTGGCAGCGCAACTATGCTCGTTTTCAAATGAAACGAATTTTCCATGAAAAATCCTGGAACGCGCGATGTTCAAAGACGACTTTTTAAAAATGGGTACACAATAGTATTCTTTCTACGGTGAAAGATTGTTCACAGTATTGAGAAGCAACGAAATGTTCATTCACTAACAAGTCCCATCATACGAAAATAAACATTGACAGAATGTGGACTGACAGAAACGGTTTTTTCGGGTCGAATGAAATTTTGTTTAAATCGAGGCGTACTAGACTGACATTTGACATTCAATGAAATCATGCATTTATTTCAACGGTGCCTCTCAATTTACTATAAATGACTCTAAGAAAATACGTAAACGGGACTTCAACAAACTTCTTGTACATACTGCGAGATTTAACTTAACCAAACTGCATACGTTCGACTTAACCAAATACGCTATATGGTGTTGAATTTTGCAACGGTGCAATGTAGTAAAACTTTTTTCGGCCCATTCATATTCTACAACTCCAAATAAGGATCTTACAAAATGGTAAAAGAATTTTTGTAGGCAAAATCGACAAAAAAAAAGGTACAAGAAATTCACAAATATTTATTATTTATTGCAACGCGAACAAACCACTTAGTAGATGAATAAATGCTCTACCGATACATTTATTTTACTTGCATAAATAATTTCTTCGGAGTTACCACACAATGGAAGCGAATGAAAATAATTTCCCTTTAAACGAAAAAACTTCAAAGACAAAGTATTCACTTGACTAACATTAATCATTTCTCTCAGCGTATTCTTAGGCTGCGGCATATTTCAGACCTTCCGTGCTTAATGAAAATCACTGCACGTAAACGCACGTAAATGCTTATGAAACGCATACGAATGTAGATAAACTTTTTTCTTCGTGTCTCCTACGTAGATAAAAAAGTTTTTTTTTGTTGCTTCTTCTCGATCAATGACAGCGCAATTTCCCATTACGTTTTTTGCAATAGTCCCCCCCCCCCCCATCGGCGCTTACAGAGAAGATGCGTTGAATGCAAATGCAAAAAGTGCCGAGACGAAGTGGACTTGCCGGATTAATAATTCAGTGTTGCGAGCAGACCTCTTGCGGAGGAAACCAAAGGAGAAACACCGGAAGACCGAGAGAGAAAGGAAAGGACTCTGTGAGTTGGGGGAAAAAATTGCTCACGCGAACTCCAACGAATTTAGCGTGCAATTCTCGTCGCAATTAATCTACACCATTGGGAAGAAGCGAAGAAGAAAAAAGATACGCTGAAAATAACAGCAAGGAGAGGGAGGGCCAGACGCATCAATTACGTAAATCGAAGGCCCTTATACTGCTTTTCTTTATCGTTTATATTGCTTTCGTTGATAGCAACTTCTAGACGTTGATAGCTTCTCTGTGTTTGCCGTCTTTATTTTATTTAATTATCATGTGAGAAATATATGAATTCGAATACGGAGTTCTGCTCGTATGAGTATATGCGGCCCGGAGCATTATTTTTGTTGCCTAAAAATAACGGTTTCAATGCTCGAACGGGTCCCACTGTTCGGACAGTAAGGTAAATGTCCCAATTATTGAACAGCTAAGGATCTGGGGGATTGGAATTTGGTGAGAAAAAATATAATATAAAGAAAAAAACCATCGCTTTCGTGTTCAAATGATACTTTGATATTTTTACTTTCGAAAAATCACCCTTTAAATTATTTTTAAATGATTTCAAATGAAAAAAAAGAATAACAATGTGAAGCATGCAAATGTCCCAATTATTGAACACTGGAACTGCCTATGTCCCTAATATTGAACAGGCATGTCCCAGTTATTGAACACTCTCGAGAATTCTTTTTCCGTACTGAAAATATTATTTTGGGTACAATATTAAGAAATAAAAGCAAAGTGAAACACTTAAATAATCTTTTATTAATCATGTAAATAATACAAAAAAATATATTTAGTCCCTTTTGACAGGTTTTTGGTTCATTCGCATTTGGTTTATTTTTGCTTTTCAACTCGAACTTTATTTTATTTTTATTTTCAGCTTCCTCGTTTTTATGTTCAGTTTTTGTTTGATTTTGTCGCAGCTTTCTTGTTTTTCGACTCCAACTTGATTTTCTTTTTATTTACCGCTCTGCATATAGTGCGGTTTTTACAACTTTCGCACTATATGCAGAGCGACGTCTTTTTGTCGCCATGTTTATGCCGTTTTATTGATACAATTTTGGCCCTGACATATCGGAGAGCAAAAAATATTCAACATTACATTCGTATTTTTAGGTTACATTTAGGTTATATTCTCTTTTTACTCTTCTTTTTATGTTTATTGCACGAAAATACAAATAAAAAATATATTTGACGATCTTAGAGTTATTATTAAAAGAATAAAGGTAAGTTTATTCAGGAACTTACAGTTTTTGTTTGAATAAATCCGATTCACACGATCTGTCACACGTTAACTGTCTCTATGTTTTGATGGGTTTAATGACGCCATCTTGGAGAATTCGAGTGTTCAATAATTGGGACACACAGCATTTTCTATGTCCCAATGATCGAACACCGTATTTTTCAACAAATAATTAATTAAATTTTTTTTTTATTGTTATTTGTAAGAAATTTTCTGAGGAACCTGAAACGCCTTTACTTTTTGAGATGTGACAGTTTTTGAATTTTTTATGCCCTTACGCATGAAGCGGCGCGTCTTAGCAAAAACGATAAGCAATTATCACGAGACGTCAAATCGGGTCACCGTTGCTGATTAAATAATTTTTTTCTCTATTACTTAAAGCTTTTTTGCACAAGTAAGGTAACATTTCGATAGCTAAAAGTTTCATATATGTAATGAAATTTTTATGAATAAGTAAATGCATGCAGGTGAATGAGAAATAACAAAAATACAAGATAGTGTTCAATAATTGGGACCTGTTCAATAATTGGGATATTTACCTTACAAGGAACATCCCTCAGGTGACACCCTTCGATTTTGTTGAAATTTGGATATGTTATAAAGCACAGAAAAGTAAGCGATACGTATTTTTTTTTATCGGCGGAAAAACGGTTTTAAGGGGTGAAACGCGCCCTCGAAAATAGGGGTGTTTTTCGTTTTTCGCCGATAATGGTATCGTTCTCATCTCCAATGTATAGTACACGAAAAAATAAACATTGTTGCAATTTGAATTTTTTTTATATCTCATACCGTTAAAACGTTATCGACGAAAAACGAAAAAACATCCCCATTTTCGAGGGTGCGTTTCACCCCTCAAAACCGTTTTTCCGCCGATAAAAAAAAATACGTGTCTCAAAATTTTTGATGCTCTATCACATATATGAGTTTCAACAAAATCGGAGGCGGACACCTGAGGGATGTTCCTTGTTAGTTCGAATATTTCACTATATTAGGTATGTACTGGGTGCGCAACTAAGTTCCAACAGTTCCAAAACATTTCCAAAACAAGAAATTGGGTGTCTTTATAGTTTGAACATCTGTTAAGAATACCCAGTCGTAATATAAACAAATATCGCATCACAACGACCTTTTTTCTAACCTCGAAAATGTCAAAGTTTGTGCCACATAAACAGCATTTACGGGAAGCGGGAAGCCACTTCCGAAATTTTGCTTTCCCGGCAGAACAGAAAGAGTTTCCTGCATCGAATTGTTACGGGCGATGAAGAATGGATATATTTCGAGAATCCCAAACGCAAAAAATCGTGGCTGTCACTTGGCGAAGCGTCAAAAACACTGAAATGGGATCTGCTACCGCACTCGCCGTATTCGCCAGACCTGGCCACTTCAGACTATCACTTGTTCCGGTCGATGGCGCATGGCTTGGGTGGGCTACACTTGGCCAATTACGATGCAGTACAAAATTCGTCGGACGAATGCTTTCAGTCCAAAGACGCGTCTTTTTATCGTCGCGGTATTTATGTATTGCCAGAGCGATGGCAAAAATGTGTAAACAGCGAGGGACAATACTTCGAATGAACCATTTTTTGTATTCGTCTTGAAATTGTCGATTTTTTATTGGTAACAAAAAAACCCGGAAACTTAGTTGCGCACCTAGTAATTGATAAGTAACGAAAAGTAACGCTTGCATTCTATTCAGCCTTCAATTATTCGTTTACTGCTGGAAAAGTGTACGCTAATAACGAATTTTAGTAGTAAAATTGACGAGTTACATTAACGAGTGCCGTCAGTCATGTCATGAATGCACTTTTCTAACCCGAAGAGCTGAAGAGTTGCGATAATAATAGGGATCTATTTTTGATCGATTTCTAGACTAGACTTATGACCAATCGAAAGCGAATCGAACCGAGTTTTCGACGCCGTCGTTACATTTCGGTTTGGATAAGGTTTTATATGATAAATTTAGCGTCTCAGTAAGGGCGGGGTAAAGTATTTAAATTTAAAAATTTTTCTAAATGAATGCATAATATATCAAGAATATTGTGTTAAAATTTCAAGTCGATCGGAGTAAAATTGACGAAGTTATGAGTATTTGAGCGTCTATTGCTCCATGCGGGGTTTTATACCTGGGCGGCAGCTGCGCGGCGCGCTATTGTATTTTTCGACCCTGAATAAATTTCTTGATAAACGGGCCTGTTCCGGTCCCGTTATGTATATTCGAGGCATGGTGTATATTAGTATACACATTAGTCTGTACATCAGTTGACCGCTGTATGCCGTGCTGAGCAGTAGCAAGTCACAGCAAGTAGCAGCAGTTTTGCGTAGACAAACGCAAAAAGATGCTCTCGATCATCTTGATGGAAGCCTTTTGCTCTACGGACCTGGCATCGACGACTTTGAGTGAGTATAAGAAAATTATCGAGTTTTATTTTGAATTTCTAAAAATTCAAAGATAATTGAAAAATCTGAAAAAATTCATACGTATTCAGAAAAATGAACGAATCACGAAAAAAAATTGGGTTGCGGGGAAATTTGTTGACTAATTTTTTTTTTTCATCATTTTGTTAATAACATTTCGGAATTATTATTATGCAAAATTAATCTTTTGAGTGCCTTTAATATGCATGAATTTTCTCAGATTTTTATGCAATCGAGAAGTGTTCTCAAACTTATGTGCAATGAGCGCTAAGCGACCAAACTCTTCTGCGTTTTTCAAACCGTTTTTCTGAGACTTGTCATATTTGAAGTCCGTGTGCACGATAACTCAAAATCTACTGGACCAATCGCTTTGAAATTTTGCACAGTACTTCTTCACATAATTCACCAGGTATTGTCGAGAGCTTTTTCGTTTTTTTAAATAATTACTAATTTTTCAACAACAAATTAGCCGATTTTTTTTAGCGAAAATCGGGTTTTTGGCTCCCAAGTGCTACGAAAAATCGAAAAAAAAAAATCCTCTCGTCATTACCTCGAGAAACATCTCCTTTAACGAATGCATTTTGATTTTTTTGTTTCAGATGATTCTGTTGCGAGTTATGGTGCACACCGCAAACCAACTTTTTTTCGAGGCGCCTCCGGGGTTTAATTTTCACTCGCTCAATTTTGAATATTTTGCAATGCAAATTTAGGAGGATGTTGTTCAAATGTTACTTTATTATATGTAAATTTTTCAATAAACGAACACTATTCGTTACGCCAAGAAAAAATCTTAAAAACATGCCTTTTTTCGCCGAATTAACTTTACCCCGCCCTCAATTGGGACATCTATCACACGCATGTACCACGGTCGAATCTCATGTCCGATTACTGGTACGAGAGAACGTAGTCGCAGAGTCCGAATCGCTGGTCGCCAAGCGTTGACAATTCGTTTCGCTGCGTACCTCACGATAAATGACTTATAACTGACTTAGTTTGCGATTTTGAATAAAGAAGTGAAAAAAAGAAGAGAAAATCAATTGATAAGTACATGTGTCCCATATTTGGATAATATAATGGGTAACTTAACTAGTTGCACGCAAAAAAAGTTTGTGGTTATGTGGCCGGCTTTCCGCGAGGTTATACGGCATCGATGCCGTATTTTTCTTACTTATATGTTCGAAATGTGCCCGGAGGGTTACTTTCTTAACTAATGTATCGAATTACTGCTTAAGGGGATCGAGTCACCAAAAAATTATGATAATACATAGTCGGTACATGGACGAATAAAAAAGAGTTCTCACGTACCTGTTCAATTTATACCTTGTAACTGTAAGAATGCATTTTTGCATGTCCAAAAACTAAGAGCTCATAATGGTCGGTTCGTCAATAGGGACGTGTCCGAAAATTGGGTAGTGATAGTGTCCGAACATAGATACGTAACACTAATGATTTTTGTGATTTCATAAATGATTCGAGCTATTTTTAAAGTCGTGTGATTTCACGTAATTTCAGTTGATTTCAATTGCTTTCATTTGAATTTATCAACTCAGTTTCAAGCGATTGCTGAAATCATTGGAGGGAGAAAAAAGTCCTAAAATGGCTAAATTTCTTTTTTCTTGACTAATCTTGTGACTCAAATTTGATCTAAAAATTTAATAAATTAAAAATGTGATTAAAAAACACGCAGATGTAGATATTAAAAGAAATGTTTAATTTTTTATACAGAGTCATGTCAATTGACATGACTCTGTATGAACTGGCGAGTGCACTGGCGTTGAGCCGCAGACTAACCGCTCGAACGCACGGACAATGGACTATGCTAAGAAAGATCATGATAAAATTTCTTTGTTTCGAGAATCCGATGATTTCTAGAGATTTCCTGAATCAAGTGATTTCATGCTGATTTCAGACGACTTCAACAAATTTAAACTTGATTTCAGGCCAACCACATTCGGATAATGTTGATTTAGCAATACGATTCGCGATTTCAGGCGATTTCTTGTGATTTTGCATTCGATTTCGAACAGAAGTGCTTAAGGTAGGATTCTACTTTGAAACTTTGAAAGGGATGAAAACACCCACCTGGAACACGTCGAAGGCATATTATATGGCCCAGGCATCGCTGATTGAGGGTAAGATAATTTTTTCTACGATTTATCACTCACCAAAACTTTAAACGCGTTTTTCTCGAAACGACATTTTCAAGTACCGTGGTCGTGATAACTCAAAAAGTACTGAACCGATCCTTATGAAATTTGGAACACATATTCTATATGTGTGTACCAACCGACCTAACTACAATCAACTTAAAATTTTGATTAGAACTATTTTTTTATTGCAAAAAAAGACCCAAAAAAACGCATTTTTTTTCGTATTTTAGCCGCCATTTTGTTAATTTTGCACGTATATAAAATATTCTAGTTAGGTCGGTTCCTGAAGACATACTGAACATGAAACTATTTGATTTTTTTGTTTCAGACCATCCGTCGGGAAGATTTCACGACCACAGCAACGGTACCTGCTTTTCGAGGCGTTGGCTTTAAACATATTTTACGTGTACAAAAAATGAATAAAATACATTTAAAAATTTTTTTTATGTACTTAAAGAGTGTATTTATTGAACAGTTTAAACCCCATATCGATATCTTTAATAGTATTCTCAGAAAAAATTCACGAAAAAAGCGTTTTTTTCATGGTTTCAAAGTAGAATCCTGCCTTAAATGATTTCACGAGTGAATAGCCCCTCGTATTGGACATTTAAATGTATAAAAATAAAAATATTTAACTTTCCGGCAGTTAATGCATGTGTTTTGAAAAACTAGAACTTACGAGCTTGCCGTTAGATTCGGTCATTTTTTTTAACCGTCCATAAATGAATGACGAGTCCTACAATCTAAGGATGCTCTTAACCGTCCGAGCATTGGTAACGTTACCTTAGTTACAACCCATTAGCATGGGTAATATATGCACTAATATGTTATGGTTTATTTTGTGCTCAAGCTCGTATACTGCCGGCTCGTATTTCATTTCGTTCCATGTTATCACGATTTACCGTGTATAGTCACGTGACCCCGCGTGCTTGCAAATTTTTCCATTAAATTGGGAAATTGATGCGAATGAAAAAAATTCACTGAAGATATTTCGTTTTCGCCCGAATTTCCGCTCATCAATTCTTCTCTTCTACGTGCACAGCGGCTGTTTTTGCTCGCCCTCCCACGTGCCGCAAACAAGTCTTACCCCCCGTGGATGTAAAGCGGAAGTGGAGGTAAAAGAAAGAGGGAGAGAGAGGAGGAGAGATATATATTGAAGGGGAGAGGGAGATAGAGAGAGTGAGTACATTTCAGGAACGAAGATAGGATGAGAAATAAATTTTTGCCTCCGGCGGAAATTGTCACGCTACTCTCGCACCCGGTTAGAGACGTGCTGTTTGTTAAGAACGAAAATGTTTCTGGCCTTACGGTGAGAGGATTCCCTTCTTTCTCTGTCTCCCCCTCTTCATCGTCCTGCCCCCCCCCCCCCCCCCTTACAATTGTGCCCACCACGTATTTTTATATTCATCTATTTGGTATAACAAAAACGCGTTTCATTAAGGGGTTACCCCCACTTGCGATTTTGAAAAAATCGATTTTTTTTATTGCATTTTTTTGAAGTATAAGTATCTGAGAATATGTCCTGAAAATTTCAAGTCGATCCGAACAAAATTGACTGAGATATCAGCGTTGAAAGAGAAGAATCCGTGAATTGAAGAACTGAAATTGAAACTTTAAACGCGTTTTTCTCAAAATGGCATTTCTGAAGTCGGTGACCAAGATTACTCGAACACTAATGAACCGATCTTCTTGAAATTTTTCAGGCTTATTTAATACATAAAAATGTAGTCTTTAATCGTTCGATTTTTTTTTTTCGAAAAAAAATGGCCGTTTTATAGCCAAAAAACGGCCGTTTTTTTTCGTTAAAATCGAACCATTAACTTTGACTGTCCGCCATTTTGTGAAAAATGAATATTTTTTAAAATCCTTCGATTAAAGACTAGTTTATACTTATATTTGACTAAATCCATCCGCATTTTTTTTTCAGATGATCCACTTCGCCGCAATGTTGGTCACCGCAAACCGTGTATATAAAAACATTATTTCATTGACGGCCATTTGCCACTAAGCAATGTAATATTTTTCAATAAAAAAACTACCGAAAGTTCTTCAAGATGTGTTCTTTAAGATGGTATATTGATGGATTAAAAAAGTTTTGTAGTTTTCTTTAAAAAAAATCATGAAAAAGGCCTTTTTTTGCGCTACAAGTGGGGGTAACGCGTTAATTCCGGCTTCTGGTTTAGGCATATGAAAAGCTTTGTTGAAAAAAAAAAATGTCCGATAAGTTCAGCTGCGGGAGCGGAATAACGAGAAAGTGTCGTGCACGTTTCCAACTTGTACAATTTTATTTTGTACAATAAAATTGAATATTCGTTTGGACCAAATTATTTCACCATTATCCTCCCTTTTCAATTTCACATTATTCATACAACATTTCTTCAATAATAGTCTACTCTTGTACAAAAAGAACTATTCAAGTGTCTCCAGTTTAGAGAAAGTTAGATCGTAGAATGTTTCATTGAAAAATGAACTTCTTTAAAATCTGAACCCATTCGTCGATTTTCCCAAATTTTGATCCGAACAAGACACGTTACTGTATTCCTGTACGCATAAGTACCCAAAAAGCTGCAAAATTACGAAAATTTCTCCCACAAAAGGATATTTCAGACTCTCTTTATTGCGAAATTATATCCAACGTGCAAAAAGGAGGGGATGGTAAAAGGGGAAGGACCCCGTACCTCTGAGGAATACATAAAATAAAAAAATAAAATAAAAAAAAATATATTCAACGTGCATTCCAAGCCATCATATACATGAGGGATTCTCAGGGAAATTCTCAGGGATTCTGAGGAGAAAGTCAGGGAATTTTGGAAATTTTCTGGAATTTTATCACAATTAACTTCTTGAAAGAGATACGAAAAATGAAACCGACTTGACAAAAAAAAACTGAACAGTACAAAAATAAATATTTTTGTATATCTTTAATATTTATATTATTCCTCATTATACACAAAAGAAGAGTTATGTCAGTGCCAAACATTGAAGGATTTAAAAAACTGAAGACAAATTTACTGTAAAGCTACATTTGTAAATTAAAGTAAATTAAAAGTAAAGCTACAAAAATACATTTGTATTCGATCTGTCGATACGCAACCACATCATTATCATTATAGATAAGTATTTATATTTATTTTTTGTTTATTTTCACCGGCGTGCAAACTTTTTTTTATAACGAAGAACAGGTTCTGTATTTGCTTTTAATGTATTTTTTTTTACTTTATAATGTTTAAATTATGTTTCGAATTTCAGTTAGAAAAAATAAATATCAATTTTATCAAATTTCCATATATTTGGTCTTAAAAAATGATGTTATCCAGTTCAACGTAATTCTTCAATAGAAGAATCGAGTTGAGAATTTCCTTTGTTTCTTCAAGTCGGTTAAAAATGTTGTTTTTTTTTCACAAAATCCAGTCATTGCTATTTTTGTGTATATAATTTTTTCGTATGATTTGTAACGTTTACAAAGACTCTCTGTAACGCAAAAAATATATGTTTGATGAAAAGAAAGTGTTCTTTATTTGACCCTAATCTGGCTAGTCTGCAAAGCTGGAATTTTTGCAAAACCTGTATGAAAAAGCCTGGAAAAGTCAGGGAATTTCTGAGTCAATAATGCGTTACAACCCAGGACTGAAGTTCGCATCGTTGAAACGCAACGGAAGTTAAGGGGTAAGGCCACTGTAAATTTTTTGAAAAATCGATTTTTTTTTATTGGCTATAAAAAACTATTCGCAAAACTTTAAACGCGTTTTTCTCGAAACATGGTTTTTCAAAATGGCACGCAGCATAACTCGAACAATTTTCATTTTTTTTACTTGAAATTTTAACCAGATGTGAACATTTACATTATCTTGAGAATGTCGATCGGAATTTTCAAGAACTTTATTTATTGATTTTTTATTAACAAAAAACTTGCCGTTTTTTTCGTCAAAAATCAATTTTTTTTTTCAAACGCACGCCAAATCCACAAAAATTGATACTTTTTAAAATCCGATCGACATTCTCTAGCTATAGCCCTCTAGATTAATGGTTTTTTTTTTTTTTTGTTCTAGATTCAAAAGTGCACCAGTGGTGCTGCGTGCCGCGGAGCCCTGGAAGCAAAACATGTCCCGGGAAGATAGCTGTGGAACCGCCATTTTGTTTTTTTTTATTGTAAAAAAATTTTATAATAAAGTTTAATGTATGCCCGATAACACCATTAAAAGTTTTTTTTTCAAATACCTTCAATTTCGGGAGCAAAAAATTAGTGAAAAAACCTTTTTTTTTGGGCCGTTACAGTGGCCTTACCCCTTAATGTTTCTGAATTTCTTTGATATATTTCGGTGAATTTTGCCGTCGAAAATCCTTTAACCATTTTTGAAAATATTCGTTCAGCAATCTAGAATATAAATCTATTTTTAAAAAAACGATCTACCACAATGATGGGAGTATGGAAAATAAATAAAAAAATTTTAAAAACTTTCGCTGCGTTCGAACGTTGCAAACTTCACACCATAAATCTGCACACACACGCTAACACATACTCGCGCATTTTCCGCAGTAAACCATTCTCTATGGATTTCCATTGAAATTACAAAAAGAACAAAGCTTTTTCCATGAGCAAGCAAAAGAAGAATAATCGCATGTTTAGTAAATCAGGAAGCCCAGGAAATAGCAACAAAGTGTCGCTTCGACGAGAGACGTTAACGCAAGATTGAATTTTTCAATAAGCTGAGTGGTTTGTAATTGGTAGGACTGAAAAAAACGGCCTCATTCGGATCCCACGAGTGGGCGACATTTATCTTCGTGACGCGTGACCAACGAGCACCAAATCACACACACACAGATGCGCGTGAATATATACGCACACAGGGTTTATATTGATGAATTGGCTGCAAGAGAGCGCGAAGCATAAGTCAGATCGCCTGAATTATGAGAGGGGCGATCGTACATACACAAGCTAGCCGAACCAGTTGGCCCCCAACAACCAGCTATTTTCCATTTTTCCTTTTCGTACAGCCCAGAGCGCGAACTTAACCCCACAGTATTCATATTTCTTCGTCAGAGGGCATCGCTATGATATTGAAGTTTGCATCGTTGGGATGCAACGAGAATATTTTTTTCCGTATTGCCCAATTCTTATTCGGCACATTTAACCTCCAAAAGTCACTGTAACATTTTGAAGTATCCTCCCTCGGAATCCATAAGGTAAACGTGCTTAAAAGAGTTGAGAAAGTAATAAAAATAACGAAATGTAACGACAAAGCAGAATTTCCATTGGCCTCCAACGATGCAAAGTCCAACATCATGCATCGCTTTCCTGATATTAGTCAATGAAATTATGTGTATAATCCAAAACGCAGATACGAATATTTATTCAGTACGTGCAGTATAATATCGGAATCAACTACTTTCCATTTCCAGCCTCGGTTTCTTGTGAAAGAGCTCCTCGGAAAAGTTAGGAAAATCGTATGAATCGTCGAGGTGAACGGGGAAGGGAGAAAGCGTGGGAGAGGGGAGGGGAAAGAGAGGGAGGGAGAGAGAGATACAGAGGTCTTATCGATCGGAAAACGTTACCACGGAATGTGTATCCTCTTTTCGTTCTGTTCCATCCCCCGCTCAGCGTAACAGAATAAATAATCAACGAATATACGGGTTAGAATTACAAAAAATAGACGTTATTTATTATCCTCGAGTGTATATATATATATGCGTGTGTGTGCATGGGTATGCGCGCGTGTTCGAGGTCAAACGGCACTGCACCAGTTTTCATTGCACGAGACACGAGCTCGGAGAAAAATGAACAGTAAGCAATGCCAATATAGGGGCTGCAAGAGCTCTCTTCTCCAGTCTCGAGAGAAATCTCTATGTAGTTTCGTGAATGCCTGTGTGCGCGCGCACACGCGCGCCTGTTGTGTGTAATAGGACGTTTTTTTTTTCTCTACATGAGCTCTCTCGATCGCACATCCGGGTGAACAAGGGCGACGGTAAAAATCGAGCCGAGCGTAAATAATCGAGGAACGAGAGCGAGCCTTTACGTCGAAATTTCTTCGCCTTTATCGCTCGACTGCAATGATAAAGGGGACAATTCCATCGAAACCTTCATCCCAAATTTGATCAGTGGACGAGTCGTTTCGTCCGAAAACCGCCACAAATAAGAAAGACGATGAGCGCATGAACGAACGGCGAAAGAAAAGTCCCCGGAAACAGGGGAAGAAACAGCGCTACTGCAATAGACACTTGAGAATCGAATGAAGCGGAAAATTTAGCGACGTTTAGTTCAAAATTATGCGTCGCTTCGTGACGTAATTTCCAAACCCCATAGAAACGCGATAAGACAAACGTGCGACAAGACAAAGTATTCGAAATTCATAAAGAAATAGCCTCTTGTGTAGAGGCCTGATTCTTATATCAATACGCAACGGCAGGGGTAAGGCCAGTGTTGCCTCTTGCATTAGTTGCGGTCATTTTTTTTTCTAAATCCCTACCAGCATCGAAAAAGGAGATAAAATGCGAAAGCGTAGTTTTTCCAATGGTATATTCGAGAATATAGTGAAGGAGCGAATGAACAATGTAACGGGAAAAAAAGTTGAATTTGGAGTACACTGACCGCAATGCAGTTGCTTCCACGCCAGAAACATGCAGGACTTCCCTCCGCCGTGAGAATCGTGAAACGAGGGTTGAACGCCTGCTGATGCTTTATTTGGCAACCACCGCATAACCCGTGTAGCTCTTTTCTCTCTTCCTATGGCTACATATACTTCACCATAATATATTTATTACGGGACCGAAGCCCAAAAAATCACTTTGTTTCACATTTAAAACACTCAAATATCGCGATTTCTGACAGCGCAAACCACGGTCTTCCCTTTTCACAAGCGTCGCGGCTTTATCTTTTGCCTTTTCCTCCCGATGTGTCTCCCCCTCTGTTCGTTGTTTCGATCGGCAGAGCAAGCCGCGATAGCGTTCCGGTCTTTATTACCCGCGCGTTTCCTCCGCGTTTCACAACTCTCGCAACGAGACGAAAAAAATCTCTATCCGTTTCCTTTTTTTTGTATATATATTACGGATTAAACCTACACGACTTTTCGGACACGCTGGGGGGCCTTCCCGAATCGATGTGTGGGATGTTACAACCAGTGCAGCCAGATCGCGCTCGAAAGTTACCCTCTCTCTAGTCCCTCGCGCGCCCATCACACAATCATAGTAGCGCGTGTCCGTGAGCGAGCGACGCTCGGACATCTTCGGAAAGAGCCGAGTGCCGTCGAACTATCCCGACCGCGCCTTCGGCAGCTACACCAACACATAGGCACGCTGAGCACGTTCATGTGCGGCCAAGCCGAACGAACTGAACGAAGGCTTCGAGGGAAAAAGCAATCCGAGCACGGCCCGCGCGTGACGTCACGCGACGGCACGCGCGAGACTTTTAGATGATTTCAATGCTTATTTAGCTCTTGATTCTCTGCGTTATTAATGTATACCAAAAATGTATCGCACACTCTGATCGCTTATTTTTTTAGTTTATACGTTAATTTAAATATAATAATAAATCTAAATTACAACTTATTTCTCTTCTAAAAAATTGTTTACGCTTTACTCACACCCGTCCTTATGCCAAATAAATTATAATTCATAAAAGTAAGCGGAAATATATTTATCTCCGTATTATTATGTTAAATCTCATACTTTCATCAAGGGATAAAGCATTATCCGCAAAAACAAACCAATCATCCATTCGACCGCGTATCGTCAGTACCAGAAAGTGCACAAATTCTACAAGCGATGAGATGGTCCTGTCGGTAGCGGTCCTGGCTTCGGTTCGCAGGGGCGCGGGATCGATCCCGCGCTCGGTGCTTTTTTTTTTTTTTATTACTATTACTATTAATTCTTATTTGATTAGTTATGTTTATTAGTTATCATTATTATTTTAATTAGTTATCTTTTCGTGTCGAAAAATTTATTGCGCACTCCGACCGCTTATTTTATTAGTTTGTACGTTCATTTAAATGTAATAATAAATCTAAATTACAACTTATTTATCTTCTAAAAAATTGTTTGCGCTTTACTCATACCCGTCCCTATGCCAAATAAATTGTAATTCATAAAAGTAAGCGGAAATATATTGATATTCGTATTATTATGTTCATTCTCATATACTTTCATCAAGCGATAAAGCATTATTCCCAAAAACAAGCCATTCATCTATCCGGCCGCGAATCGGTAGTGCCAGAAAGTGCATTTTTAACACAAGCGATAAGATGGTCCCGTTGGTAGCGTTCGTGGCTTCGGTCCGCAGTTCATACATTGTATGATTTCTCGAATAAACAATTCGCCCCATAGAAGTCAGGAACGCTACCAACGGGACCATCTTATCGCTTGTGTTAAAAATGCACTTTCTGGCACTACCGATTCGCGGCCGGATAGATGAATGGCTTGTTTTTGGGAATAATGCTTTATCGCTTGATGAAAGTATATGAGAATGAACATAATAATACGAATATCAATATATTTCGGCTTACTTTTATGAATTACAATTTATTTGGCATAGGGACGGGTATGAGTAAAGCGCAAACAATTTTTTAGAAGATAAATAAGTTGTAATTTAGATTTATTATTACATTTAAATGAACGTACAAACTAATAAAATAAGCGGTCGGAGTGCGCAATAAATTTTTCGACACGAAAAGATAACTAATTAAAATAATAATGATAACTAATAAACATAACTAATCAAATAAGAATTAATAGTAATAGTAATAAAAAAAAAAAAAAAGCACCGAGCGCGGGATCGATCCCGCGCCCCTGCGAACCGAAGCCAGGAACGCTACCGACAGGACCATCTCATCGCTTGTAGAATTTGTGCACTTTCTGGTACTGACGATTCGCGGTCGAATGGATGATTGGTTTGTTTTTGCGGATAATGCTTTATCCCTTGATGAAAGTATGAGATTTAACATAATAATACGGAGATAAATATATTTCCGCTTACTTTTATGAATTATAATTTATTTGGCATAAGGACGGGTGTGAGTAAAGCGTAAACAATTTTTTAGAAGAGAAATAAGTTGTAATTTAGATTTATTATTATATTTAAATTAACGTATAAACTAAAAAAATAAGCGATCAGAGTGTGCGATACATTTTTGGTATACATTAATAACGCAGAGAATCAAGAGCTAAATAAGCATTGAAATCATCTAAAAGTCTCGCGCGTGCCGTCGCGTGACGTCACGCGCGGGCCGTGCTCGGATTGCTTTTTCCCTCGAAGCCTTCGTTCAGTTCGTTCGGCTTGGCCGCACATGAACGTGCTCAGCGTGCCTATGTGTTGGTGTAGCTGCCGAAGGCGCGGTCGGGATAGTTCGACGGCACTCGGCTCTTTCCGAAGATGTCCGAGCGTCGCTCGCTCACGGACACGCGCTACTATGATTGTGTGATGGGCGCGCGAGGGACTAGAGAGAGGGTAACTTTCGAGCGCGATCTGGCTGCACTGGTTACAACACTTCCCACCAGCTGTCTTTGATTCTGCGGATGAGACGAAGCTTCCTCGCCACCTGACAGCGAGACGCCGAATTACTTCGGAGGGCGCTGCGGACTGCCGCACGCGCGGATATTCGAATTGTCGAGATGCTTGCGTTAGAATTCATTTGCAGGGAAACGTATTTCGTTCGTGTCGATTTGAAGAGGAGAATTTTTGAGTTGGATAAGCATCGATGCAACCTACCGACGAGAGACAAAAATCCTAACCCTATAAATTCTTTCTCTACGATATGTGTTGTGACTGTTTTTGTAGTTCTTCGTTTCGACCGGGCGTTTAGAGAGTTTCGGACACTTGACGAAATTTTAGTCAAATTTATCGGTAAAGTATTTGTCATATATCGAATGCTTCCTTCAAATTTTGTATCGATCGTCTACAAGTCTACACCGTTTCTATCAAATATACAATTGAAAAAAAAACATTTTTTAACATAGATGCCTACGATGGGATAACGTAAGAAGTACATTATGACAATTTCGTCATCAGTGTCATAATGTACTGAGATATTTGACAGTTTTTCATAACATCTACAAGTTTTTCACACTAGTTCATGCGTAAAATAAATGCAATTTACGTATTTTCTCTTTGGACTATGGACTTACAAATGCAATCTGAAAACACGCCAGGTCCCATTTATATTATTAATGTTATTTTAAATATTAATTACTTATAACGTTTCGCTTATTTTCGTCTCCTCAATTTATTGTTGTTTATTCTCATTGTAAGATAATATTTACATCAATGTGAGTGGAACGCAAATCTGGCTTGTAGCGGGGAAACATACGTTTTTTTCTTCACTTTACCAAATATAATACTCAATATTTCATAAATCGCCACAATATTGTTCGTTCCGAGAAAAAAAATTAATAATTGAACCGCTAGCGCGCGAGTCAATCGGAGATGGGTGATTGTTCTTATTTTGAAAAAGCCATTCCTTGTTTGGTTCATTATTTTATCTCATATAATTTTAACCTAAGACCAGTCGAAACGCTGCGCGGCTCTAGGATTTTTCAGTTCTTTTTTTCAATCTATAGGACGAGAAGAAAAATGATAATGGACTCATAATTTTGAGCAGCGTGTACGCTATTTTTGTGACGGAAAAATGTTTCGATCGATCACCGGTGTTTTTCAATAGTATTATTATTAGATAAATCATTTTAAAAAAGATAACAAAGAATACTTTTTTTCAAAACAACGAATGATACCCACCCATCGCTGTGATCGGTACTTTTGGGACCACAAAAATATCGCTTACAATATACAATAATGGTCGTTCTCAATGTTTCGTTCTTTCGTCCCCTCTTTCTTTCTCTCTCGCAATAAAACGAATCAATTGTTTGCTCCTATCTAATGCGTTTCATTTTTCAATATCAGCGATCAAAAGCAGGTAAGCTTATCGTGTGTTACTACGATCTATGTATAAAGTCTCATATGTTATACCTCGAACGAATAAACCTAATGTTAGAAAGTAATTGTTTTTTGTTTTTCTTCGCAGGCCACAAGGTGTCGTTAAAACAATACGTTGCTTCTCGTGCATTCCGTTCGCAATATTTTTACAACGAATTCTCTTGAGTCCGCTGACGATTGAAATTCCCGCGATTTCTGCAAAATACAGGCGGTTCATCAGCCGTGATCTTTTGGCTTCTAGCTTTTTTCCACGCTTGCAAACGCAAATCACGCACACTCGTCTCGTTTTTTCTTCTTCTTTTGCCGTATATCGACGCGTGCGGGAACCCGAACGGATTATCGCAAATTCGTGAACTTATCGCACAAGAAAACTCTTAACACGAAAAAAGACGAAAAAAAAAAACAATACTATACAAGAAGACGCAATAGCCAACGACATTATTTGTTCTGACCGTATATGCAACTATTATTATATATAAAAGCCGGATGGAATGTATCCGTGACCTTGTCGACTTCAGACCATCATCACGTAGTCGCACGCGGAGTCAGTTTTTCTTTTTTTTGTTCCTGTCTCCATCTAACTACAGCCACCTTGATCATCGAACCCATTTTCGATAAAAGATAATCGCAGGGTTCGGCCTGGAGTGCCCGTCAGTCAAACTCGGATGGTCAAATTTGCACTTTGGATTTTAAAAAAAATTTGAATACGTCTCGCTATATATACCTTCGATATACACTCTCGCACGTGTGGTTGAGTTTACACGAGGAAAATCTTTCGCGTTACATCGGAATAGGGCATGAAAAACAAAATGAAAATTTGGGTGGCTGACTTGACGGAAAATACTCCCACTTTCAACATGGATCTCTCGTCTATATCGAACGTTCTAACCGTGTTCCCGCGCGTCGCAAACCCGAGAGCTCGTCACTCAAATTTACACCTTTTTACATAGTACGTACAGAGAATCGTTCGTTTGCCTATTTCCGGTTACAACGCCGGCGTGAAAACGATAAGTCCAAATACGGAACACGCTCCGTCGGAATAAATTCGAAACATCGACGTTAACCAACTACTTCGGACGGGACAAGTTCTGTATAATTTTTTTCCTCTTCATTTCTGTTTTATTAGTGACAAAGAGACACCGGTTTCGTAACGTAAGTAAATTTCCAAAAAAAAGGTGAATTATTGACGATTAGTACTGCAAAAAAAAAGAAGAAAAAAAACGAAAATTTTCGTCTTAATCGGAACGCGTGACACATTTTTACTTTTCTCTCTCGTAATTATTCTCTCTGCGTTAGAAATCTGCCGTATAAAATAATTTCTTTTTACATCTTCATTGATTAGCTACGGTCGCAAACTCCTGAATGCATTCGCATCCGCGTGCGCTGCCAGACATGTTCGCAAACATCCTATTTCCGTTCTTTTCCACGCAATTTTCAGACTTCGGCGAGGTCGGAAAAAATGTCGACGAATATCAATAGCAGCGTCATCATCGTAGATCGCGATACCGATGGGGGATGATAATAATCCGAAATACGAGGGTTAAGATTCGAGAGATGGGGCTTAAAGTATTTTTTTGTTGTCGGTAATCCATGAAAGTGGTTTAAAACCGTTTTCTTCGTTTTGCCTTTGTTGCTACATCCGCGCGCGCGCGTGTGTCTGTGCATATATATACACAAATACACACGTTAATTAGCAGTTATTGCACTTGACTATCCATTTTTTTTGTTTCGTTTTCTTTAATTTCTTTATAACAAAGTTATTTACAATTTTACGCGCAACAATCAGCATCGGCTTGAACAATGCTTCATCTTGCCGTCGAAAGAATCCAGCGATTCTTAGACTTCTGTCTCACTCACTCTCTCTCTCTCTCTCTCTCTCTCTCTCTCTGTCTCTCTCTCTCTCTCTCTCCCTGTACAAGCGATGGAAATTTTAAAGCAATCGAATAATACAATCAGCAAGAAAAAAGAGAGAACAAAAAATAATCGAAAGGGTTAAAATGCGTTGAAGATTTCGAAGTAATATCCTTTGCCCGATACAGATCGTAAAGTTATTTTCTTTTTCTCTTTTTCACATATATACACGCATACGTGGTGTGTATGAACCATTGCCCCTGAGATCGACGATATTTTCTCTCTCGCGATATTTCGATATTTCGGATTATTTGCAAGCTTAGGGTTTTACGTAACGGTAGCAAATTCTTTTCAAAACTTTCCGAAACCGCTCTCACGCAGTTGCATAGATTTTTTTTCCAATCTATGTATACAGTTTTGAGGTTGTGCATTGTGGGAATTTTCCTTTCGCAAAATTCTGCACGGGTGAGATAAAATTGGGTTTGAAAATGAAAAAACAAACTTGTATCGCGGCGCTCGTGTCCGTGCGTCTCGTCGAATCGAAAAATGATTGGATCGAAATATGTATAATTGTCTATAGGACGATACTCGAAGCTGGCAAATATACAGAAATAACTGAAACGTTTGTGAGAGAGGGCTGAGGCAAAGACTCATTTCACACAGAATATTTCGTATTTCGGTTATATATGTATGTACAGGACGTCCCATTCAAAGCGTTACAAGCTGCCATTTCAGAGAGCAGGCATCGTACAATGTACAAATAAAAGTGGTTGGTTCAAAGACGAGGTGGGGAATACGATAGGACTTTGAATTAGACCTTGCGCGCAACTGCCAAGTTCATGCGAAAGCCAACTCAACCTTTTTGTAACAGAACCCACGTTTTTATTGTATATTATTTTATCTCGTGTCAAAATTTTTCCACGACGATATAACTGCGTGTTGTTTCTCCCATTACTTTTGAAGCTATGAGACCTCAACGTTTCAACATAGCCGCCATTAATTTCGAGGTGATGCACTTCGAATGATGCTAATGCCGACAGTATGGTAACTCTCAAGTCTCGGAGCTTAGTCTCTCAAAGTACTTGATGAAAAGTAATTTTTCTATAGAAACGCGGGTTTGCATAAAAAAAAAGTTGAAAGTGTCCTTCGTATGACCTTGATCGTTACGCTCAAAGTTACACTGAGCGTTCTATCACTCGCCCTCCCGCCTACCCCTCGTACCAATCGCCCTTTATTGCGAAAGATTTTTTTATCATCATTATGCCCACTTTCTGAGGTAGCAACGTATGACACTTGAAATGAAACACCCTGGACACACGCATATGTACGTATGTATATATGTATGTATGCATGTATATGTATGTGTGTCATGTATACACATGTTTTTTTTTTATATTACAGGTATCGTAAAAAATGGTATTTCGCGCTAGTCGACCCCCGCGAAACCCTGAGAACCCTCGATAGCTTTTATCAACTTGTCCCTAAGCTGCTGATAACTCTCGTACGGTGGTAAGTCTATCCGGTTGAAGCTGAAAATGAAAATGAAAAAATAAATAGCGTACACACGATCGGACAGTACGATCAACAATGTTCAAAACGAGTATTCAAAGCCGTGATGAAATTTTTTTAAGAATCTCAGGAAAGAATTGATTCGATGACTCGAAAAAATGGGTGAATCTTGAGAAGGCTTGAACTAGATTTTAAAAAGAATGTTTCCTCGTATATTGTAAAGATTGACCGGTAAATGTAACTGGTAGAAAATTCGTCGCGACGGGAAATTGAAGGGTGGAAAAACAAAAAGAACGTGTCACTAACCACGTGTGAGCTCGCGGATAATTTTCCGGTGTACCCCACTTCTCGATGGTGAATAATTGTGGCCCGTTGCTGCCGTACAATTCCTTGAAGCCGTTCATAGGCACCCTCGAGGTGCCGGTGACAAACTGCAGGAGTCTGGCTCGCATCTCGTTGCTAAAGGACAATACGACCCTCCAGAACCACTGGACGCTTATGTGATTGGCGTGATAATCGCCCTTATAGAGCGTATTCTTCTTCCAATCCTTGACGTCTATGTGCTGTATGCCGCACATTAGTAACTCGAGCTCGTGCTCGTCGAATATCTTGACGAGCGTGAGCGGCACGAGAGCGTTGAAGCCCTCGAGAAAAGCGTTCATCTGATCCTGCACGCGGGAGACGAACCTCCACTGTATCACGAGACTTATGTACTCGTCCTTGTTGTCGTCCGTTAGCGGTACATTTGCCCCGTTCGGCTTCAACTCGCGCTGCGACGTGTGGCCGAAACTCTCCTCGTCCACGCAAAAAGTGAGTTCCAGCTCGCTCGGATCGTTCTCCTTAATCCAGAGCAACGAGTTGTAATATTCCGAATCCACGCTCTCCATGTCCTTAAGATCGATCGTTTTCGAGAGCATCATTTTGTAGAACGGTCGTATGAAGAAAGCTGCAAAACCAGTCGCATTTTGTCATCGTAGCCCCCGAGCTTGCTTTATTTATTTATAATCGTTTCGGGCACGAGGAAACGACGAAATTCAAGTGAGACTTGTTCAACATCACGGGACTAAAACTCCCCCCGTTTCTCTTACTCACCGTCCAAAAGCTTTCCGTGATAGACAGCCATGCCGGCTATTCGTCCGATAAACTTGAAGTAATTAAGATGTTCCTCGTTGCATACCCCGGAAAATGGATTTATCTGCAGGGTGTAATTGTCCCTGTGGAAATAAAACGCAATCGCATCGTTCAACTTTCTACGAAGAATAGCCGTTGAGGTGCGTCGTGGAATTAGCTTACGAACATTGCCGAATATTCGAAAAGGCCGTAGTACGGATTAAACATTTCCTTGGACAATAGGAAGAACCATTCTCTCGCCAAACCACCGTAATCCAGTCCAATCTCACCCTCGAACTCGACCCACAACTTGGTCTTCAATATCTCGACTCTGTTCACCGAGCTTATGATACGATAAGAATCCTCGAGGATGTTGCTCCTTCCAACTTTGATCTCGAACTTGTTTGGTACGCTACTCTGTTGAAATTCACAAAATAAAATTCCCGATCTGAGTCACGTTCACGTTTCGTAGAATTTCGCGTCAAACGATCCTCATCCGTTCTACCTCTCGATAAGTTATTCCATTCGTCACGCGTCCCGCCAATCTCTAACCGAACCATACTTACCGGCTTTCTAAGTTGTGACTTTAAATACTCATATTTGAGTTTGTAATCCCTCGAGTAAGGTACAGCCTGTAACCAACGGAGAAAAAAAAACGAATAAAGAGAGTGTCGAAGCAACGAGCCATGCGGTGTCGTCGCAGGTCATCAATAAACGTTCACAGTACGAGAAGCGAACGTACCGGCCCAGCGATTTGCGGATTGGACATCCGTGGATCCTCCCATTGTGTCGTTCTCGTGTCTAAAAACAAAACACAAAAATATCAAACGTCGGAGAAAAAAGACATTTTCTGTACGATATGCCCATCGGAAAAATGGGCATGTATGAAAGTAACAACAATTGTGTGCTTCAGGGGCCGCCTGCCACGAGGAAATATATGCACGCGTGTCGGCGCCGGACTCTTATAGTTTCGGAGTTGTAGGCGACCTCAACTAACGCACGCAAACCCAAGTACTTTTTGCAAGCACAACGATATCGACATGTTTCTCACGTATGCTGAATCATAATAATCGGCGCATTTTTTGCTTGCAACTCCGAAGCTATAAAAGTCCGACGGCATGTAATTGCTTAGCTCGATGAGCTTGACAACATATTTCAAGGTCTCGCAAATCAGAAAGTACGTATTGAATGTACGTAAGTATCCAAGTATTTGAAAATGTATAGAAGAATATGTGCTGGATGTATATCGATAATATCCTACGGTTTGGATATATAATAAAAAAATATGCGTCCTCCGCGGAGATATATGGATAAAGGATTATCTTTTAAAAAATATCAACGTTGTCGTACTGTGATCAATGAAAAAGATTCTTCCGTCGGTGTGTACCCTCTCTTCCCATCCTTCGGGTAATGGACCAAGCTGATCCAAGTCGCTTCTCGGTGTCGTAGAAGGCACGTTGTGACTAGGCATAGGACTCGCCCTACCAGTTCTCGGATCGACCCACGTCGTCGCTCTCTCGTTATGATCGATAAAAAACATTCTACCGTTCGGTGCCAATTGCATGCTCCAGCCTGGTGGCAATCCATCGCCGCTAGGTATCGGATATGTAGGCTTTGGAATTTCAGTCTTGGGAACAGACAAAAACGAGACAAGTAACGCGAGCGATCCGGGAAACGGTCACTCGATAAAGGCAATTCTGAGCAATTACGAGATCAAAAAAATGTATACAGATTCCGCTTGCAATTCTGACCTTCTTGCGATTGAGAGAGAAAAAAGGTGACGGATTATTGCTCAGGGATCGAACAAGTAAAGGTGACAGTAGTAGACGATAATAACAATCCAAATTCAATAATAACTATGTTACATCACAGTTGATTATTCCACCGTTACTTTCATCAAAATAGCGCGACACGAGGAAACTTGTCGTTGGACTGTAAAATGGCTGCGACTGTCTCGCAACGCTCCGAATATACTTGGGCATAATGAAGCAACGATATCACGTAATTTACCTGTTCTGAAGAACGCCTAGAACCGGCTGGACTGTCCACGTTATCGTCGCTCTGCGAACATACGAAGAAACTTTTTTTTTCTCTTCGCTTTGCCGCCATTTCTTCCCTTTTCACCCAAGTATAGCTCCGATAATAATAATTATCGTAATCACGATTACCGCGATGCCGTTGAGTTAACGAAATTAACACCGTTGAGAAAACGATTCGTAGACCGTACTTTGGTCAAGCAGGAAGAAACATAAGAACGGGAGATTTTTATCGTGCAGACCTTGGAGAAAAACTCTTGGCCGAATGTACATACGTACATCCTTGTCGTAATCTTAATTATCGAACTGGCAATTGGCACGCAAAAGTTCGAAAGTTAGTGTTAATGAAGCAGTGACGTGCGAGCTCGTATAAAACAGCGCTTTGTTTTTGTATTATTTTTGTGCATTTTTGATGGTTTGTTTGTTAATATACCTGATCATCGCATTCGCCCAGATACCCACGCTGATCGACGGTATTCTCGTAGTCCGAATTGTCCCGTGCACGCTCAACCCGCTCGTCATAATCTCTGGCTTCTGAATTCTCGTCTTCGTCACGCGTCCCTTCACCATCCTTACACATACATGCATATCTTTTTGTTTTTCTACATTCCGCATGCCTTTTTATATACAATTGTTAATGACTATGCCCTTTCTCGGAGCCTAACACATCCACGCACATGTGTACAATGTGCGTGTGTAATATATATCTTGCAATCCGGTAGGAACCGATTGAAACTAGAATTATCGATATTATTGTATATTCCCAAGTTGAATTTGCTGCGTCCCTGTTGTTCTAACTTTTCTTCCTTCGATGCTCATTCTCAATAGAATTGCACTCCATTTCCATCTGTACTCAGCCACGTGAAAATTGCACTGTTTTTCAAACCATAATTTCGCACTATGCAAAGAGAATAACGAATATGATAGATACAAAATAGTTTTTCAAGATTCAGGGAGCCGTCTTTACGTAATATCTGAAGGCTTGAGGATTACGCTACAAGACAAATTCTGATAAGTCATTTACCGATGAAAAAGAAAAGTTTTTTTCCATTATCGGTTTGGTTCTAAGGACAGGCTCCCAGTTTGCGTGTACAGATGTGGATATACTTTGGGCTACAGGAAAACTATTTCGAGTGATTCTCCGTTCGCAGTTTTTAGCGTGAAATTATTATCTGGTGAGAAAATCTACTCCCGGTGTTTTTTTTTCGTCTGTAACTATCTCGATATCGAACGAATGTTTCATAAAAATTTGCATGCGCATTTCGGGCAGGATAATCCCGTATTAATTTTAACCCGGATAACTGTTTTTCTGACTCACCTGATTTATAACGGAGCTTCTGTGTTGTCCTCTGCTCTCGGCATCGTCGACGCTTATGTGAAATCTCCGTTGAAATTCCGTGGCTGCAGTGTCGAGATTTCGTTGCTCGTTTGTGATACCACCGGTCGGCGCTAAGTTCCTTTTTTCACGAAACAGGATGATTAATGTTAGAATAAAGTGATTTTTCTTTTTATGAATGTTTCGTTTCAACGTGCCGAGTTCAGTCGTATTGAACGAACGCGTCTCGAACGAACAAGCCTAGATTCCATTTTGAGCGCGAGCCTGATCATTTTTATGATATGGGCCAATCTACGGTTCCTCTCGGGTACCAGAAAGCAATTTGGCTACGCCTCGGAGTTTAATACGCAGATTGACTTCTGCGAACTAGCAATCTACTTATGATGAGCTCAATTTTATTATTGTTAAATCACACTGATTCAACTAAATGATCAAACTTGACAATCTTGACTTACACGACCGGCGAAAAGTTTAGACAGACTTTTCGAGGCTTTTCGATCGCAAATTGTCATAAAAATCAAATTTCCTAAATATTTAGTTTTAAAAATTCTCATACGTTCCATTTTTCTTTCAATCGAAATTTCACTCTCCGGATATTTTATTTCAAGCCCGATAGTTATCGAGTAACAGCGCATTCCAAAAAAGTGAACTACTTTGCAAAAAAATAAATAATCTTGCCCGAAAAAAAACGAAAAGCAAAATGCTCGAGGCATTATTTCTCAAAAAAAATGTCACGCGTATTTATGAAAGTAGGAAAAACGCATAAAAAAAAACAAACATATTCATGGTCACCTAGCGAATGAAAAAACTAATTTAGGTTCAAAGAAATGAAAAGTAGCTTGTTGATTTATCTTTCATACGCCACCATGAACATTCTTGTGCGTTTTTCCAGGCTGAGACTACGTTAAAAACGACTCGAAGAGTTTTAAAACACTTGGATATACTTGCATATTCTGTACACAAAATCCTCAATATTTACCAACATGTATAGCAATCATTCGCAGATTATATACGTTTGTTTTGTTTTTTAATTATCATCGTCACCGTTTTAGAGGTTAAATTCTCAAAATTTCTCTATTTCAACATCCGTAAAGCAATTAGATAGTGACCCCTTCTCGCCCCCGAGCTCTCTATTCTCATTATCATTTAGAAAACTCACAATGCCGTAGGACGTGCCCATTGAGTGAATCTCGCTATGTGATTTACGTAATACGTTCGTCCGTTGGCATCCTGTCTTTCTTCCCAACCGTGTGGCAGGGGTCCGTTGGTTGCTGAATTTTCGCTACTCTGCTGTACCGGACTATTGTTGGACGTGGGGATTGGCCTGTCGAGCAATTCCCAACCCCCGGAATCGGGAGCTGTGTCGGGATCACCCGGCTCCCCCGATGAGTCGGCGATGAGCGCCAGATATATCTCCAATGTACCTTTGATTTTTGCCCTTTGGCTGCCGGTGCTGCGCAAACGACGAACACGGGAAAGTTATCGTATAATCCGGAAGTTCGTTAGATTCGCACGAATCGTGCAATATTTCCATAATTCGCTAGAAGAAGCACAGAAACACACTGTAGACTGACCTACGAGCGCGTAATATATAATGCTTCGTTGGAACGGTCCTGCCTTCCTGCTCTTTGGGCAAATTGACGAGCGTAAATTCCACCATACCGAGGAAGTCATCCCTCGTCAGTCTGTTCTCATCAAAAACCTGAAGCACCAGTTTGTGTTCCGCCGGTTTCACCTGTCAACCACGACATGCGTACGGTCTCATTGACATTTAGAAAATCATTGAACTGACGAAAACTAGGATAGTCTCGATCGTGAGTTTCCGCGGGTTCCGAACTCACTCTGAAAATGAATTCTTCCTCCCAGGTGGGATTGAGAGTCTTCTTCTTCGTCTTCGTAAGTACCGAGTCGACTGTAACATCACCATTTATGGTGTTGAGGTCGATGCGCACGTAGGGATCGCTCGCGCCGAAAATATCCTTCTTGGCTAACTGATGGCCGGCTATTACCTTTAGCCTCAGCCTGCTGGTCGCCTCGTCCGCCTGTAAGTTCGAAGAATGTACTGAACGGGTCTCCAAGATCAATCGAAGACCAACGGCAAACCTTCTCTTCAGGCATATTTAGTTGCGTTTATAGTACGAACTGTGCAAAAACAAAAGTAAAACAAAGAGTCTCGTATAAAAGTCACTGCGGATAGTTTCGATGGTAGACGAGCGATGTCCGTTGATCCCAAAACTCTGGAGCCCGGCTACTGTATGAAAAATGTCTCCTTCTCCTTCCGACGAAAACATACGCGTTGTCCAAGCTGTCCATAAACAGGTAATGCCACCGACCGGGGTCTCAAAAAACTCTACGCGTGTACAACAACTGGAAGTGAACACTCTCTAGCAGCCAAACTTCACGGGACTCCTTCCTCTTTGAACGAGTGGTCGGCGGGGAATTATGAAATCGACGAACAAAGGAAACTCATCGTTTCGCATACATCAAAGTTCTTGATTACAACACGAAAACGCCTAGTAGAAGCGTAAATTACGCACAAAAATGTTAATCTCGCGAGGCTAATCATGAAGGGCGATATGTTGGTGGACGTAAGAAAAGAATGCAAAACAAAAACTACGTTTGACATGTGGAAGGCGAGCGATACAAGTATCGCTCGTAATCGTCACGGGGACGAGTTGAAAAGGTGCGAAATATAGAAAGAAAGAAGAATGTGACGACAAACGAAACGGCGCAGCAAAAAAGTGAAACGAGTGAGAGTGACGAAAGATCGTCGTTGTACTTCGGGGGACGAGCAGGAGAGCAAGTAGGACGGGGAAACGCATAGTTACGCGAAAAAGCCCAACCTGTCAGTGTCAAAAAAAAAAGGAACGGAGAGAAAAAGAAAGAAACGAGTAAACGGATTGAAAAATTACGTACACCCACTCCATCAACACCGGTTGTCGGATAGTATCCGTATACATGTTCCTCTGCCATTAACGTTGCCGCTTTTATGTATCGTGGCTTTTATATAGTTTTTTCGTTACGGTGTCCCCTCCGACGGTTATATCCACACGTTCGGTTATAATCGCCCCGAGGAATCACAATTTCTCGTGTGCCATCGAGCGCGCGAGCGAGGAAAAAAAACACGCACGCACACACGCGCGCGCACACACACAGACACACACTTGTTTGTCTTAGCCCCCACTCTCCGTAAATACCCTTCGCTTCCCTCACCGCCCCCACCCCCTCTGTACACCTTGCGGCTCTCTGTCACTGATGATCGCACGAGACGGACGGATGTGACATACTCGCGTGTTTAAAGTTTCAAAGATGGCCACAAACTCGCCGAATTCACCTGCTTCCTTTCGCGACTCGAACACAACAAAAGAAAACAAAAAATAACGCTATAACAAGAAACATCGAAAGTTATATTCGGTTTAAAGTCGTCGCGGCCACTACGACATCCACTTATTTTTCGCCTTGCGTGATCGCGCGTTTTGACAGTTCTCGTATTTATTTTTTAGTCGTAATCGAGGTTTATTCTGTTTACTTGCCGTCTCTCGTGTGACGTTTCGACGCGAAAGTAAAAACCGATCTTGGGATTCTCCGCGCGATGTTGGTGAAAAAATGTATCAAGGTTCGATACGTGCGTATAAGATTATATGCGTTTACAGGGTGATTCAGAACTGTTATCCTGTCGAATGGAGAACTTTTTTTTCCTCGAGTGCACAGATGTGTGCAAAAATGTGTACGAAACGCTTGAAAAAAGTGCTACTACGATCTATTGATGGTTATAACGCTCATTTACATTAGAATTTTCATGTCGATTGCAATTACCCTTTGGAGAATATGAATTTCATTTGCATGTTACATTTTACGCGCAAGTTTACACGCGTAGCTTTCTCCTCCTAGTTTTTTTTTCGCGCTTGGATTCGGAGAGCGTCAAGCGACTCTAGCACGAATGTATAGTTATTTTACTTTCTCAAGTGTCGCTTCTGGGCGTTTTTTTTAAACGATAACCGTTGCAAGAAATTTACCTTGCGGAAATACAGAATGTCGAATCGAGAGATTTAAAAAATTCATTACTTTTGACCACACGTTATCGCGTGCGTGTGTGTGTCTTCAAGGCAAAACTTTTCCGTTGTTGACGATCGTATCAAGTTTTTAATAATCAATTAATTATTCTAAATTCGGAACGGCAGATTTGAATCGCTCAATCTACGTGTATTGCGAGAGGATTAGAAACACGACTTAAAATTGGCAAACACACTGCGTTCCGCGTACACAGCCTAAATTATCTTACGCTTGTTTAACATGCGTCATAACGTATCCAAAAGTCTCTCAAGCTAAGGCGTCGATTCTTAAATTCGAAGCAAAACATCTTACTCGCGTGACAGAAGTACCAATATTGAAAGTTTTATCGAGACTTTCGGGGATGTATATATGAACATATTTACGGGCGCATTTTCGTTCCACCATAGAATCTTCTAGTTTCGAATTAAATGTATTATTCGGTTGAAATATAGCTTGATGCACGTTTCTTGTTGAACAAAAAATTATACGTGTAAACTTGCGTACGTAGGACTGCAGAACGGGAGGATTAAGAAACCAAACGTATGCATGTTTTACAGTCTGAATGTCACACAGGGATCACGCATATCCGTCATTTGCGATTTATATAAGAACTCGAACGAGCTGTGCAGAAATTTTTTTCTCTTCAACTCCAATTTTCACAAATTAATATTTTTCATATCGCTCAACAACTTTGTCATTTTTGTGAAAATGCGCAATCAGGAATTTGAAAATGACCCAAAATTTGTTAAAATCTATGATCCCAAATTCTACAAGTCTTGCGTATATTTGATGGAAAAAAAAAACAAATTTCAACCTTCTTCTCATTAATACATCTTGCCTTTGAACATCGGCAACTCTTGTTACTACGGAAAAAGCCTTTCGCAGTTCTATAATTTCAGAGCAACTGAGAAGGAAATGCCGGGCGTTCTATTTGTCAATTGGAATTAGAAACAAATACTGCATACCAGCGACGCCAACATGACTTTAACAAAACAATATTTAAGTAAGGTGCAAAAGAGAGCTTTGGCTCTGAATATCAGCGACAAAAATCATCCTGTCGATACGATCGCAAAGACTTCTATCGTTTCTGCAACGTATTTGTGGCTGTGAATTTTTTTCAAACCAGCATATCAAATAGAAGTTCCAAATCAACGACAGATCATAATACTCCTTTCTGAGCCACGAGAGCGCGAGAGGTAGCCGATTTGCAGATCGCCAGTGTCCTCCAAGATGGCTGATGCTCGGAAAAAGGCAACGAAACTCCCTTAGCTTTGCTACTAGCTGAAGGTTCACGCTCGCTGCTTACCCAAAGCGTAATCCATCTACAATAAAACTTGTCCACGTCCCCAAACAACCGCGCCTGTTTCCATTTGTAATTCAGCGGTTGAAAAAAAAAACAATTATGTGTTCCAGGTTTAAATTGTCCCTACGGAAAATTGATGAAACTTCCAAAGAATAATTTTACAATTACCGGTGGCTCGGCTAGGGATAGTCTTCCCGGTCTCGCAGGTACGATGTCTCGAGACGATCTTCTACGCTGAGCACTCCACGTATGAGACCTCGGTCTCTGATGAGGATGTTCGACTCCTACGTACATAGGGTACGCCAGGGTTCCTGGCATTTTTCATGCAAAACTTCAAAAGTCTCGAGGCCGACGTTCCGATCGGAGCCAGCGAAAAATTTGCCTCGCACTTCCTAATATTCCATATCTCTATATTCCATTTGAAACAAAACAACAAACTCGTACGCGCACTTAATGAAAAGTACTTCCGTGGACGGCGCAGGAAGCTTTTCCAAGTATTTCACGCTCGACGTACTTCTCGCAAACGTTTTTTCTCACGCTTTCCGTCAAAACTCGACGGACGAAGAGACTCGGGTTACCCGAGTACTCACATGACTCGTTAACGAATCACTCAAAGTCCACGGCTCGTCATATCCCATTGACAATTTCGGTCGGAAAACAATTCTGTCCTAATTCCGAAAAAGTACGTACAAATAGCGACACTACGCGGTAAAGAAGCATTCAATTCGTTTTTTTTTCCAATTTCAATTTATTCTGCACCATCCCGTATTGTCACTGGGTCGGAAAAATCGTCGTTTCGAGTCTGCGTCGCGATAAGAGACGACTGCCTCAGAATTCGAGTGTGCGATAAGGCGCGAAAAAGGGAGATAATTTTGTGAGAAGAAAAATTATCGTACGGAGTGATCGAGATAATTTTACTCCAATAACTGCGTGCGGAACGAGCTTCGGTCGAACGGCGACGATCTGGCCGATCGTCACGAAGAATATACTAGATAAAAAAAAAAGCATTGTGACGAGTCTTGGCGTATATAGCAAACGCATAATAATTATCAAGGTCATTGGTATCCGGCTCAATCGAACGGAAGTTGTACAGCCAAGAGACATTGGGAGAATACGAAAACGAATTTTATCTTTTCTTTCGGAAGTTAAACGAGCCTCCGTGTTTATGCGCCGACTTTAATAAGTTGTCATGATAAATGACCCCTTAGGAAATTCTTCACGAAAACATCAAGGTTTTGGGTCTGAAATTTTGGAGGAAAGTATTAGCGTATTCCAATGAAATACATAACGTAACTTGTTGAAGATAATATTACCGTAATAAGTAATATTAATGCACGATTAATAACAACAAAAACAATTTCATGAATTGAGATTACCGAAACTCATCTGACGGCCGCCTCAATTCTTATACAAATAATAACAATGATAACGCAACTTTGGTTCGACAAATTGATTTATAGGAAATTAACGTTTGTCTGACACACATGTAACGAGAGAGTACTCGGTCTCCGTGTCGCGATATCTCGCGGGAGAAGAAATATTATCTGACAAATCGAAAACAGCTGACGTTTTTTTTTCTTCATTGAAGGCTTTCGCCATACGCCAGGCAAAACTTACGAGAAAGATAGTACAAGAAAGCATCAATGATTGTACCGTGGCCCGAGGCTGGAGGTTTTCGTTATTAAAATCAAACACAATTGCGAATAACGAGTGGACTGGTAATTAACTATATTTAGTATAGACCATCAGTCAGCGTAGAATTGAGCCCCCCTTACAAGATATCGAGGAGTTAAAAAAAAATCATTATATAAAGATCGTACAGCGTATCGCGTTTTTCAGGGAACGATGAAGTTTCAATAAAGTCACGGCTACAATAACATGATTTCGTTTTATCCGTCAGTGAAGTACCAAAATTTACAAATTCAACGTTTTTTTCTTCAGTATCTCATTTTTATACAAATAAATTATCCGATAATTACATTACAAATAAATCGCCATCTGTCGCTTTTGCTAGCAACAACATTCTCCTTTAAAATGCAATCTGGCACCTGCCTATAAGTATTCTATAGTTCGTCTCTTTACCGTAACATATGTAGATCATTCGTGTAGAAGGTTATTCAGTTTTTCGATTCGGCCCTCTCGCTCGTCGAGAATTGAGTGATCTTAAAAAACCAGGAAAAACGAATAAGAAAAGATTCGTCTCGTTAAAGGGTGATACGAAGTATAATAAATACGAGGGACATTCGACGAGCTCAGCCGCCAAAGATCGACTGAAGCGAGGAATAATTGGATGAAAGGAGTTTCACGAGCGTGACAATTTTTAAACGAGCTCGAGTCACCGATCCATTAAGAAAAAGGGTATTCACAAAATGAACTCGTACATCGTGTTTTCGTTTTCTTTCGTAAAAAACAATATCGAAGTGACTAACACAGGCAGGATGTTCCACGAACGAGCAAAGCTCTCGGATGTTTTTAGATTGTTAATCAGTTTGTATACCTCATCATTCTAACTTTAATAATTGTTCGCACACAAATGTCGCCGGATAAACCTAAGATTACCATAAAGTGTTTCCCAGTTGAAACGCAATATCTCCGTTTACTCTCGGAAAAACTGCTGCGTCACGCGAATATTCTCGTTTGCTTTCGTGTGTTCTCCGCTTGATCATACTTATTTTATCTATCGTGAACGCGTTCCGTCATTTGACATCCCGAGAAAAGTCGCACCCTATCACAATCGTTGTCGCCTCTTCGCGCGCGAGAGAGTGAGAGAGAGAGAAGGATAGAGTAATTTTTATTCCGAGTGCACAGACGCAACGTTGAATTTTTTTGTATTCTTTGCCACATAGAGCCGAAGCTGCAAGTACACTTGTGAGTGTCCTCAATTAATCGCCGTATCAACGTGTCGCGCTTTTGAGAAAACGAGCTTTTCCGCCTCCCGTATGGCGCTAAGAATTATTGAGGTGCAGAGGAATTACGAATTTCGGCCCGAACGGCGACTTGTAAGTTATACCGACCTCGGCGAATATTTTATCGGGAAGTGCAAGATTGCAGAGGTAAAGACGCCCGTTTTCGGGACTGTGCGACAAGGGTAGTGCACCGAGGAGGCTGAATTTACTCGATATACCGGGAGTCCCGGCCGACGGTGGTTCGATCGCGAGTACAGGGGCCCGACAACTGTTGACCCACTTTGCCACTGTTGTCGCAGTCCTGGCCGAATGTTCCTCCGACAACGCTACGAGTACAAGATCAACGGCCGCCGACAATTTCTCGACTCTCGTCTCCACCTTGTTGCCCGTCAATTTGTACAACGATAATTCCTGGAGTAACGAAACGTTTTCCGAATTTTCAACGTACACGACCGTCTTTACGCCGTGACTGGACAATTGTCTGGCGCAATTGACACCCGCCGCGCCCGAACGATGCGGCCCGCAGAGAGCCACTACCGTCGGCCATTGATGAGCGTTCTTCGGACTGAGTCTATGCGCGCCTCCCAATAGCTGAAGTGTTATTTCGGCTCCGGCTCGGCCCAACAATTCCACCTGTAACGTAAAACAAATCTTCGATATTCCAAATTCGCGAGGATACTCAGCCGTCCCTCGTGCAAAAAGTCAGGTGCACGTATTCAGGCATTTGGATGCGCAATAATCTTGGATTTTCCGTGTTGCCATTTCAAATGACTTTTGACATTTTTATACTTTTGTGACAAGTGAAAGTTGGAGAATGTTGCCGAAATGATGATAAATCTTTGTCCAGTTGGAAGCCTATTTCCTTATTACTTCCCGAAACTAATTGTCTTCATAGAAATAGCAATTTTACTTGGATTTTATTCTCTCTCACCAAGTGCTGTTTTATTGAAACATGTCCGATTTTCAAACAAAAGTGTTACACAAATAAAACTCTGACAGAACACGAGTGTGGGTATTGAGATTAGTAAAACTTGCGCCTAGAAAGCTGAAAGCAATCGGGTATAAATACGAGAGAACGATGGGATGGGATAAAAAAAAACGAGTCTCACCCTTCTCTCCCAGCTAATTCCTAAGCGATCAGCGGCACCGATCAATTGACGATGAAGATCGAGGGTAATGCTGGGTATGACCAATCCATCATCCGTCACATATTCCTGCTCGTTGGGAGAAGGAACGACAATCTGACGGTACGTCGTTGGCTCCGATTCTATTATGTTCTCGTCGTGACGATATTTGCTTCTATTGTTCTCCGACTGCCCCATCGGGTCTTGCTTCAGTGAGTTGATCTCCTGCCAGATTGCCTGCAAAATTTAAGTTACCGACATAGAACGTACGTAGTAGTAGTACATTTTATTTGCCTCGCCTTGTCGGCTTTTTACAATGCTGTTACGCCGTTTAACATCGCTCGCTTACAATTTAACTTATATCTTTCCAGTTTTACCATTTTTTATTTTCGTCACACTCTTCATTCTCGCTTTCCATTACCACGGTTTCTCTTTTCTCACGCTCTCTTTCTATTTCCCTAAAAAAGATACACGTTTACATCTATCTCCCCTCTCGGCAACTCTATTAATTTAATTTCTAGTCCCCCATCGTCCCTTTCCCCCTTCACCCACTCCTCTATATGTTTTAGCTTCTTTAGATATTCTCTCTCGTCCTTCTATTTAAGTTTTTCAATCCTTTCTCTATCTTCTCTTCTCTTTTATCATATCTAGTATTTCCGCAATTTTTAATTCCCTTGCTACTTTTAAAAAGTCTTTTCCCCATTTCGAAGGCTTCCTGTTCGAGATTCCCCTCATTTCGTCTCTCAAACAAATATTCGGCCATCTACTACGTTCCATTTTTATCACTAACTGTATATACCTCAGCGCTCTTTCCCTAATTTTATACTCGAATGTTGGTATTCCTAACTCCGTTCTCCACACGTATCTGGGGGTTCTTCTGTCTATTCCTATCGCCGTGTTGCCAATACCTATTTTGTATTACCTCAAACTGTGCCATATTATCGAAACCCCATATCTCTACTCCGTAAAAAGCTCCTGCCTTAAGGGAGCTTTCCAGTGTGAAATTTTCAAAAAATCGATTTTTTTTTGCTTTATCGAATAGTATACACTCTTCCGAATATTCCCTGAAATTTTCATGCCGAAATTCAGATTATTTCCGTTACTGTACAGCATTTCTTGGAAGAAGGCAACGGAGCGCTACCGCTACAGCGAAACTTTGAACGCGTTTTTCTCGAAACAGCATTTCTCAAAACGGTGTCCAACTTGGAGGGCAAAGTTTTAAAGCTATCGAGTTGAATTTTTTACACAATATTCTTAACGTCATTGTTTATCGTGCTATGGAAGCTTTTTTTTTTTTTGACATCTTCCTATTTTTTTGTAAAAAAAACTGCCAAAAAAAATGCTAAAATCGATACTTTTTGTTCAAACCGGCGCCATTTTTGCAAAAAAAAAAAAAAAAAAAGCCTCCATAGCACGAAAGCCAATTATATACCGATCAATAATCTTTTTGTGTTTTTTGTTTCAGATCAAAATTGTGACCCCCAACGTGGACACCACATCCAAGTGCATTTTCTGCAACAATTGTTTCATCATTTTTATAGATATTAATTAATAAATAAATCGATCTTTAAAAAATTGTTTTGTATTCTTCAATACCCAATTAATATACAAAAAAAAAACCAGACCGATTAGATTATTTTTTCTTTAAAAAAAAAAATCGCGAAAAACAGCGATTTTTCGGGCTGTTACACTGGAAAGCTTCCTTAACGATTGATTCTAATAAACCCATTCTTTCTTCCATCACATCCCTCCCTGCTCTTTTCCATACTCCCCACACTGCATTCGAGGCTCTTGGGCTTCCCGCCATTTTTCTCCCATGCGCTTTTAGTGCATTTAGAACGTACGTATTTTTTCTCAATTGCATATGGGCGGGGGGGGGGGGCTAAAATAGTAGCAGTCACCAGTCAGAAGAGAATTTCACTGTCGAAATGTTTAAATATCCCTCTTGAAAAATCATAATCATAATAATGAAAATCATAAAAATAATAAAATAAAAAATAAAATAAAAAACAAAAATAATAATGAAAATCATTAAAAAATCATGAAATTATAATAATGAAACGGAACGAATTTTAATTTACATTCATTGATGGGGAGATAATTTTGAGAATGTATATAACCTATACGACGTATTTCAATGTAACGAGTTCGTTGCTATAATTTCACAATTGAATATAAATTTGCAAATGATTGTTTTCAGGCTGACAATGACTCATAACGACTTAGCATAGTTAATAAACCGATGGCCCCGAATTTATAGTATTACTAGATAGAATTACTATCTAGTATGATTCTAGTACTATCTAGTATTACTATCTTAGTATTACTATCGAGTATTATAGTATTACTATCTAGTACTATCTAGTATTATCTAGTACTATCTAGTACTATCTAGTACTATCTAGTATTATTGGTTCAATTTTCGTATGCTGTAGTTTCCTTGAAATTACGTCTATACAAATGATTTTTTTTAAATAGGTGAGCAGATTTAGGAAAGCACCCGTCGCGGGAAAATTTGTGCTTGGTTAATATTTTGTCTGAGAATGCTGTTTCAGAAGCTAATAATGTTTCGTGAAAGAGAAAAAGGCGAGTTTCGTACTTTTTGGTTGGGTACGTGCGACCCAAGGATGCGCTCCTAGGGTTAAAAAGAATAAAAAAAAACGTTGGCAAATATTGTTCAATAGTCCCATGGTAGGATGCGAGAATGCCGTCGCTCGAGTAAAAGTTACGGCATTCTCAAAGTACGTCTCGGCTGAGGCGCAAGTAGCCCCATCTAATTTAGCCATGTAGCGAAGGGATCGAACCTCTTTGTTGAACAGTGCCAGATTGGTCTCGAAGTCGAAATCCTGATTGAGCGACTGATCGATAGGTGTTCCAAACGCTTGTTCGTCCTTCTCTTGCCACCGCTGTCTCTGCGATATCCTCTTTTGATTGAGCTTGGTGTTGGTCTCGCTACCGTTCTTGCCGTTCGACGACGGCTCACCTTTTACCGCGACAAGGTCAACGATTTTTTTTTGATTCGTTTGCGTCTGACCGGCGACCGCTGGGGTAGTCAAGGGTGTCGATTCGGACACCGATCTGCCAGCTCTCTTCGCTATGGGACGCTTGACCGAAACTTTGCTACGCGTCTGAGCTTCCTTGGCCGGCGCAGCGGCATCCTCTGTCTCGATTATTTGCAAACTTACAATGTCCTTGGCGCTGTAACCCAAAGTAGGTATAAGCGTATACGTATTGTTGAACCGTTTCTTACCGATCGAAGCGAATATCTCTACATTTACTTTATAACGACTTGGGCGAGCGGATGCGGTACGCCGTTTCGAAATGGTTTGGACAGAATCATGGTTTGTCTGTTAAAATCGAGAATGCGGCCCTGGTAGATGCCCAAATCATCGACGCATTTTACCGACACAGACGCCCCGACAAATTGTTCCGTCATTTTGGAGATATTCAGGAATTATACATACACGACCATCTGTGTGAGAAAGACTTTTTTTATCGATAATATACGAGCTATTCGAACGAGGAAATTGATAATAAAAGCTTCGTTCATTCGTACCAGGTTTTACGAGTGTACTTACAAATAAATTACCGCAATGCTCTTCTGGATTGTCAAAGAATAAAATGATTAAAACTATGTTGTTTATTCGGAAGATTAACCCTTATCGCAGACGCTGCTTGTATCTCCCGAACTCGTTTAACCGTTCTGTTTTCCTTTGTCTCCGTCGCTGGACACGCAAACTCTGCTTTCGAGACGAATTGTTTACTTTTTTTGTGCTTTATTATTCTTTCGACCCTTTTCTATCGAGTCTCCGGCCGAATTTTTTTTCCGGCTCGGATAGGTAAGCCGAGCCGTTGAAGTGTATGTACCTGTGACTTCTTTTCACCAGATGCTATTTTCCAACGCTGTAATTTTCATATACGCAACAGATAAGTGATCGGAATCGCAATAAGCCGCGAATTTCGCGTCAAACGTATGTACGTCGGCACAGAGGCACGGCCGCAGTTCGATAGAGAGCAGCACTCACCAGTTGTACCGGTTTTTCGAAAAAAGACATATTTTCAAACTACATTCGTGCACAAAAATAACACGGTCCACACGATATACATGTACAGTCTTAGCCAAAAGTTTATCTTCTGAAAAAAACGTTAACTGTCATCGTTCTACGTTTCTTTATCTTTATACATTGTGCTCAATATTGGTCGCTTACATTTACAAGTTTTCGTGCAAAAATCAAGTACAAAGTTGACTTTTTTTATATTGACAATACATTTTCTTAAAAAAGTCAAATGGCCGAAAAGAAACGAATTCTCGTCATTTGTTTGGGTAGGCCGAGTTCATTTGTTTGTGTAGGTTATGTTGTGTCGTAGTACCGGCTCGTTGAATAATCGCGTCTTTTTTCATTACTTTGAAGACGAGAATAAAGTGTGATGATAATACTTAAGGTATTCCTTCCACGAACCCCAATATTCGATAATTTATTTATTTATCTGCAATAAAGTAAAAGCACATTCCAGTATAGTGGTAAAATTTCGAGTTACCGAAACTTTAACGAAAAATTACGTCTCTAAAGATCGTCTGATTTATACGGCGCTCTATGGAGATGACATTGGCCCCATTTTAATCTAATAAATTAAAAAGTGAATAAACACTAAACAACTCTAGATGCCTGGCATAAACGCATAAAAAGCATTCCGTAACGATAATAGAAGCTGGGGGTCCGAATGTTTGAAAAAAACTATTAACGATAAAACTTGGAAAAATATGACTAGCGGATGATTTTTCGTAACCGCAGCATTTCTGCCAAAATGTAAAAACGTTTAAATCTACTACACGTGTGTGCAGTTATTTATTAGTACGAGAAGATGGGTAAAATTATTGATTGTAACTTAACTTTTATTCAGCGCCGCTGTAATTTACGGCGATCGAGAAGGGCCCCACTTATGCCCCCACCAAAGATAGCCCTCCGCAAAAGAAATACCTGCAAAAACCTAGAGATTGGATTATAAAAAATGGAGAAATAGCAGCAACGAAGTTATACAAAATTATACAATATTACAAAACTTTTATCCATGTTCCACTGCAGGCAATATCTGCCGCTCGCCGATCGGAGAAGCTGTTTTTCAGGACTTGATAAAGAAAGATGGTCTTGACAGCAAGTGGGAAGTTCAGAGCGCAGCTTTAATAGGATATCACACTGGAAAATCCCCTGATCATAGGGCCATGGCAACCCTCAGAGAGAAAGGAATTAGGGATTACTCTCACAAAGCAAGACCCGTAAGTCCAAAGCTTGAGAGAAACTCGTAATGTATTCTCAATCCGTTCTTCTCTTTAGATTACGAAAGATGACTTTGAGGCGTTCGACTGGATCTTTGGTATGGACAACGAGAACATTTCCCATCTTAATCGCATGAAACCAGCAGGCAGCAAAGCTAAAATAGAATTGCTTGGAAAATATGATCCTCAAGGAGAAGTTATCATCAGAGATCCTTATTACGTGAGAATCAAAGTTTTCTATTTTATATACGTTACGGATCCCTGTGAAAAAAAAAAGACAGTGATGGTCAATGTACTATTGATAAGATACAGAAAATAAGCTCCAATAGGTTTTTATCTCCATTACTTTTTCCACTTGGTAGGTTGAACGTGGTGGTTTTTGTTACAATTTTCTTATTCGCAAAAACCCGCTCATCATTTTTTCGAATGATGGGAATAGACTTTTCTTAGGGGGACTCTAAAGCTCTGTCATTCACCTCTGAAAGAAAGCATGGTTAAAAAAAAATAAACAGATTGGTGTTTGAAAAAGAATATATTTTAGACATTTTGGTTTCATGACAGCTTCTGATCGAAAAATCGTTAAAAATGTGTCCAAACTTTCCGCCGGCAGTATATATATATATATATATATATTGTTCCTGCAATATAATTTGTTCCTGCAGTAGACACGTGAAGTAATTGAAAACGTGTCGATCGCTTGCTCTTTCAGGACGATGATAGCGCCGGATTCGTAAAGGCTTACGAACAATGTCTTCGAAGCGTGGCGTCCTTCTTGCAGCAACACAAAAACGTTTGATAACTGTATATATCGATGAATATACACGAGTACGTTCTTCACTCTAGCACAAAAAAAGATTATTTATACTTATTGTTAATCTTTTTCACAATTGCATCTCGATGCGATGAAAATCCGTAATTATTTGACTCTGCGACCGCGAACGTAAACCTCCACGATATTACGATCGTCACCGCAGTAAATGAGCCTTTGAAGTTTATCCTCAAGGGTGTAGTCTATGAGATCGTCGAGAGGGCCGCTCGCTACACCAAGGTCTATCACGAGAGCGTCGAATTCCTTGCCGACTGCGAAATTTCCAACTTTATCCTCGATAGCCAGAGCTTGCGGCGCCAAGAGGAGACAAGTCGATTATCATTAGGAGGGCAAATGAGCGAAAGATTAAGGGGGGTCGAGCGTTTCACCGATAAATATTGAACGACACGGATGTTCTTTCAGACACAGATACGTAGACTGCAATACTGCGCCGTTTCCGGCTTTACTGCACGGTTTTACAGACAAAAATTAAATCTAGGAAATTCACGGTTTCTTGTTAACAATTGCGCCTGTACTAAATGCGGTTGAATTTTTCATAAGTAACTGTGCTAGATTGCATAGGTATAATGTTTTTTTTTTCCTGGAAAAAGCCGTAGGAAAACTTATTTAGACTTTGAAGTTGCACTTCTTTTTATTTTATTCGACGTATCTACGTCAACAAAAGAAATCAGTATCCTTTAACGTTGGCGCGTGAACTGCTGGACCCTGCTTGAGGTGAGAAATGCGTACTCACCGGTGGCCCCTCCGAGGGTTGCGAGATGAAATACATCAGTGTATTTGAGCGGCTCATAATCGGTATTCAGTACAGCAAGATGATTCGATACCTCAATGGCGGATCGCATCGCGTCGAGCATGCACGTGCTCGTACCTCCAGAAACATCTAAAATAATGTGCAACCTCGTTATTCTTGGAATCCATCTTTTCAACATTGTAAATGAACCGGATACGTCAACTGACACTGTTGTAAGTCACCGGTATTAATTTAACGATACTGTCTTTAATTTCGCGAGGATAGAGATTGAAGAGTACAGCAAGAGGAGATACCTGTGCCCAGGCCAATTTTAATTCCACGACTCATGAGTCTCCTGACATCGCAGAGGCCGCTTCTCAAGCATGTATTCGACGAGGGACAGTGTATAACTGCAGTTTTATTCTCCTTGATGATATCCAGCTCGTCGTTTCCCAGGTATATTCCATGAGCTAGTACAGTTTTATTCGTGAGAAGGCCCGCGACTTTGTACACCTCTGTGTAAGTTGGTATTTCCGGGAACGTCATTTTTACCGCCTCGATTTCGTCCAGAGTTTCTGACACGTGAGTCTGAAATAAACTTTTCGTAGATCCTTTCCACAATGTACATTCAATATCAATATACATACGCACACAGGCGTTAATAATTGTCGTTGTGTTTCAGCCTCACCGGAGAAAAAATGATCAGATCAGATCACATCTGATTATATATGATCCAGATATGATTGATCATATCTGGATCTTGTCTAATCATGCAAGAAAAATGGCCATACCAGAGCATGTGTGATTAGATTTGACGATATCAGACCATATGATGTCAGACCTGACAATATCAAATCTGCCTATGATATGCAAAATTGATCGGTTTCGAAGCGTAATTGGTCATATCAGAACAGATATACCCATGTCAGGGTGAACATGCTTATATTAATAGCAGATATGAGTATATGTGGTATGTCATATGTCTATCTCCTCGCCGTACACTTACGATATTTAACCTCGACATACATATGATGTCCTATTTGCGAACCGATGATATTTTATAAGTGATTTACAGTGTTATGCACGGATCAAATGGGAGTTCTCAAATAGGCCAATAACGTGTGACTATGTGTGCGTATGCGCGCATCTGTGTATGTGTTAATAAGACACGCAATCATAATAACACTTTTATATATAGATATGCATTGATTTATATTTGATTAGATCCGATGACACGTGGGCAAGCATGTTCAGCGATGATCATATAGAGCTTGGATGAATTCGAGTATAATTCCATATCTGGGCAGATACGATCGTACATGGGCAAATATTTTCAGACCTGATCATGCACGAGTTGGGTTTGGTTGCGTATTCATCCATTCCTGGTTGGATATGTTGATGCATGCGCGCACATATTCAAGTCCGATCATGCGTGAGCTCGTATGTAGCCGTGAATTGTACTATATCTGGTTAGACATGACCATACACGGGCAGACATGTTCAGCTATAAATTCATATCTGCACATATTTACTTATGCGCGATCATATCTGACCAGATACAGAGCTACCCCTAAGCGCATAATAATACATGTATGTTCGTCTTTGACCATGCATGATCAGATCAGATTGATTTATGTTGCAGATTAACACCTACATGAGCATATCTGCTCAGATATGACCATTTTTCCCCGGGCAAGTGAATCGCTGAATTTTACCTGCACATGGACATTCGAATCATGCGCCAACTGGCCCAGCTCCTTCAACAAATCAAGACTGCAGCTAAGAGCGAATCTCGGCGTGATCACCGGTTTTACCAATTGACTCTGAAAAATGTCGGCATTACTGCAGGATTTTTTCAAAACGTTTAGTCGAAGATTGACAAACATTGAAAACTCACTCCAATACTGTTTATGTCTTTGATGAAGTTTTTGGTATTCGTGACGGATTGTTCGGTGCTCTCGTGATATCCATCCGGGCGAGAACGATCCATATTCAATTTTCCGATGAAAGCACGCTGTCCATAGTGAGCAGCTTTTTGGCCCAGTATCAGCGAGGCTGTTGCGTACAACGAGGCAAAATAGCATGCCGTTGTCGTTCCAACCGTCAATGTTCGTTTCTGCCTCATTTTTAACGCGTTGAATAAATTGACAAGCCCGGTTTATAGAATTATCAGAAACACGAGAAATAACTAACGATGATTCGCAGATACATTGGAGCAAAGAGTTTTGCGTCTAAATTCCATCCAAACGTTCTTTGTTTTCGTTCGTTTGAATGTTTTGACAAACGGGTGCACTTACGACAACCGCATCGAAGATACGCTCGGCGAATTTGTCATCGGCGTATTGCCTCTCCAGTGGAAAAGTGTACGTCTCCAGCCATTCGAGGAGACCCTTGTCGTAACCGATACCGAGATTCGGCATCTGGGGCGCGTGAATGTGACAATCGATCAAGCCGGGTATGAAAAATTGTCCAGCGCTCAAAAGTGTCACGAAATCAGCCTTCGCGTCGCTCGGTTTTGGATTTTCCGTTATGTTTATAATCTGACAGGAAAAAAACGAGTTACACACTGAGAGAACGCAAAAGGGCTTTAAAAAAAGTGTCGAAATCTGTCGATTCACTGTCCGGGGATACTGTCCCGGGAATTTTTTTTTCATATATAAGCATTTATGATTATGTATAAATTACATATGATGATACATAATCATATATAAAAGTACATGATCATGTGTGAAAAAATATCTAATAACGTATCATTATATATAAATTTCCTCGATATATAATTAAGTATGGTTCATGTTATATGTGAATATGTATAATCATATATAAAAATACATTGTCATATGTTATGTAGCTACCGCTATTTCTACTTAAAATGTTATATATTATATCCGATGGTATACAATTAATTATATTCATGCATCAGCATCCATGGTCATACATGTATATGTATGGTCACATATTTTGTCGATATTTAAACTACACAGAATCATATATAATCGTATATAATTTCGTGTACGTAATATCAAGACCAAAATTAATTTCATACAAAATATTGTTATTAATTATAAAAAGTATTCAAGGATTTGAAAAAAAACAAAGCACTAGTCATAGTTTTATAGTTTAGCACAGTCATTTTATTCAAGTAATGTCATTGTTGATTCACACGCAACCAAAGTGTATTTACATGACATTTTAAAATAAATTTGGCCGTTTGCATATATAATTGAAAACTCGCATAACGTGGCACATTATTTTAATTTCTTAATTTTTTCTTTTCTTTCCTTAATTAATTTCTTAATTAATCTCAATTTCTTACAATTTTTAATTAATTTAGTTATGCATCGATCCAATAGTAAAGCGGCAGTAAAAGACACTATATCTAAATACTTGCATTGCGTCTCATATTTTTACATTTCCTAAAACAAATAATATTCTTAATCGTAAAACCTACCTTACAATATTTCTACACATATATCAACATGTAACAACAGACAATCGTCAAAATCTCAAATTGAATAAATAAATAAAAAATACAGATATAATATATAATAACATATGAATATATTACTACATATGAAATTATATATGTTTACATATAGACAAAATTCGTATGTGATTATATATGGACAAAATTCATATATGTCAATATGTGATAAAATCATACATGATTATATATGAACATTTTTTCCCGGGCTGTATTTTATAGTGGCCGTAGGCGGCACTAGACCTGACCTTGAATTGGCTTATCGCAATGTAAAACAAGTCTTCGTGTGCTTCAGATAAGGGAACGCTGTGAGTCAGGCTCGTGCGGAACCATAAACATTTTTATTGTCCAGACAATTTCACGATTGTCCCGCATACTACGAATCGCTGCGAGAAAGAGAAAATTGCCGTTACCTTTCCATCCTGGACCAATATTGCAGCACGCTGAACGATCGACAATTCACCGCTCGGCTTCGTATGAATCAACGGACCCACGAACAAGTGACGACCCATGTCCACTGTCTTTGGCGCGTTCGGAACTTTGTAAATAACAATTGTTTTGTATCGATTCGAAAATAGCACGATTTCATTTTAACAGCAAAAAAAATATAAGCATTTTTCATGGAATCATTTCAAAGTACGTCATTGATAGATTATTTCAATAACTTGCAATAAACAAAGCCAATATGTTTTCAAAAGTCTACACGATTTCGTCAATGGTTCGGTAAACCTTGAACTAAAACAATTGTCTTCTACTTAAACTTAGCACTTAAGGGGTAAGGCCACTGTAAATTTTTTGAAAAATCGATTTTTTTTATTGGCTTAAAAAATAGTTTAAACCCTCTAGAATAAGAAAAAAAAGGTCCTGTGCGAAAAAAAATTTGCTGTCCTTAGGAAATGAAGGTCGCCGCCAAGCGTGTCAAAACTTGCTCCGAAACGACTGCAATTATATCGGAGATGGCGATTCCAAAACTTTCAAAGGCATCGTGGATTCGAAGCCTTATGAAAATGTTGATGTTAAAAAAAAAGAGTGCATAGATCACGTGCAAAAAAGAATGGGCACTCGATTGAGAAACTTAAAAAAAGGAACAAAAGGTCTCGGGGGAAGAGGAAAACTCACTGCCAAATTGATTGACGAACTAAGCATTTATTACGGCTTAGCAATCCATCGAAATTCCGATTCCATCAAAAATATGAAAAATGAGATCTGGGCAACCCTTTTTCACAAAATGTCAACGGATGAAAAGCCTCAGCACGAAAAATGTTCGGAGAATTGGTGCAGTTGGAAGAAAGCGAAAGCAGAAAATGCCTTGGATGCGTATCATGACAATCAGCCAATGAGTGAGGAGGTTTATCAAGCCATCAAACCCATCTACATGGAATTGAGCCGGGACGAGTTGCTGGAGCGTTGCTTGGGGGCCTATACTCAAAACAATAACGAAAGTTTCAACGCTACCGTTTGGAGCTTGGCCCCCAAATCATCCTCAAGCGGAAAAACTGTACTAGATATTGCGACGGATATCGCTGTTTGCATATTCAATGGCGGCCTTACCAACGTCTTGCAAATATTCAACATCTTGGAGGTGGAAATTGGTGTACAGTTATATAATTTCTGCATCGAAGCCGACGCCAAACGCATCACGCACGCGGAGACATCTCTGAGCGACGCGGCCAAAAGTGCGCGCGCGCTCCAAAAATCAACCAGGAAAGACGAAGAAGACGAAAATTTGGCTATCGAAGGACAAATGTATGGTGCTGGGATTGCAGACTAACGGTAAAATTTTTTTTTAACTTCTTTTTTTAATTTTTTCCAATAAAAAACTATTCGCAAAACTTTAAACGCGTTTTTCTCAAAACATGGTTTTTCAAAATGGCACGCAGCATAACTCGAACAATTTTCATTTTTTTTACTTGAAATTTTAACCAGACGTGAACATTTACATTATCTTGAGAATGTCGATCGGAATTTTCGAGAACTTTATTTATTGATTTTTTATTAACAAAAAACTTGCCGTTTTTTTCGTCAAAAATCAATTTTTTTTTCAAACGCACGCCAAATCCACAAAAATTGATACTTTTTAAAATCCGATCGACATTCTCTAGCTATAGCCCTCTAGATTAATGGTTTTTTTTTTTGTTCTAGATTCAAAAGTGCACCAGTGGTGCTGCGTGCCGCGGAGCCCTGGAAGCAAAACATGTTCCGGGAAGATAGCTGTGGAACCGCCATTTTGTTTTTTTTTTACTGTAAAAAAATTTTATAATAAAGTTTAATGTATGCCCGATAACACCATTAAAAGTTTTTTTTCAAATACCTTCAATTTCGGGAGCAAAAAATTAGTGAAAAAACCTTTTTTTTGGGCCGTTACAGTGGCTTTACTCGTTAAACTTAGTAGCCGAAACTTTAAACACGTTTTTCTCCCAATAGCGTTTTTGTTAAGGGGCCAGTCCACTCTGAAATTTTCAAAAAATCGATTCTTTTAACTGCTTTCGAAAGTACGTACATTCAGAAATATTGGATTTCGTACGGTGCAGGAATTGCCGATTGAGTTTAGGCAAGAGTTTTTCATAGTATAAAAACTAATAAACCGATTCTCTTGGAATTTGAACCACACATTGTAAACATGATTCGCAACGAGATGATCCTCGATGGCTTTAAAATTTTGGTTTTTACTCTTTGTTTCGTTTTTCATCTGCCATTTTTTTATTTTTGTCATACTAAATCTAATTTAATGTATTTTAATGTATTTCAAGACTTTATTTATCAAGCCCAACAACTTTTATATTCGTATCTTTTATAAAATTCTCAAAAAAACAATCGCGAAGACAGCCCTTTTTCGTGGCTCCAAAGTGGACTGGCCCCTTAAGTGTGCTTTTGCGAGTTTTTTTTTATCCGATGAATTGAAATTATTGCACAAAATTCCGTACACTTTTCTAGTGCACTATGAGATTTCTGCGAGGTATTCAAATATTTTTTGCAAGTACCGACAAATTCTGCGATGTATTGAAACATCCTTCAGTTGTAAAAACTTTTCATTCGCGAATCTGCACGTACACATCGTGTATGAAAAAAATCAATGTTTAAAATGAAATCCATTAAACTTGTCCGGTATTTTACATCTACACGAAGAAACGAGCTGGTATTTTGCGTCAAGTTTAATACTCAAAATAATAAAAATTCCTCCGCAGGGAGCTCCAGCGAAAAAAATGGGTCCAGACGAACTGCTGGTGTGCCGCCATTTTGTATTACGAAAAAAAAACGCTTATCAAAATTTAATATACTCATTTTTGTGTATTTTTTAAGCAAGTAATTGAACATTTTCAATGAATATCATCAATAAAAAAAACAATTCGACCCAAGGTCGACGTATCAGTTTTCGCCTAAATACAGTGTCGACCCTTAACGTATACACATCTTACTGGTTTTTCTGCAGATTGCGGCGAGTCGAGATATCCGTTTCGATAATAGCCCACGTGTCCAAGCGGCTCTCATCCGAACTGTTGGGTCGCGCGGAGAAGGGGCAGCGTAAAAGAGTCGTCCGCATCGGCCCTATGGTAGGAGTTAGAATTTTCCAACGGCTCGCAGCTCAACTTGGAGTATTCCCAAGCGAGTTTATCGCGTCGTCGCAGTATCGAAAAAGACCGCGAAAGAAACGAATTGTGACACGTGTCTCTGGCGAGAGTTCGTACGAGCAGGCGCTTCAACGAACTACTGAAATATTACACCCAGTGTACTTGTACAAGGCACGCGAGATGTATTTTATCCCCGCCAAGTCGACGACGTACGTACGAGTCATTCCGAGCCAAACGGCCCTCATTGCGACGGTCGCCATTTTGGTGGTTTCCTGGAACACTTTGCTCTAAGAATTTAAAAAAATTAATCAAAGTAGGGCTAGGTGAAAACTTTCCAGTAAGAGTTTTTCATATGAAAATCTTCTGCCGGCCGTGTACGTATGTATCAACTACGTTTTTTTTTTTTACATATTCAAAGAGACGAAGGGCCGTTTTGGAATTTTGAAAAACTCGAAATACATTTGGTTCAAGGTGCTAGACTACGGTGAAAATTTTTAAATTAAAGCCTAGGCTTAATAGCTAGGTCCCGGGAAAAAATGATCATTTATGATTATGTATGAGCATATGTGATTTTATCACATATTATTATATATGAATTTTATCGATATATAATCACATATGAATTTTGTCTACACATAAATATATATAATTCTATATGTAGTAATATACTCATACGTTATTATATTTGTATTTTTTATTTATTTATTCAATTTGAGATTTTGATGATTGTCTGTTGTTACATGTTGGTATATGTGCAGAATTATTGTCAGGTAGGTTGCATATAATTTTTTTAGGATTAGGAATAATATTTTGTTTTAGGAAATGTAAAAATGTGAGACGTAATGCAAGTATTTAGGTATAGTGTATTTTACTGTTATCGATACATAACTAAATTAATTTGAAATTATAAGAAAATAAAACTAATTAAGAAATTAACTAAGAAAAGAAAATGAAAAATGAATTAAGAAATTAAAAAAATGTGCCACGTTATCCGAATTTTCAATTATATATGCAAACGGCCAAATTTATTTTAAAAAGTCATGTAAGTAAAATTTGGTTATGTGTGAATCAACAATGATATCATTTGAATAAAATGACTGTGCTAAACTATAAAACTATGACTAGTGCTTTGTTTTTTTTTTTTCAAATCCTTGAATACTTTTTATAATTAATAACAATATTTTGTATGAAATTAATTTTGGTCTTAATATTACGTATGCGAAATTATATACGATTATATATGATTCTGTGTAATATTTTAAGGGGTTACCCCCACTTGCGATTTTGAAAAAATCGATTTTTTCAAAATCGCAAGGGGGTGTAACCCCTTAAGGTGTGGTAGGCCTCAAAACAATTGCCATTTACGTTTAAATTATAAGCTCAGATTAGTATCAGTGACCAAGCCAGATTTGTGTTTCTTATCCTATATTCGAACTGCCATTTTTATTGTTCAATTTTCAACTGAGATTCGAATTAAACGACTCAAAAAACCCCTGCATATGGAGTTTCATCTTCATCAAGCTACTTTGAGCATTTTCGTCCGTCATATTGGATCCACCATCTTGAGTTTCCAAATTTTGAGTGCAGATTTGTAATCAGCGACCCCGAAAACCCCCGAGTACCAACTTTCGCTTTCATCAAACGATTTTTGCATTTATGATCCGCCATATTGGATCCGCCATCTTGAATTTCTAAATTTTGAGTGCAGATTTGTAATCAGCGACCCCGAAAACCCCCGAGTACCAACTTTCGCTTTCATCAAACGATTTTTGCATTTATGGTCCGCCATATTGGCTCCGCCATCTTGAATTTCCAAATTTTGAGTGCAGATTTGGAATCAGCGATCCCAAAAACCCCCGAGTACCAACTTTCGCTTTCATCAAACGATTCTTGCATTTATGGTTCGCCATATTGGATCCGCCATCTTGAATTTCCAAATTTTGAGTGCAGATTTGTAATCAGCGATCCCAAAAACCCCCGAGTACCAACTTTCGCTTTCATCAAACGATTTTTGCATTTATGGTTCGCCATATTGGATCCGCCATCTTGAATTTCCAAATTTTGAGTGCAGATTTGTAATCAGCGATCCCGAAAACCCCCGAGTACAAAGTTTTGAGCTGATTGCACGTAAGGAAAAATGTATGCTTCAAAGGGTTAAACGAACTGTACATTAATGACGGTAATGCGGACTTCGACTCGGACTGGACCGCTCTTTTGATTTGAAAAAACTCTATGTACGATTCGGTGCAAGTTTTTATAGTTTGCCTTTTTTCGGTCAATGAAGAGAGGATAGAACAAATAGCAATTCTGACTAAAGCAGAAGTAAATCACTACCGTTCTCCAGCCGTGCTGTGAAGTTGAATTATCGACGTAACAAGAGCATCCGAATGGTTGGCAACGCAGTCGGAACGAGTAGTTACGTTATTCGAACGCAGCAACGTTTTTTTTCTCTTCTTTATCGAGAGACCACTGCTACTGTGCGAATTTCACAAATAAACGAGAAACTCGTAAATCCAAGTGTTCCGAGAACAATGAAGAAGATGGAAAAGTCGTCGGTTGTCAGCCATCGAGAGTATCTGGATATAAACTCCGACGAGGAAGAATTCGGAAGACCGGGTATGTCTAACAAGGCGAACCATTGCTTTATTGCTTTTTAATCTCCTATATCAACTAATATATCGGTTTGAAAAATAGTACTTTCAAAGTACTTCATTCGCGGGGGGCCGTATTTTACGTAAATTACAGTGGCGCTTGATAAAAATAATTCGCAATCAATTGTTATACCCAACGATAAACTGGAATAAAAAATATCGCGCAAATTTAGAAAATATGAGTCATTTTTACATTTTCTCTGAAAACTCACGATTACGAAAATTCTGCTGCTAGTCACATTTTTTTAAGTGTTATTATTAATATCTTCTTTAAGTATTCAATGACCCGCTTCTGTTGATGGTCATTACGGAATCTTTAGATTTTTTTACACACGTTGAGCAGTTTATATCAGGTTTCTAGAGTTATTTGGTGTATAAATTATTAGACGGAAATGTGGCCAGCGTGGAATTCCCAGTGCCATATAAATAAGACAACTTTTAGAATCGTAATTTTTCGTTAAGGGCTTACATCACTGTAAACGTCGAAAATTAAGTGATTTTTCGCGTTTTTTTGTGGTGGAAGGACAAGTAACATGATAATAATATTCAAGGCTGTTATTAGTCATATTTCCAAGTGAATAAAAAAATGTATATTACAAAATTATAAAATATGGTGAGGCTGGAGACATTCTTGCCAGGCGTGTTGAATTTGAGACGCCCTGCGGCACGAAGTGTAACTGACGCAAATTTGAATTTTGAAAAAAAAATTTTTAAATTCTATTAATTTATATGAGTATAGCTAGTGAAATACGTAGGCAATTTTGAAAATATGAATTTTTGTGTAATGGCAAGCATTTAAAGTAAAAATTCAATTTTCGACGGAAAAACAGGCCAATCATTTGTTAATAACTAACGCTATAATTAACTCACGGAAAATCCCGTACGTATTTCACTTCGGAATGTTATTTTAAAGATGTGCTCAAAATTTAGAGTGAAAAGAATGAACATTGTTGGAGTTATGGTGCGCGCCGTTTTGAAAAATTGTGTTCCGAGAAAAACGGACGACGCCTCGCACACGTGCCTGCCGACCTCTGTTTTGCACGTACCAAACTCCCCCCCCCCCTTAATCTAGATGATTCAAAGTATCCCTTAAGCCAATTAAAAAGAAATCGATTTTTTGAAAATTTTACAGGTGTTAGGCCTTACAATTTCGGTAACTTGGCTTGAAATTTCACTAGTCTACTGGGATGTATTTTTACTTGATTGTAGACGAAAATCGTTTAAGGAGCTACGATCATTACTACGAATCCAACTTTCGGATTTGAAATTTTTATGATTTTGACGAATACTTCTTGCGCCATATTGCCAAAATTTGAGCTATTTTGAACGTTTAGTTTTTTCGCAATAAAACTGCAAAGTCGAGCACTTTAAGTTACCGAAGCACGTCGTCTTATGGAGACGGTCAACCGGAAGTGCGGTGATCGATGTTTTTCTGCTCACGTATCTAACTAAACCCGTTAGAAAACTGAAATTCGATAGATTAGATATAATAGACATTGTAAAAAAAAAATAAGAAAATCAATCTTCACCGTGTAGTTAAAGCACTACATTACAAGAAAGTGTCAATTTCCGGTTGAAAATGATTAGAACGACGAAACAGCACCCAAAGACTTAGCAACGTCGCGAGCAGGGGGCTGACACTGGGATAAATTCTCTTAACAGTAACGTGTCCCCGTATTGTCGCCACGTAACTAACCCACCATGCGGCGCTAGTAGTCACCCGCATGACCCCCACTCCGCAAAGCGCCTCCATATTATTACGTCATTTTTTCTCGATCTGTCATTGTTATCGAATAAAAAAAATCGTAGTGTGATAAAATCGTAATTATTTTATCACATTAGAAGAGCGATTTGTGGCTCATCGCAATTCAACACGTGTTTTCGAGTCTATATTGGACGAGGTGTATAACTATGAAAAGCTCTCTTTTCCGTGTATAGAACGCGCCGATAGTGTTCTTTTACACATAATACAATATTACGTATTGATGCGGATGCAGCAATATTCTGCACGTCTCAACGCAGAACAAAAAAAAAGCAATCTCGACAAGAAAAAAATCGCAAAACATTGTACAACGTGACTAATCCATTGTTTAAAAAATATTAATGTTATCTGTTTATTTCGTTCAATAAATATTTTAAATACATAATATTGCAACAAGTGTAAATATTGCATCCCTTCCTACATACACATATACTTTTAAATTCTATTCTAAACAATGAATTTTCCAGGCGCGTCGAATGCAAATTATGCAGACGCTGCGCAACTGGAGTGGGGGTCATGCTGGTGACTACTAGCGCCGCATGGTGGGTTAGTTTACGTGGCGACAATAACGAGACACGGTAGACCCAGCAGTGCCAGGGGGCTGGTCGCGAGTGACAGCTGATGCGTTTGGCGAACATAACCCAGCTTTGTTTTGAAATTAATTTGAATAGTACCCGCCACAAACGAATGCCATCAACAATTTATGAAGTTTTATTACTTATCACGTATCGATAATATGTATAATTATATTCTGCCTATCGTGTTAATTCCGCTGAGGTAATTCAAGCCTATTTTAATAGGCCGGAATTTTATTACGTTAATATTATTACGAAGTTTACTACCGAGTCGTCGACAATCTAATTTTTCACTTTTTATTTGTTCACGTGCAATCAATTCATCGTTTACCACAACATTTGGCGCACTATGATCGATAATACGAATAATCAACATAAGTAAACATGATTCAGAGCAGCTGTGGGTAAAATAAATTTAGACTTTATTTTTACCCCGTGGAAGTGATCGTGCCTCCTTAATCGTTCAATATTCAGGTTCGTGAAAGGAATACCTTAAAGTTAACGAAAGGGGTAACAATTGGGAGAAATTACGATGCCCGACGAACGAGGAAGCACATTTAATGATTTTTCAGAAACTCCGGAACCCGAGGAAGAATTGGAGATCGAACCGGAGAAGCCGGCATTTACAGAACAGGAATTGAGCAAGCTCGTGAGTAGTACACAAAACGCCCTTATATGTTTTTCTTTGCGACTGCAACGAGAGTGCAGATAAGGATGAGAAAAAAAAATTGCATTCGTAGGTGCAGTACGTAAAGGACTTGACGACGTTACCAGGTCCCGAGGAATCCAATTGGTCGCCCGAAGTAATCGAAGTAGTCGGGGAATACTTTCGCAATCCGGCCAAAATGATACTTGCGATATTCCACGAGCTGGGCGTATTGAGAGCTCGTCTGGACTTTCCCGAGCGAACGGATCACGGATTGACATACTTTCTTCGGTCTTCCTGGCAAATCTATACACCGGACAATTTTCTGTCGACGGTGATGTTCGGCACTGTCGGCAAAATAATCGAAAATTCGACATTGAAGTTCGTCGACAATATGTATGCACCGGTCGCTTTCATCAGCGATGAATGGCCAGTCGGTATCCTTTTTCGATCAAGTTTCACCAAAAAAAAAAAAACCCTCCTTTAATGATCTTCAATGTAAGGACATATTTTTTTCTTATTTAAAAAATCTCAGTTATGAGAAACAAGATATTTTCGCATTTGCATCAATTCTTGATGTGCCTCACGGACGCAACGTACAATCCGATGGGTCTTACGATTCTCTATGTACCGAGGGAAGGCTTGAGCAGAGAAAAAGAAAGTTGCAAGATCGCCTCGAACCGATCGACATCGATAGGTCTCGGCGAGGAGAAGTTTTGCGAGGACGAGGATAACGAGGCCGAAGGTCTTATCGAGAGATTGGAAAGAGTAGCGCGTTACTGGATCGGGCGAATCAGAGAAGCTCTGAACGGAGTTGCCAGCTCTGCGAAAACCTCACCCTGCGCTACCATCGTCGAAGAAATACTTTACTGGCAATACAGGTGTTTGTCTCCGTTCTTGCCAATCGTCCACTCTGAAACGGACGAAAAGGACATTTTTTCAAATTACCTATATTCATTTTGCTTGATTTTGACACGCTTCGTGTAGAATTATAATTCAAATCATTAAGGGGGGAGATGCCATTAGGCGAGTAAAAAATTGCCGATTTGCACGATGAATTTTTTTAGAGGAAATATTTATTCACCATTTTTGGGACTGTGGATATTTTTTACTACTACTTTTGGCTGTTACGTGGCGTTTCTTTTTATCTTCAAGTTTGGCGGAGCTGTGGCACGGTCTTCTAAACGGGTTGCCGCGGATGTTAAACGGCGTGACAGGTAGCGTCGGTGTGATTGAATCGAAAGAAAAACAACAATGATTTTTCTCTCATCAACACTCGTACGGAGAAAATTAACCGAGAAAGAATGAGAAATGTTGAAAATCGATGAAACGTTTGAATTTTCCGAAAAATGTGGCCACTTTTTGCGGGAAAGTACTTTTGTAAATTTTCGAAAACATTGAGGCTCGTATTTTGGACGATAAGGCTAGAAAGATTTATCCCAAATTTCACGAGAATATGTCGATTAATTGTTTAGCTATACGCCAGCTTTGAAAGTGCAGTTCAGAGGACCGTGCCATGCCTGCACCATTTTGAAAGGCAAATTAAGAGTGAATAAAATGTTTTTCCTCGCCTAGGGGTATCTCCCACCTCAATCTACCGGTATTGCCAAAACGCCTGCGAATTCGAACGAATAACACCAATGAACGATCGATGATACTCCACGACAGATGGAAATATGAGCTGCCTCTATCGTCAGATGACGAACGACAGCGTGACGTCGATAGTCCGAAAATTGGAGGACGAAAGATCGGCCAGTATAAAACAGTACAATCCTCTGTTATTGCGAGTACGTCGAACATTGGATGAGGCAACGTCAAACATAACGTATTTGAATCTTTTGGGGACGTCCAATCGAGGCTTCGATATTCCCAGCGGTATCGAGGATTACGCGACGAGAATACTCTCGCTGATTAGATTCGTCGGTACGGAATCGCCATTTTACCACGGCAACGACAATATGGAAAAGTTATGTCGCGCTTTTGGCACCCAAGTCGTCGAACATCTGCAACGTTGCATAAATTTGGAAGTCATATTCGACGGTGATCCCGACGAGGGGAGAAAAATTATTCTCGGGTGTACCGAGTGTTGCGAAAAAGTTCAATATGTCTACGACAGATTCGTCGAGATGGATCAATCGACTGATGTGCCAATTCTACCGCGCACCTGTAGAACACGAGTTTTCAATCACGTCGATACTTTTCTACAGAGGTGCAATGATCTCATCGGAATTGCGGATGCGAGGATGATATTCGACAAGTAGGAATACAGGCCGTATTAATTTATAATATACATTATCCGCTATCAAAAACAACGAATGGCTGTATATTGGTAATCGTATATTGGTCTCGTGACGTCACATTTACTTACCTCTACTTGTAAATTCGAAAATGTTCGGAATTTTGACTTAACGTTTGTACACTCAAGATGTTGCAGAATGAAGTTACAACATATCGATTATTTGAACAATTGTGATCGAAGGGTGGCCTTGAGTTCTCACAATTACGCATTTTCTATCGAAAAAATCTTCGCGGACTGATCACGGAAGTAATAAACGAAAAAAAAAGTTGGAAAACGCTTCTTCGACAGTACGAATCATTTTTCAGATCGGAAAAGTCCATCGCGATCTGTGGCCCGGGAGCAATCAAACTCGGTACACTCTATCGCAAGATAGAGGATTATTTTCGTGCGACACTACGAGACATAAAGGATGCTCGAGATGACATTTTCGATATGGCCACATCCACTTGGCTCGATCGAATGAAGAAATTTCACGATGGAATCAGAAACGTCGAAAACATGGTCAAAAATTGGATCAATGTTATATTTGAGGATATTATGAACGTGGAGGAAGGAATAGAAGCTCTCCACGGAATAAAAGCATTGGCCGGACGAAATAATCTGCGTGACATTCTTAATGGCAAGTGGATACAGGTTCGAAGTGAAAAAATGTCCAATATCTATTATCCCTTCAATATCGTCTTAGTTATTCGTTCGAAGTTTTTGAAACATTGATCGAAAAATTCCACGCCATTATCCGCCACTGCCAATTGCAAAATTTCCTTCAGATGTGGAAAATATTTGGTGAAGAATTGGAAAGTTGTTCGATGTCGATGCAAAAAGTTTCGAAACTCGCGTATCATCCATCGTTGCCACCGTATTCGGGAAATGCGAACGTGATTCGTATCAACAAAATGTATCTGAATAGACAGCACAAGATATTGATAGACGCCTCCGACTGGTTCGGAGATTGCGACGCTCAAAAGTGAGTGATAAAAAAATCGTATACTCTCGTATACGAGAAAAAGTTCTTTGATCGCATCATTCCATTGGATGTCCCAGGAGTATTACAAAAAAGTATAGAAACGTTTTGGCTACTATGACCGAGAAGGAGGAGGCTCTCTTCCTGGAGTGGCGAAAGTATCTGACCGATGAGAAAATTAATCTTGAATCCGTATTTGACGAACCAATACTGCAATATCGAAATAACAATGAATTCCGAATCGTTGAAGTCAATCTGGCGACGCATCACCTGGAAAATATCAGAGAGACTATGGAGTTAGTAGGCAGCTTGAACGTATCGATTTTTCCCCCGTTGTTTGTTTGTTGATAAAATAATTTTCTAGATGGACTGCTCTGGGTTATGAAGCGAAAAATATTTTATCAAAGAATTGTCCCCAGTGGAAAACATTAAAGTTGCGCTACAACGAGGTCGAAAGGATATGCACATTGTACAACGGTATTTCCAATAGTAACCCGGAAACTGAGAGTCGTTTATTTTTCACATTATGGGACGAGCTTGAAGATACGATGAGGTTGGGATCCGAAAAAATAACCTGGAGGTCGGAAGCGTTTCCAAAATACTTCACGGACTGCATGGGAGCTATCACGAAAGTATAACCTTATTTCATTTACTGCCTCGGGGAAAAATGGTCATATCTGAGCAGATATGCTCATGTAGGTGTTTATATGCAACATAAATGAATCTGATCTGATCACGCATGGTCAAAGATGAACATACGTGTATTTTTATGCGCTTAGGGGTAGCTCTATATCTGGTCAGATATGATCGCGCATAAGTAAATATGTGCAGATATGAATTTATAGCTGAACATGTCTGCCCATGTGTCGCCATGTCTAACCAGATATAGTACAATTCACGGCTACATACGAGCTCACGCATGATCAGACTTGAATATGTGCGCGCATGCATCAACATATCCAACCAGGAATGGATGAATACGCAACCAAACCCAACTCGTGCATGATCAGGTCTGAAAATATTTGCCCATGTACGATCGTATCTGCCCAGATATGGAATTATACTCGAATTCATCCAAGCTCTATATGATCATCGCTGAACATGCTTGCCCACGTGTCATCGGATCTAATCAAATATAAATCAATGCATATCTATATATAAAAGTGTTATTATGATTGCGTGTCTTATTAACACATACACAGATGCGCGCATACGCACACATAGTCACACGTTATTGGCCTATTTGAGAACTCCCATTTGATCCGTGCATAACACTGCAAATCACTTATAAAATATCATCGGTTCGCAAACAGGACATCATATGTATGTCGAGGTTAAATATCGTAAGTGTACGGCGAGGAGATAGACATATGACATACCACATATACTCATATCGGCTATTAATATAAGCATGTTCACCCTGATATGGGTATATCTGTTCTGATATGACCAATTACGCTTCGAAACCGATCAATTTTGCATATCATAGGCAGATTTGATATTGTCAGGTCTGACATCGTATGGTCTGATATCGTCAAATCTAATCATATATGCTCTGATATGGCCTTTTTTCTTGCGTGAGTAGACAAGATCCAGACATGATCAATCATATCTGGATCATATATAATCCAGATGTAATCAGATGTGATCTGATCTGATAATTTTTTCTCGGGGCTAGAGATCTCGTGTTGGACACGAAAATGTATTTTGATAAAACTTTGAGCATAACGATGGAAATTACAGGTGCAGAGATCGTTCGAGGCTTACAGAACAATCGAAAACAAAATTGACCACACGATGAAGGGAATAGCAAACACGAATCTTGTTAATAGCGAAAGAAAATCGATGGAAATACTCGAGGATTTGAACATTTGTTTGGAGCGAAATCGGTACTACCTTTTTTCCCATTTGTCACGTGAATGGCGATTATTACGTAAAAGCATACATCATTATTTATATTCAATTCTAAAGTCTTCACGGCGTAATCGAAGTGGACGAAAAATGCGAAGCAGTATTGACATTGTTGTCGGAGTTGAAGACGACAATACATTTCAACGAGCCACAGGTAACTGTCTGCGTTATCCCATAATTTCCAAAACTCAAAAAAAGGCGCTAAAAACGACAGCGCGTACGCACAACGATATTTCAAATCGGCAATAATACTCACCAGACTGTCGACTCCTGGAGCGCCTATATAGAAAACACATATGAGAAATTGAGAGCCAATTTTGTCAAATGCCTACGCTTGTCTTTGACATCAATTCTGAAAATGCTTCGAGACGATTGTATCCTCGAATCGTCTCAAATGCCAGAAATGAGTCGTCCGCTGCGGTCGACGAAGGAAGCTAAGAGCGAGATAATAAAAATAAATGCATCGGCGTTCAAGGAACCATTTCCAGCTGAGGAATTCGCGAATGTATTCGAAACAAAGAACGTACAAGTATTCCTAGATTGTGTCGATCGAGATCCGGTAATGCTGGATTTGCAGGCACGAATTCACGAATATTTCAATCCTATACAGAGTCAACGATAAAACTATAGGGCCATAAAGATACAAAACTTATCTTCGACGTCGCGTACGTTTATCGTTTTTTTTATTCCATAAAAAAAAAACAAGACATTGTCAACTTAATAGTCCTCGTTGCGATAGAAAATGTTTCGCCCAGGTGTCGTGTAACCGTTACGTATTTAGAGAGCGTTTGATGTAAAAGTTTCTAATAAGAAGTAAATGTTTAAAAATCGATATGGAAAACTAAAGGACAACCATTTGTAAACTACGAGTACCTCAAACGTACGCGCCAACAAATAAAAATTCTCGTTCTGACTACACGAGCAAGACTTGCGGAACGATTAGTCAACGGATCAACGGATTAGACGTGAATACATATTCATATATAGATATATATATCGGATAATTATATCGTTCGGACAATATATGGCTCTTCAACGAATGTGTTTGTCGCGTTCAATTGAAACCCGTTGAATATATGTATTTATATATATATGCATGTATATCTGTGCCGTAAAACGATTGTTCCCTTTGGCTGGAGAAACTCTCTTTTGGCACGCTTTGTTTCACTCCCGATTCTCGAGCAGCGACGAGAATAAGACTGCTAATCTCATAATTGAGCTCGCATATTTAATCGGACGCACAAAAAACAAACATTCCCGGACGGCAACGACGAATATTCTTAGCAATAAGCTTAATGAGATACTTAAGGGAGCTTTCCAGTGTGAAATTTTCAAAAAATCGATTTTTTTTTTTTGCTTTATCGAATAGTATACACTCTTCCGAATATTCCCTGAAATTTTCATGCCGAAATTCAGATTATTTCGGTTACTGTACAGCATTTCTTGGAAGAAGGCAACGGAGCGCTACAGCTACAGCGAAACTTTGAACGCGTTTTTCTCGAAACAGCATTTTTCAAAACGGTGTCCAACTTGGAGGGCAGAGTTTTAAAGCTATCGAGTTGAATTTTTTACACAATATTCTTAACGTCATTGTTTATCGTGCTATGGAAGCTTTTTTTTTTTTGACATCTTCCTATTTTTTTGTAAAAAAAACTGCCAAAAAAAATGCTAAAATCGATACTTTTTGTTCAAACCGGCGCCATTTTTGCAAAAAAAAAAAAAAAAAGCCTCCATAGCACGAAAGCCAATTATATACCGATCAATAATCTTTTTGTGTTTTTTGTTTCAGATCAAAATTGTGACCCCCAACGTGGACACCACATCCAAGTGCATTTTCTGCAACAATTGTTTCATCATTTTTATAGATATTAATTAATAAATAAATCGATCTTTAAAAAATTGTTTTGTATTCTTCAATACCCAATTAATATACAAAAAAAAACCAGACCGATTAGATTTTTTCTTTAAAAAAAAAAAATCGCGAAAAACAGCGATTTTTCGGGCTGTCACACTGGAAAGCTTCCTTAAAACGAACAACAACTAATTGAATCCTGTTTAGAAAAATGGTAAAAAAACCTTTTTCCGTAAAATAATCAATAAATGTTGGAAATTATCGTGGAACATTCTCAAGAAATGAACAAACATTAAGATTAGAAAATAGATAATCCTATCAGGGAAAGAGCACCTTCGTAGTGCGAATGCAAGAAAGTACAAGCGCTTCACGATGAACCTTACGAGAGACACGATTTAAGTTACGGTGTGGAATATTTGTAAAGCCTTATGATGCGCGATGTCGTATGTACGGGCAACTCTGTGTCGATTCGAGAAGATCGGTCACAAGCACATTTTTCTCCTTTGCAACGCAATGCAGAATGACAACAAAACATACTTTAGGGGAACACTGTCCTGAATCGATAATGTGGTTGCGTAAAACGAAGGGATTGACTGGGCAATGCTGTGATTCGAAATTATATAGCCCACATACAAATTCGACACCTAAGGGTCCACAGGCAGTGAGTCAGGCAAAAAAACCTGTCGGTGGGCATCTAGCGAACTTATATAAAGCTCAAAGATGCGCTTTGAACATGTATTGCTCGTCTATTAAATGCAATTCAAGTACAAGTTCTATCCCGATAAAGGATTTTTTGGATCGTGAGATTTATATTACGTTATAATAAAAAACTAGATCGTAAAACACCAACAAGGAACATCACTTAAGTTGTCCGTTGTCGATTATCTTGAAACTCACGTATGTGATAAAGCATCGAAAACTATTAGACACGTGTTTTTTTTTATCCGCGAAAAAACGTTTTCAAGGGGGGAAACGACCCCTCAAAGAAAAGCGTGCCACCCCTTAATTTCTGCTTGTGAGTAAAGCTGCAAAACCACCCCTCGACACGCTTTTCTTCGAGCCGTAGTTTCCCCACTTAAAACCGTTTTTCCGCAGATGAAAAAATACGTGTTCGATATAATTTTCAATGTTTTATAACGTATATGAGTTTCAACAAAATCGTAGGCCACCCACGAAGGACACTCGAGTGATGTTCCTTGTGAGAGTCACATATTACAGAGCCACGAGAACACTCTGGCATATTTGAAGGACTTGCCGGTTCTTCGCTTCCAACCTTATACGAATATTACGGACTAAGGCTTCAGTTCTCTTTCTCTTTTTGGCACACGGAATATTTCATGGAACCTACTCATGCGGGAGCGAAATAAATCAACCATGTTACGAATGATAAATTGGACTGCAAGATGTACCCTGATGTCGTGAAATAGGTCGGGCTGATGAATTTTTCTCAGCTCACACCGACGGCCAGACGTTCCTCGCTCGATATTATCGTGAATACCGGGCTATCCGGCGAATCTTTGTAATCGATCAATTCGCTGTCCGAAGCGCTCGGCGAGTCCTCGTCCAAGCGCGGTGCGGGTTTTTTTCTCTTTACGGCCGGTAGCAGAAACACGAGGGACAACGCTATCAGCATGTGCCATACGCTGTGAACGTACTGCAAAAAGAAACAAGAACATACTGGTATTGAGATCTCCACGATATACAATTACAGAGAGGCGCAGTGCTAATTTTTCGTCCATATATTTTCGCCCCTTTTTTCATCGTCTATCGAAAATAAGGTTTGCAACTATCAGGTAGATAAACCTTATTCCACGAGAGTTTATATTTATACGCGAATAAACCTAGACAAAGGATCGTCGGGAGGCAACTATTCGGACTTCGGCTCCACTGCCGAATCAGCTGTGGATTCGGTTTCGCCCTTTTAAGGGAGCTTTCCAGTGTGAAATTTTCAAAAAATCGATTTTTTTTTTTTGCTTTATCGAATAGTATACACTCTTCCGAATATTCCCTGAAATTTTCATGCCGAAATTCAGATTATTTCGGTTACTGTACAGCATTTCTTGGAAGAAGGCAACGGAGCGCTACAGCTACAGCGAAACTTTGAACGCGTTTTTCTCGAAACAGCATTTTTCAAAACGGTGTCCAACTTGGAGGGCAGAGTTTTAAAGCTATCGAGTTGAATTTTTTACACAATATTCTTAACGTCATTGTTTATCGTGCTGTGGAAGCTTTTTTTTTTTTGACATCTTCCTATTTTTTTGTAAAAAAAACTGCCAAAAAAAATGCTAAAATCGATACTTTTTGTTCAAACCGGCGCCATTTTTGCAAAAAAAAAAAAAAAAGCCTCCATAGCACGAAAGCCAATTATATACCGATCAATAATCTTTTTGTGTTTTTTGTTTCAGATCAAAATTGTGACCCCCAACGTGGACACCACATCCAAGTGCATTTTCTGCAACAATTGTTTCATCATTTTTATAGATATTAATTAATAAATAAATCGATCTTTAAAAAATTGTTTTGTATTCTTCAATACCCAATTAATATACAAAAAAAAACCAGACCGATTAGATTATTTTTTCTTTAAAAAAAAAAATCGCGAAAAACAGCGATTTTTCGGGCTGTCACACTGGAAAGCTTCCTTAATTGTCGAAAAAAACATTAAAATCATTTAAAAAAGAATTTTTATTATTTTTTTGTCAGGCACTTTTTATATAGTTGGATTATTGAAGGTTTTTCAAAAGTAAAACGTAGCCTTGCACCGGCACTGCATTAGTTTTTATAATGTAACGTGTTCGCGCAGATAAATTGTACTTACGTCGTAATTCGACTCGGTTTCCACCGAAACAAAGATTAAAAGTCCCAAGCCCGCAAGACCGAGGCCCGTCAATAATTTCCACAGTTCTTTTGGTTTCCTCAATTTGCGCGATTTGAAGTAACGAAACGAAGAAGCACCGATCTGAAACGTTCGACCGTTCGAGGTTTATCGCTGTCGTCTGTTGCTTTGGAAAAGAAAGAAAAACGAACGTACCGGTATCGTTATTCCAACGGCGAGAGGCACGAGAATACTTGGCAATCCCGTTCGATCGGATTCAACGCCAAACGCAATTATGAGAACGCCTACCATGTGACAAACCGACACCAAATGAATCGGCAATTGTCCCATTGCCACGAGGGTGACCCAAAACGCGAGGATGCTGGAGAAGAAGTCGCAGTACTGCAGAACCTGTTGGCAAAAAATTCGACACGAATCGGTGAAGCTCACAATGATGCTGTGAAAATTTGAAGTTGATCGGTTAAAATTACTTTCGATCATACTGTGAAACAATTTGAAACGGCAATTTTTTGACATCGAACTTGTATCGTTTTTCAACATCCTAAAATATGATTTCGAGATAAAAAAAAAAACGTCTCCACCCGGCCCTCCGGAGTTACCCTTAAGGTATTTGGAGTTACCCACCTCGTATTTGGCGACGCAATAAGTCATAAATTGCTGATCACAGGCGTGATAAAGGGCCGAAAATAACATGGTCGCTAGATAAACGAGACCCTCGGTGTAGAGCCTCCGTTTTCCAGCTATATAGATGGCTGGTAGGAAAAAAGCGTTGCTGAATGTCAGCATGAACGTCGATACGAACAACGAGACACGAGGATTCACGCCCGTCGAATCGGTGCATCCCCAGCCTCTGTATCCTGAAAAGAAAACGTTGAGAAGAACTATTCGAATGCTACATAAGTTTTCTCCTCATCAAGAAATCGGTCAATAGCAAGTACAAAAATTTTAAACCGAGAATAATGAAAAAAAAACCTCTGTGTAAAGCTTCGTAAATTGTATCCACGATTTCTTTACGAATTACCTCCGAAACAATTGCACGTTGTGTAGTGTAAAAGCCCTTTGTGAACTTCTTGACAAACTCCGTGGGGACCACACGAATGCGGTCCGGAAAAAACACACTGCCTCGTGTGGACGTCGAGGGAGACTAAAATCTCCGTACTTTCGCAACGAACCGGATTCCTAATGGAAAAAGTCTCCGCGTAGACAGAAAGAAAAAAACATTGCCAAGCTAAGGAGCATGAGATATTAGCCACGTGGATTTGAGGCATACCCGTTTGAGAAACATTTCGCTTGCATCGCGATATACCAAGTATCGGGCTTCGGATAAGGAATCAAAATACTCGAGCTTTTCTTGTCGTGTGAGGAGAGATTGAGCTCCATCGTTTTTTCGGGACAAAGTACATCACCTTTCGTTCTATCCGGTGTACGGCCTCGTCTTATACAGGCTTTTATCATAACCGATTCTCTGGTCAACAGCTACAAATAGAATAGTCAGTTTCCGAATTCGAATTTCCGTTTGTGAATAACCGGATATTATACCTTATCCGTTTCCAAGTGAATCGTGATATCAAGAGTGCCACCGACATCGATTAGCGGCAGGACATCAAACTGCGCCATCACGAGAGACGAATCCGACAGCATGACCCACGGAGTTAACCACTCTCTGCCCTAAAAACGTTGCAGCAAAGGTGGTAACTATTTTTTTCCTAGCATATAGTAGTGCAACTATATAGAAGCGCGTCAAGAATGCGTGTCTGTGATCGTCGCTCCGGGGGTTCTAAGGAACTGGAAACAGTGAAGTGACGAGTGCGGGATAAAATTGATGATAGGCTCGTAAAAGCTCGCAAGGCCATACGAAGGAATATCGGAAATGTAATAAACCGTCGAACGACGAATGGCAAGTACGATTTACCTGAAACAAATATGCACTGGAGAATGTTTGGAGCTGTTTCACTCGGACAAGCTGAAATCTCCGAACGCAAGAGTCCCCGGGTATGATTTCATCGTTCTCGGAGGTATCCACGAGGCTCTGTTGTATACGAAAAGAATTGCCGCGTGACCTCGAACTTCCGACGGTCCAACGTCGCAAAAATACGTTTTCCGTTATTTTCACCGGACATTCTGAAACGTGAAATTTTCCTCGTGAACGTGCAACTCGCGTGCACTCGACATGCGCGACTCTCGACGCAGCTTCCATTATGGGTCGGGTACTTGCCGTAAGTGGTAACTTTAACGTTGAAACTTATCACAGTGTCGGAGACGACGAGCAAATAATAATAGCTATCCTCGTATGGTGAATATTCCGTAAAATTGTAAGTACCGCCGATCGTCAGATTGCCCAACGAAGTACCGTGCGTGTGATTAAAAATTGGCAACACTCGTCCCTGTAGTGCCAATCCTCGGATACACAGTTCCGAAGTGTCGTTGGTTGGCCGAAAAATGGGCTTGCACCCGGTAATCGTAACGCGAAAGTGCCATGTTCCCGACGGCACATATATCCTGCAAGTTTTCCAAAATTCTTTCGTTCTATGTGATACCCTGATCTTGATCGAATCTTTCTGTTCGCTTAACTTTGAATAATAAGTACGCAACGCTTTACCCACTTGTAATAAGTAGACGGTTCCATGCTTCTCATTGTCTTCTCGTATCCTGTCGGAATACTTTGTATTCCGTTTGTCTGCAGCCAAATAGCCACCGATCCTATACTGTAGCGACACTTGTGACCGAGACCCTGATGATTAGTTTAAATCGTTATTACCTTCGTGATTGTTATCATTGTTATCTCATACTCTTCAAAAAGGATGCTCTCACTTGCTGCTGAACTTTTGCATCCCAATGGGACATGTAAGCACCGACGAACCAATCGCCTGGCTCGGGACTGTTTACAGGCACTACCGCTGTACTTTTAGCGTCGAAAGTAGTTATAGTTGACAGCCTTATAGTACTGTTACTATCCGGATACATTCGCAAAGGAAAAGTCGCATTGTTGGCATTGATCACGAGATAACTACCCCATTGCAGGTATCTGCGGAAAAAAAAAGAACAGACATTGACGGCAAATTAATCTCTCTCTCTCTCTCTCTCTCTCTCTCTCTCTCTCTCTCTCTCTCTCTCTCTCTCTGGTATAAAAGTAATTTACTCCAAACTATGGGACACAGATACACTTACATGTGAACCTCTCGGGGTATACAGTTTTTTCCATCCATAAAAGCTGCAAATTGCCAGGTAGCTCTGAGTACCTCTTTTGGAACGGTGTAATGGAAGGTAGCGACGTCGCTGTAACTTTTGAAAGAGTGCAGAGATCCTTCTTGACTGGCTTCTGGCACAATGCTACCCGTACCTTTCGAAATAATGCATTCTTCAGTCACGAAACATTGTGAAATATAAATCCATTTGTTCCCTCACCTTTGGACAATAAAAAAATAGTGAATAAAAGAAAATATCCGCCGATTCCATTGTCGCCACGGTAGTGTCTCAATACCATGTTTTAAAAAAACCTAATGATAGCCACAGTTGCGTGAATTTTCGCGGCAATTCTCGGAGTCAAAGCATTTGTAATGTTATCTGGAAGAGATCATATTGATTCCCGAACGAAGGCAAAGGGAGAGAGAGAGAGAGAGAAAAAGCGGGAGGTGCAGCTACGATCGAACGCTCCTGGCTTTTGACGTGTATTCTATGTTGATAAACACGCACTATGTATCGAAATTGAACAAACTGAAACAACACGTCGTTTGCGTAAAACTTTGATTTATTTATCGCAGCTATTTGCGGTGGTTAAATTTTTCGAATGACAACGTGTTTAAGTTAATTTATTTCGAGGTTTCTGTTAATAATGAGGAAAATAAAAAAAGAATAAGCAGTATAATTTTTAGAAGATCGCGGCCAAAAAAGGAATCAAGGGAAGGGCATAAAACGAATGAAAGGTATGAATGGACTGAAGGGTGTGAAGTAGTGCGAAAGAGCGTACACGCATAGAAGCGCATGTCCAATCAAAACACACGAGACAAAACGGAGTCTTGATGACAGCGCGACTTTTGAAAATGATTTTACGAGCCGCGTTGAATTAATTGTGAGTACATCATTATGATAGTAAACGGATAAAGTCTCGAAAAGCGTAAACATTCATTACTGCGGGCCATCACGTCGTACGCTTTTATAGCCACGGCTATTCCGATTCGTATGCTTATAGAGGTTAGAATACAAGAGTTCAAACTCCGTAGTTTAAAGTGTCAGTGTCACAATTGTGACACTGACACTTTAAACTACGGAGTTTGAACTCTTGTATTCTAAATAAAGATAAAGTATTCTTGTATTCTAAATAATAATAATAAGTATTAATAAGTATTCTTGTATTCTATAATACTAATAAGTCTATACTATATTATACTAATACTAAATTATTAGTATAATATAGTATAATAGTATACTATATTATAGTACTATATTATAGTACTAATAGTATAGTACTATAATAGTATATTATATTATAGTACTAATATAGTATAATATATTATACTATATTATTTAGTATAATATAGTAATATACTAAATAATTAGTATAAATACTAATACTATTAAGTCTATTCTATAATACTAAAAATAATAATAATAAGTATAAAATAAGTATTCTTGTATTCTAAATAAAGATAAAATATCTAACGCGATTTCGTAATTACGAAATCGCGTTAGATATTTTATATCCGTATGTTATTTTGACGAGAGAATTATCTTAGTGCATTTAGGATATTCATTTAGGCGACCATTTTTTTTAAATCAATATTTCACTAAATCCTTTTCCATCCACTAGATAATTTCATGCAAAAACTAAATGCGTATCATTTTTTCAAATTTTATTTCAGATTATATGTTTCCGAGCCGCAGTGGTCTCCACGGAGAAGTTTTTTCAAACACCGGTTTGCCCAAATCATTTTATCTAGCACATTTATAACCTTTTTTCAATACGAAAATTGTATACGATACTTAAAACCATACTCGTTAATGTGAAGAAAAAAAATTCATAACCTGCATACATGTTCCGAAAAATAAATCACGAAAATGCCCCTTAAATTTTTGAAATTTCACAGAAAGTTTCCAAATTTCGGTGAATTTTTTTCAATCTCGCAGAAACGCCATTTCCCAAAGATTTTTCGAATTCCAAAAATCAACCGCGAAATGTATTCGAAATCCCAAGCGAATTCCAAAACATTAGTGAGCTCATTCCTAAAAAACTCGACCGTATATGAGAAAACGTCATACGAAAATTTGTGAGGTGATGATGAACGTGCACGTGCTCTTATGTTGAATAAAATGCACGGTCTCACACACAGGACTGAAAACTTGTACGGCCGGGAGTGACTCGGATAAGGAAGACAAATGGCAATTCTTGCTTCTGCCACTTGAAGCGCTGCTACGTGGGAGGCAGCCAATCAAACGCAGGTCCTGACAGCTGTGCAATGAAGCAGATTTTTCGAAGTAAACATTATTTTGAAGACCGATATATGACTAGAAAATAGTTGTTTTTTTTTACTCCTGATTCCTTGGGAGATAGAGAGAGAAAGAGACATCGTGTGAGTGAGAATGACAATTATTATTTCAGTAGACTGTATTTCTCGTATGCTCGAACTTCTGTGATTTTTTCATTTGGCCTTAGGAGTATGTTCGAACTTCTGTAATTTTTCATTTGGTCTATTGGAGTAGATAAGATATGGGGTAGATGGGGTATGAACAAATTTATGCGTTCTAATGTTTTCCTTATAATTAATGTTTGTCCATCTCCTCTTCCCAACATTTCGCAGGATACTTCGTGGCTCGAAATGACATTCGCAAACTTGTTGCAATGGCTTTAGCACTTGATTCCCACGAATTGCGACTTCCCATTTTCGACGCATTTCCTTGTTCTGTGGAACTTTGAACAGTGAACGCTTTTCACTATCTTTTTTAAAACTTTTCCGACGGTTCGGTATGATACGGTCATTAGGCATTTTCCGAATTGAATATACCGTTTACTTTCTCCCTACGATTCAATGCAACCCGGTAATACGATTCAGAGACTATCAGATTATCCATTGCTATATAACTATATCTACGAGACTCCTACGTGACAGCGCTTCAAGTGGACAGATGAGGAACTATGGATTTGCCTCACTACGTTGACACTTTGCACCATGCAAAAACGCTGGATTAAGACGGTAACCGAATGCAAATGAACAGAAAATGAAGTTTTACTTTGAATGGTATTTACGCACAGTTTGAGGAGTTTTTGGAACTAATGGAAGAGCCTTCTCAATAAACTAGATGAAAAAACGGCGTAGAAAATAAAAAAAATGAAACATAAAGAAAAGAAAAAGGAAAACGACTGTATGAAAATGGAGCAAGTGGAAGGTAACTATGCTACACTTCGCTCTTTCAATAAAATGCGGCATACATATATAGTTCATTAGCCTCACAAGAATGTTCAGCCACATAACAAATTTCTGTTACATCGATGTTCCAACAATTAAAACAAAAATTCTTTATTCATCCAAATTTCGGTTGATCCACCGGTAACACAGCATTAAAGGCAATTTTACTAAATCTCAATGTCTTCTTCGGCAACGGGCAAAACAATGGTCGTAGCGAATACAGGTTTGACATGGCCCTTTTTGCAAAGTAAAATTTGCACTCTACCGGCGACTTGGCTTCTCGGAGTGGCTTTGACATAAACGGGTATAGGAATGCCGCCTGGCAACAGCGGTAGAATCACCATTCTTGGCTCGATATCGACAAGATCCTTGTTTCGAAAGACAAGAAATAATCCAGTGTCGGAGGGACCGTCGGAAACATTGGTAACCATGGTGCGTATTTGATAAATCGGCCCGAGCCCAAGAACACTAGCCTCGACGCTTATCGCGTTTGATCCGGTGTTCGCATTGGACCGAACGATTTCGCGCATTTTTTTGCAAACGTCCAGTTTCAATCGCATGAAATCCTGGCGGAAGGTGTTATGAATTTTCTTTGCCTCCGATCTCTCTCGAATCGTTTGTTCGACGAACAGGCGTGTCTTTTTGGGTATAGCGAAACGATTGCTCTGGGCAGCTTGGTTGAGGGTGCAATAATTGTTGTTCTGTCGGGAGCCAAAATTGGCCGTGCGTTTCAGAATCTTGACGCACAGTCCGCCGCCGATGGTTATCATTGCCATGGCACGTTCCTCCTGGCCCATGCGTCCGTACTTCATCGCAGCCACGGGTTCCGTCATAGTTATCGTGTCGACGTAGTTACGCGCGTCGTAAACCGCGACACCGCCGGTTTTCGGACAACTGACAGCTAAGAGTGTAAGTCCCGCTGCCGGCACCGGCAGACTCATCAGATCGAGGCCGACGCCGGGGAGCTTTATTCGCCATAGTTTGACGCCACTGTTGGAAAAACCGAAGAGACCACCGCTCATGGTGAGGACAGCGACACCGGTCGTGTTCAGCGTCGACACGGCCACTCCGGGTGACGAGAGTTTCCCCCAGGATCTCACGGTGCCCGCACCTTTTTTCGCCATTCCGAGATTGCCGTCTCTACCGATCGCGTATACGCGGCCGTCACCGGACCACATACCCGCGCTGGCCAACGCTACCGGGATCCATCCCACGTGTTGTCGCTCAACGAGGGAAAACGATCGTGGATCGAGTATCAACAGTTCGCCGGATTCCGTGCCAATAACAAGGCAACTGCTCGCGACTGTTTCGTTACTCGAATCCCTGCGTATACTGCCGATCGTCGTTACGGCGTTCGTCTTCACGAGCGGCAATCTTCTGTACTGCTCGGTAAATTCGAGCCGCAAGGTCTCGTCTATTGCGAGAAACTTCAGCGTTCGAGGACTCATGAAAGCCGCGCCGAGCTCCTTGAATAGGAGAGCCAGATCGTCCCGTAACGTGAGGACGTTCAGATCCTCTTCCAGTCCAGCCTTGTGCCAAATCTACGAGATTGCGAATATAGGACGATCGTTGTCATAGGATATGTTCAATGCTGCCAGGGCTTATCACGGGACAACTAGTTACTGGGATAAGGTGCCTGGGACGGAGGACTTTCGTCCGGAAAAAAAATATCGCTGTTTCAACGGACGTCGAGGACGACGAGGAGCCTCTATTGTGTTACTCACTTCGCGCTCCTTCGGATGAGCGTCCAGATGAGGCAGGCAGTATTTGAAGTGAGGTCTCATATTCTTGTATATAAAAACGCTCGATCCAACACCAACGGCCAAAGCCGCTGATCGTGGCTCACCGTTTTCCGTGTAGAAACCGACCAAACCGCACGGCGGCTCAACCATCGCGTGCTCCGATATTTTATCGCCGACTTTGAAAACTCGAATCTGCACAATAATCGCGATGTACGTGTGGGACAGTTCTTTCGTATTGAGTATATGGCAACGAAAATGTCTTATCGATGAAACAAAAGTTTGTTCGCTTGGTTGTTTCTGTATGCTCATTAATCCACAATTTTAGTACCTTTGAAGATTCGGTTGGACCAATTCCAGGGTCAGCACATATGAGCTTCGCCTCTCCGTCACCCGAAACATCAAGCATGTCCAGACCGCCTGGTAGAACGTGAATCCTTGCACTGGGCTCCCAAACGGCTTCGAGCCATCTGTTAGTTGTAAGTCTTCCATTACGATCCATTGTTACCTTCTCAAAAGAATTATTCGTCTCTTATTTGTGTTTTTTTTTAGTGTCACAATTAATTCCGGAATTTTCGCATCGTCGTTGATACTGTACGAGTATTTGTAATGGAGACATTCCGATTTGTTTGACGCTCTCGTATCCATGGAGCTTCAGACACGTGCATCTTTCGGGGGGCTGCCGTGCGCACTACAGAAAAGAAATATATACAAGGCGCACTCCAGGTCAGACCGATCCCATCAGTTGCCTCAGGATCGACAATTATCTCAATTTAATATGCTGCACGAAAAATAAATCAATCTTTCATAAGTTCCGGAATCGCGATTTATTTTGTATTTATTTTGCAGCTTCTAGTAGACGTCGATAAGAAAATAAAATAAATAAAAATAAGCTTATCGCGATTTTCATATCAATAGGTTTCAAAGCGGTGCCTTTTATTAAACAATTCAACTTTGCGAGGGTAGAAAAATCATCTGTAACGCGTTACAGACGACCTTTTGGACTTTTTCACAATTATTTCCAGAAATGAACAAAACTTATGTTTTAATTCTTCAAATGTTTTCAGAAAATGTTATTTTTAATAAATTATAAATATATTATTTTAATAAATTATACATTACGTTATTCAAAAACAGTCGAAAGTGAGAAAAACTTTTCTTCAATTCTTCAAATGCTTTCAAAGAAAGATTTTTCCGATTTTCTGTAACAATCATTTTGCGAAATAACAGTTTTGGAAAAGTGAGCGCTAATGACACGGCTTACATGTCTCATTTGTACCGCATATTCGACGCGGATGTGTACACTGTGGTTATCGACGAACAAATCGGAATTACACGCAAAATCATAACATACCGAAGTGGGGGAAATAAATACTCTTCGTCACGCGTCGAATTTTTTTCTTCTCTTCTCTACGAAATCAAATATAGCCCTGTATCAGCTTGAATCGAGATCGATGATATTCGCGCGACCGAACCAAGCAACAAGTGTATCGTGACTCGTGCGATGTGAATAAGTCATGGGTGAAAGAATAGAAACGAGTACACCGTTGATTTTCAACAAATTTATTCCACCGCCGCCTCGAAGATTATGGTCAGCGGACAGCCCTATGGAACAATTGTACCGTAACAAATGGATGAAATATAGAAACTCTGTCAGCGAGAAGGATCCTTGGAACGCTCTGGATTCGCCCCATTTCGTGGATTTCAAAGATCTGCCCGATGGTCACGACGATTATTTTGGTAAATTCACTTTTAGCTTATTAATTATGCTACTACGTATTTTTAGTTTACACCAATGCTATTTCAACGTTTTTTTTTTCTATCGATTCCTCAGATAATGCGGAAGACGAAGAAATTTCGACACCGTTCAGATTCAAAAGTCATCAACGGTTCCCAGGCTCGAATTTGGAAAACAACAACATTATCGAGTTAGTCGATTCTTCGAAGAAGCGTTTGCTCCTCTTTGCTGCGCGAGCCGCTCATTTGATTGTCGATATTTCCATAGGGAATTCAACAAATGTACTCTATCGGTGATCAAACGAGAGGATCATTCTAACGGACACGAGGCCAATTACCAGTCGTTTCAAATCGTCCAAACATTGAAGTCGATTCCCGAAATTTTCTCACCGTCGCAAAAAGCAGCATTTCCATCGACCGAAGAAAATACCGGAGACGAGACGAACGCAGTGACAGCGAATTGTGAAAAAATTCAACTGAAACGTAAGGTCGAGAACGGGCGTCCTGTTGAATCAAAAATCGAGAGAAAAGGTCGCACCATCGTCGAACCTTTCAGTTTTGAGACCCGTGAAAAGTACAGACAAGAGCACCATCAAGCCCGTCGAGAGAGGGTAAAAATATCTCGTTGTCGTTGAGCTAAAAAATGTTTTCTTTTTTATCCAACTGTCGCGTGAGTTGCAGCTGATTTAACAGGATAACAAAAATTTGTTCTCTTTTTAACAATCGTATGATTGTATTTAGGACAGTTTTGGGAAGGAAATGCCGAAAGGCTTTCGGGCGAATCCGCTGCCAAATTTTTTGAAGGTTCGAGAGAAAGTCCGTACGAAGGCGAAATCGTTCGCGCAACCAGAGCACGTTGACAAGTGGCCCGATATACACAAAGTGCACAACCCTACCGCGATCTGGAAGAAGAAAGGATTCCAACCGCTTCATCCGAAGAGGTCACCTATTGTGCCGAAAGCACCGAATCTTTTAACCGCATCACGAGCCAAAGAGCGGCAGCGTTTCGAAGAGCAAATTCGAAGAAAAGAACAAGAGCGACAGGAATTGAAGAAAAAAGTACGTAAGGAATGTGGTTATGAGTTTATCGAAATTCCGCAAAATCATCCTTCGCGAAGCTGCTGTATGGATCGCAAAAAGAAAAACAGCGCGCTGTTGCAATTTCAGGAGGAGGCCGAGCGTAAGAAGCGCGAGCAAGAAGAGATCGCCAAACTCCGACGACAATTGGTTCACAAGGCTCAGCCCATCCGAAAGTACAAGCTCGTCGTGCCAAGAGTGACGAAACGCGAGTTGTCCGAGCCAACGGCACCGGCTGACTGTAAAAGACCACGAAATTTCTGAAAAGCACGGTACCGATTCTCGCAATAATATTGAACCGATTGATAAAGTGCAAGTAGTTTCATCCCACGATATTCAATGAAACGTTCATGGATTTTGATAATTTGACGTATTTACGGATGCCATTGACGAGCGCGTGGTGAAAATGACGAAAAAAAGGTATTTGAAACACTTATTAACGCGTTATATTATTTTATCCGTACAGGAAATAAGAAGAATAGGGGAATAATTTCATTCTTGTACGAAAGATTAATAATCGATGGGAAAATAAGACGAAAAATATTTCAAACACTTATTAACACGTTTATTTCATTCTTGTATATGTAATGTATTTTTTTATCATGTAATGTAACAGCGTTGTTTTTTTTATCGTCACATTCCTTTCGATAAATATATTATATAGAATTTCATTGGCCATATTCGTGCACGTATACACAGGGGTGTGTGTGTGTGTGTGTCAACGTATCTATGACAGAGCCAACGAACACCCACCCCGTAACGATATATATACGACTTTACATTACATAATCAACAAATGAGAAAAATTGACCGAGTTGACCACGGTATCGAACGATAGTCGTTAGCACTTGAAACTTTTCGTCAACAAACGTCGTGAGTTTTTCTTCTAATATACGTTTATGCGTGAATTAATGCGTCTTTTTTGGCACACGTTCGTAATAAAATATCGCATATATCACAATCCCTTTAAAGACACGTAACGCGATAAAAAAAATGCGTGTACTTACAATTATACATTGTATATAATAATATCAATAGTCACAAGTATAAAGAGTAAATAATACTATATCAGGTGCTTCCGACTTTGGAAGCATCAGTCATGTACGTATATGTATGTAACTGTGCTATTAATAAAAGTATATAAATCAGTCGGAGGTCACATTCCTTGCTTAAAAAACGGATAGTCAATCAAACTCATATATTAAGTACAATGCAAATACTGTGTCAAATGGGTACGTAGCACCAAAAAGAATGGAGAAAAAAACACGAGGAGACTCAAGAATGAGACGAATCAATCTTAAATTCTCTTAAGCATATTCAGAACGATACGGAACAAGTGATCGTCGCGTTTCGTTACTTCACAAAAATATAATATTCGTTGATTATTTCCCAACGTAACTGATAAATTATAACTTACTTCGGCAAAGCGGCCGATTGTGCTCACAACTGCATAGACGGATTTGAAAAGGACCTCCAAAGTTCGATGTGACTGCAAATACAAACTAAACGAAGAACGTCTTTTTTTAAAGTAGAATAAATTGGGCAAACAATTCGGACGTCAGCGTTGAACGGTGGACAACAACTGTCGCATAACCGGATGATATCGAAATGCATCATTGTGTTTTTTTTTTTTTCACATCTCCGCCTCTTCCGCGCTTGTTTTCTCCGGTTCGGTAGGCTTGTTCACTCGCGTTGATTGTTCGATCACTCGTTCCGCGTGGCATCCAGAAAGAGCAGGGGCGATGACGGCGAAGGTGGCAGAGACTCCGTAGTGGCGAGTCTGGTCGATAGACCCTCGTGATCGCCACAGAGAAACTGACAAACCGTATTGGACGTACTGAGGGTCGATTCTGATAGCATAACTCTGCCTCGTACGGCTCTGGTTCTGCCTTGTTTGCTGTTTCTCCCTATCGCCATCGCATCGTCCTCATTGGCACATTTACGGAAGCACGAGAACACACGTCGCCACGTCGGATAGTGAAATTGCGCGAAACCCGCGGACGGGCCAGCGATTGCAAGAAGTGGACACAGAAAAAACGTCGCGTAACACCAACTTATGCTCATTACGAGCAACAAAAAAATGCCAATTTGTATGTAGGCAAGCACATGCGACGGCAACATAAATGCACCGGCAGCTCCGGAAGTTACGGCTGCCATCAATGACGGCCCGGCCATTTGTTGGAGCGCGGCTTTTACCCTGTCGATACGATCCGCCGAATCGCAAGCTCGATAGCTCACCCCGTAGTGCAGGCTAAAATCAACCGCTAGTCCTGAAACATACGAGACATACGGCTTTATAAGAACTTTACAAGCGTGGGCCAATTTTGCTTAATTTTCCTGGTACTTTAATGTTATACATCTACATTGAGAAAGGCTTTCATATTTAACTCCAAGTTCGATCCTGGCGGGTGAAAAAATACCCTCAAGGAGAAGAGCTTTTGCACAGCCTCCGTATGTCCCGCCATTTTGTAATTGAAAAAGTCCGACAACGGTTTGCATTATTTTCGTATAAATTTTGGAGATCCAATTTGTAAATTACGGAAAAAAATCATTCGTTCTTTTAAGCTCGCTTCAAAGTCGCTATATCAGTTTGCAACCCAAGATTGCGGTGTTGCGTCTTCGTGTTCCGACGTACGTTTACGGCTTTTTACGATCTTGTCACGTTTATCACACACCAGTCACATCGATATTTGTAATTTCGTAGAGACGCCCCATGTTGTTTGCTACCCACGGTCACTCTTAAGGGAGCTTTCCAGTGTGAAATTTTCAAAAAATCGATTTTTTTTTTTTGCTTTATCGAATAGTATACACTCTTCCCTGAATATTCCCTGAAATTTTCATGCCGAAATTCAGATTATTTCGGTTACTGTACAGCATTTCTTGGAAGAAGGCAACGGAGCGCTACAGCTACAGCGAAACTTTGAACGCGTTTTTCTCGAAACAGCATTTTTCAAAACGGTGTCCAACTTGGAGGGCAGAGTTTTAAAGCTATCGAGTTGAATTTTTTACACAATATTCTTAACGTCATTGTTTATCGTGCTATGGAAGCTTTTTTTTTTTTTTGACATCTTCCTATTTTTTTTGTAAAAAAAACTGCCAAAAAAAATGCTAAAATCGATACTTTTTGTTCAAACCGGCGCCATTTTTGCAAAAAAAAAAAAAAAAGCCTCCATAGCACGAAAGCCAATTATATACCGATCAATAATCTTTTTGTGTTTTTTGTTTCAGATCAAAATTGTGACCCCCAACGTGGACACCACATCCAAGTGCATTTTCTGCAACAATTGTTTCATCATTTTTATAGATATTAATTAATAAATAAATCGATCTTTAAAAAATTGTTTTGTATTCTTCAATACCCAATTAATATACAAAAAAAAACCAGACGGATTAGATTATTTTTTCTTTAAAAAAAAAATCGCGAAAAACAGCGATTTTTCGGGCTGTCACACTGGAAAGCTTCCTTAATGCGCCACGGTATCGTATTATCGAAAGCACATAGTCATCCCAATCGATTGTAAATAAATAAATATATATATATATTGTATATTTACCAATAGCCGTGGATACAGCAAGGCTTTCCAGGACGTTCAATTTCCAGCCAAGAAGAACGAGAGAAGCGACGGTAACGACGATCGAGGCGGCTATCGCTGATATTGCGTACAAGCTAACCAGAGGATTCAGAGTGACGACAGCGAGAACTGCCAGCGCCAAAGTCATCGATAGACCCATTGCCCAGATCGTACCTTCGTACAAGGTTCGTTGAAGCTCATAAAATTCCAAGCGGCTGACAAACCATCCTCCTCGCATACCGGCTGGGGCACCGGCTAATTTATTCTGCATCCAATGTTCCACCTTTCGAGTGTTGAAGAAATTATGAAAAAATCATTAAACCCAGGAAAACTCAACACTTGCAAATACCGATCTTTATCGACATATGACACGGGAGGAATAATGTCAACGATATGACAGGTAGAAACTTTAAAAATGAAAAATAATTTGCCGCGTCCTTTCCCGAGGAGGTAGGGGAAAAGAATACTTGTCCCCAATGGCTAGGGGAGTCTAAAAACATTGGGTCTTCGGCAAACAGATTCAAAGAACCCGAATAATTGCGCGATACCGTTGAATCTTACCTCGTTATAAAACTTATTCATATCCGCGTACGAAAGACTGTACGGTTGAGTGCTGTCGTACTCGACGATGAGAGCCATGATTTTGGGCAGCGGCATGATCACCATTTTCGTGCCATTGCCCGAACGAGACGGAAGCTGCAGGGATTCCTTGAGAAATTTGATCCCACCGGCGACGGTACCGCCGCGAGTCCAGAGATGCGACGGGGTACGATAGAGATCGGCATTAGCTTCGGCAACGCATTGTCGCAATACCGTAGGAGCGTACGGGAAAGGGCTGCTCTCGCAGCAAGGCGCTCGATTCACGCTCGGATCGATAATGTCTGCGCAGCGTCGCGTCATCCACGTGGCCAACGACTCGATGAAGCAGTTGGACAAGAGGGGCCCCATAGTATCGTGATAGAACGGCTGGGCGCGCAGATCGAGGCAAAATTGTTGGAGCCAAGTTTGTGACTCGGGATCCGTAATGTCGAAGGTCTCGTCCCATTCTAAAGAGCCCCGGGAGCTCGGATCGAGATAATCACCATTATCAACGGGCTTTATGCCCCATACGAATCGCAGAGGAAGCATGTCGCTACTGTCCTAGAATTGGCAATTGAAACAAAACTTTATTCAAAGTCGTATTATTTTCCAATGTTCTTTCGCGATCTCACTGCTTGATTACACTATTTTCAGTTCCTGAAAATTTCACTCAAGTGTTGCCCACTGCTTCGCGTCTTCACTACTGTCAGCTTTCAAAATAGTACACTTTTTTTAATTTCATCGCAGAGAATGGTTTCGAACGGAATGATAAACACGACTATCTTTATCCGACGATAGATACATCTCGTCTTTGAGAATGGTGTTGCTCAAACTTACCGTTTCACTTGTTTCGAAGTGGAATTTCCGCGCGTAAACGAGATCGTAAATCTCGAAAGGATGAGAACCGTCAAAAAGTTGGAAACTCGAGAGATCCGGCAAACGTAGTCCCGGATAACGGAAAACAACCACGCAGGAGGCTATAGCAACGGCACTCGAGAGTAGCAGCCAGATCCAACGAAATCTAACGACGAGACACCCGAGGCATTCATTCGTTTGTGTCAATACTTTGTTCGTGAAGATTCTCAGCGGTCGTATTATCTTTCGTGCCACGAAGCTCGCAGGTGATAAAAGCGCGAGACAGTTTTCCGATATGACGACGCTCGCGGGCAACCACGTGGTCATCAAAAAGAAATTTGCTATTACCGTCATTCCTGCGAACAGACTTGGCAAAGAATTCGGTCGATCAGCTCTTCGATGCGCGGTATGGAGAAAAGGGAATGTAACGACACCAAATTAAAACTTTCTCACGTCCACGGATATATATATATATATATAACTACCTGAAGCAATTAATAGCGGTCACATTGCTGACGATTGAGGCAAAGAATGCAATGGCGGTCGTGAGTGAAGTGACGAACATGGACGGTACAGCGTGGCTCATAGTATCCTGAACGAGTTTCACCAAACCACCGGCGGACAACTTTTGCCGTTCGCCGCATTCCCAAACCTTGCAAAATATAAAAGCGTCGTCCGCTCCGATTCCTGAATATTAATATCGCCCAAAAAAAGGAACATTATTTATCATCCGTGGAATAATTCTTAAAAGGAAAAGACAAGGAGCTTTTATTTGACTCACCGACAGCCACGACGATAGCCAACAAATTCATGAAAGGGAAAAACGTTATTCCGAGCACAAGGGTATAAATCGCGTAAGATATACCGAGGCTAAAAACGACTGCCATTATAGTTGAGAGAGTCAGCAATACGGAGCCGGTATAAGCCCAGATGCAAATCGTAACGAACGCAAAGCCGGACAACAAGAGATACGAGTCTGCCACGAGGAGATCATCGAAGAGCGTACTCTTGAGACCGAGTTCCATCCCGAGAACGCGAAATCCACGATACGACAGATCGGTGTTGCTGAGGGCTCGATAGAACTTCAAGGTCGCTGAACTCGCGGCCATCGGCAGGAATATCATGATGGCTCCCAATGTCGCGTTCGACTGATCGTCCTTATCTGTCTTCTGCAACGATCAATTTTACGTTCAACATGTGCGAAAGAACAAGCAAATTACTAGCTAACTGATTTATCGGTAGCATCGAGCTTTAATTACCGACAATCGGTGCACGTTCATGCTGAAGAATAATTCTGGCAATTGCAAAGATGGCCAACGAATCCAATAAAACGACCAAATTATATTTTCTACGTAACCAAGCCTACTTACGTCGGCCGGCAGAAAGTTGGCATCAAGAAGATGATGCAGGAGGTGATAGAAAGCGTTGTGAGTGTAACACTCGGACGGTACATGGTCTTGACAATTAAGATTTTTAGCGCAATCCTCCACGAGACGATTATTGTTGTAGTAGTAGGCGCATCTTTTGAGAAGTGCTTGGACGCGTGTGAGATCTTCCTCGGTAACGGCCAAGCAGGAAGGACGATTCGACAATAGCGCAACGTAATTTGCCGGCGACCAGCTGCGACAGCATTTTTGTTGTCCGCTAGAATTATCCGTGTAAGTCTGACATAGTAAGGGAAATTCGCTGTTCGTTCTCAAAACTCCGTCTATGTGACACTGAGCCAGTACGCCTTCCATCGACCATATATTCTTGTCACTATTTTCCGCTCCCAATACGACTCGAGCATACGCCGAACTTGGAGCATTGCAAAAAAAACCATTCTCCTCCAGATGACTGTGAGTCCTACGATCCGGCGCATTTTCTAGTTTATTCTTATTCCTCAATTCCAATATTTCTTCCCACTTGTCCTTGTCATCCACATCAAGATTATTCTCAGTCTCGTTTGCCCTTTTTGCATACTTCTTGCCTTTTCTTAACTTCTCGTGTCTCGGCTTTTTTCTAACGATTCCCTGCGTTATCCGATGTCTTGCGTCCGATTTATTCTGAAGGTACGGAGACAAAATATTGTAGATCCAGAGCGTTCGAATGTTTTAAATTCCTTACAAAATATTGCATACTATTTATTTATATTTGTGTAGTGTTTTTTAGGATCTTACTACCGTCTTAATCTTTACAATCCTTTTTCGGATATGTTGCCTGAAACTCTGATGTAAAATTTTAAATACCAGAATAATGTGAGACACCTCAATAATGTCTACAACGAAATACCAAGCAGTGGAATGCCGATAACAAATGTCGAAAGAATGGCATACCGAATAACGACGAAATTATATGACAGTATGTTACTTCAATTCTAACGATACGTATCGTGTCCTAATAATCTGCAGATCTCAATTGTTTTGCGTTTTCATTTGTCACAGCTGAAGGCGCAGAGTAGATACGATGCATATTTTTGAATATTAAAATATAAGTAGATTCTTTGCCTCTACTTTTGGTGGAACAATTTTTTATTACGATAACATGCACGATGTTATTCTCTGAGTAATTCTAGATGACTGATATAAACTGCTCATGCGTGTAAAAAAATTAAAAAATTCCGTAACGTGAATATCAATGATAAGCCTTGGAATAACGTGAATAGCAGGAGAATTTTTGCAGCTATGACATTTCAGAGGAAACGAAAGCATGTCTAAATTTGCCCGAGAATTATTATTTCAGTTTATCGTTGGGTATAATAATTCATTGTAGCTTATTTTTTATTAAGCGTTTCTATCGTAACTTATTTTTATTAATGCCTTAATAGTTCCCGAGAATAATGTTTGGTTAATTGTGACAGAGGACACGCGCCGTTACCTGTTTGTTGAGTTGCTCCAAATAATTAAAATATTCTATGGGATTGTCGACTAGTGTGCCTCTCACTCCTGTAGCATCGATCAAATTTTGCCAAGCTGTGAAACGCTGCGAGAGCCACGTCCCTCTGGCCTCGAAGCCCTGAAAAGGTAAATAAAACTAAACACTCGGACGAAATGTTTATTTTTCGCAAATTTTTCGCACATTCGCTTACCAGTTGTGGATCGGTAAAATCGGGAAATTTTCTCGTCACAAGCGGCACAATGAGGCAGGTCGTGGAGAAGAGGAAAACAGCGCTCAGAATCGCGTATGGGTATCGAGCAATAATCTTTGAGAACCACCAAGTTTCCATAATGTTGGTTCGACGTTCTTATTTTCAAACGTCGAAACCCGACCAGCTACGATGGGTTAATCAATTCGGTCCAGTTTCATTACGCATTAAGCAGCCCGGCTTCTATTTTCGACATCGTTTGAATAATTTTCTTTCACTTCATCCCGCGTAAAAGCATGTGTTTAAATTTTGCAATGTAGATTTCGGTGAGTTAAATTTTTTGTTTTGCGATATTTTGGAGTGCGGCCAGCCAAAAAATTGCTATATCCTGATAAGAGTTATATCGCGTGTACGGATTTTGACATTTTTCTTTCGAGTATGGTCAACCCCCGGATTATTTTTCACGTAAGTACCAAGCCGACCGAATCAGCTGTTGAGCGTTCGAACCAGCTGCCATGCCCGTGACACACACCCCCACACGTTCTGCTTGCAATTCCACATGTGAGCTGCAGCGATCGGACGTTATGTGCGTCGGTGCATAAGGCAGTAGCCGAAATATATTCGATCACTCTGCAAGATCGATAAGCGCGCTCTTTCGTGTTTAATTACAACCGTTTGAAAAAAAAGGATTCATCGTCAAACATGAACGAGGAAGAGTTGGTGTGTGAAATCGCGATATTGCGAAAATTATTACGCGAAAAGGAATCTAACCTCAACTCACTGAGGCGGGAAAAGCAAATCGTTCAAAACCACGGTCTAAATAACGAAGAAGTATCGCGCTACAGTAGACAGATATTGTTGCCGGAAATAAGTGTGAAAGGTCCTCTTCGTTTTTCTTTTCTTTCGGACAATAACAAACAGAAATAATTCTGTATCGTTTTTTTTAAATCTCATGTTACGTTATAAATCTGAAAACCTTTGCTGACAATATTTTGTATCGCTCTGTTGTACAGGACAGCTGAGACTGAAAAATGCGTCGATTTTAATCGTTGGTGCCGGTGGACTCGGATGCCCTTCCGCTTTGTATCTTACAGGTGCGGGAATCGGTCACATCGGTATCGTTGATTATGACGATGTTGAAACGAACAACCTGCACAGGCAACTCTTGTTTACGGAAAGTGATATCGGCCTACCCAAAGCAAGTGCAGCTGCATGCGCCCTTACAAAGTGAGTTAGGGAATTTGTATTCTAGTGATTCGTTCCTTTCCGGCGTAACTTGCGCAATTCAAACTCGAAAGAAGCTATAACAATTACTATCGAAATATTAATATTAAGATATTCAATAATTCACAAGATATGAACAATAGTTCCATAACTAAGAAAAAATTCGTAACTTGCAAACTTATTTGGTGGAAATGTATTAAGGGCGAAGAGCCCCTACAATGGAATCTATAAGAGAAAAAAATCATACTTATAGATGTGAGGACAATCGGTCACTACTGTGGAATCCGAGAAAGGCACATCCTCAATATTCTCTGAGAAATAAAAAAAAGTACAAACGCAATGATTGTTGTCAAATTCAGTACGAATCATTCGTCGATGGTACTTCAATTATCTGAAGAACGTATCTCAAAAGTTGCGCAAGTCAAAAGCGTTTACTGAATTTTTCGAAATGGACAAATTCAAATTTTCATAAAGGCTTGCCAGAAACGTCATTTTCACACAACGATGCTGAAAAAATGCTTCTTTTTTGTTTACACACGTCGAATACAGATTGAACAGCAACGTGCGAACAACTCCTTACGAAATTCAGCTGCAAAGCGACAACGCCTTGGACATTGTGAAGCAGTACGACGTCGTACTGGACGCTACGGACAACGTGCCAACGAGATATTTGCTGAACGATGCCTGTGTCTTGGCGGGAAAGCCTCTCGTGTCCGGATCGGCGCTGAAGCTGGAGGGTCAACTATCGGTGTTCAATTACGACGGTCCTTGTTACAGATGCGTTTTTCCGAAGCCACCGCCACCCGAGACCGTAACAAACTGCGGCGACGGCGGAGTCCTCGGTGCAGGTACGCATGAAAATTTCAAATACCCCCCCTTATATATCGATCGGTATACCTTGAGTTTGTCCCTTCGAGTATTATTCATCTCTTTCCTTACAGTCGTAGGAACCATAGGCACTCTTCAGGCTCTCGAGGCGGTGAAAATATTGTTGGGAAAGGAGCACAAAGTTCTCAACGGACGCCTCCTTCTCTTCGACGCTGTCGAGACAACGTTCCGTAACGTGCGTCTTCGTGGAAAAGATCCGAATTGTGCAATTTGCGGAGTTAATCCGACGATCAAGGAATTGATCGACTACGAGCAATTTTGTCGTTCCAAGGCGAACGACAAAAATCCTATATTACAAATGTTGAAAAAGGAGGAGAGGGTCAGTGTCAAGGAGTATCGTGACATCCGAGAAAAATCCCTGAACGATCACTTGCTCATCGACGTGAGATCACCGGAAGAGTTTGAAATTTGTCGAATCAACCGTTCGGTCAACGCGCCGTTAACAACTACCGGGAAACTCGACAAGTGGGCGGAAACGAAGAGCCTGCTGGATCAAAACTCGATAAAGAATGGTACACGGATTACGTTCTATGTCCCGGATAACACACAATCTTCATTTTGAAATAACAGCCCGACCCACGAACTGACGTACCCGCGTTGTATTTCTTTCAGTATACGTACTCTGCCGTCGGGGTAATGATTCGCAGCGCGCGGTGCAACTTCTCAAAAGTTTCATCGACGATCCATCGATAACCGTGAGAGACATAATTGGTGGAATTCACGCATGGTCGCGAGAAATAGACTCCTCTTTCCCAATTTACTGAATTCGGTTATTATTATTATTATATGTACACGTACATAAATGAATATATTGTACATAACTTATAAGTATTATTAATATACATATATACATGTACATGAGTAGAATACACGAATTTTATCGGGTTATTCTTGAACTCTTTGGTCGTCAAAAAATTGATCCAAGTTGAATCTCTCTCGAGTTCTATCTAAACGTTACCGTTGGCACTGACGAATCAGCCGTACTTTGCTACTTGGTCCATCGAGAGACTGGTCTCGGGATGTTTGTAATGATTTTCATCGAGGCTTCGCAATTTTTCGGCGGCTTGCTCCGGTGTCAAGTCGCGCTGTGCTTGGGCCAAAAGCTCGTATCCGACCATGTGCTTCTTCACCGTTGCCGAACGCAACAGAGGCGGCAGATACATTCCGTGAAACGTCCAGTACGGATAATCATCGTCGACGAATGGCCCAGTCGGAGCACCGTGCCAGCCCATTGAATACGGAAACGGACATTGAAACAAATTATCATACTTTGTGCAGAGTCTCTTCATTATCACTGCGAGAGTTTCCCGCTGTGGCTCTGTGAGTTCTTGCATTCGCGTCACGTGTTTTTTCGGCAGGACCATTGTTTCGTACGGCCACACCGCCCAATACGGCACGACGACTAGCCAGTCTCGATTTTCGAGGACTATACGTTCCTACAAAATTATTGACAAAAACAATGGCATCTTTTGAAAAACGCCTCCGCGACGTGACAATTGGGTGATACATGTTGAGTCGATACTTGCCTTTCTTTGTAGCTCTTCCTCCATATAATCCATCAGAAGAGGTTTTTGGTGACGTGTGTAATAATCGCGCAGGGACTTGTCTTTCCTCCTGGCTTCCGTAGGCAAAAATGAACTGGCCCAGATCTGGCAATGGGGATGAGAATTACTGCATCCCATGAGAGCACCTCTGTTCTCGAATATCTGGACCCAAGTCCATTGTTTCCCCAACTCGAGCATTTCGTTTATCCATCTGGAACATTGTTCAATGCTATTTATTCTGTTTTTTTTTGTTCGCCGTCTTCGATGTTGCGTAGAAATACTTGCTGCTTGACCACTTCGACGATTTCCTCCACCTTCATGAGGGCTATAGTAACATTGGATTTCGGATGGAAGCACATGACCTTGCAAGTGCCCCGAGCAGGCTCCATTTGGAACAGCTCATTGGAAGACCGCGGAGGGCCGGGCACCGATTCGAGGAGTGCCGGAAAATCATTCACAAATGAATACGTGCTCGAGTAGACAGGAGTTACCTGAAAGACCGTAAGGATATTTTAGCGGAGGAAACTTTTCTTGGAAATGTGGTTTAAATTCTTACGTTTCCCCCGGCCCGCGAATTTCCGGGACACAAAGGATTAGTGGGATCGTATTCGGGAAGATCTTCGTCGCTGCTCTTTTCCACCTGACCGCCCCACGGTCGTTTCATACGGTGGGGTGAGACCAAGACCCATTCTTCCTTCAGTGGGTTGAATCTAATGTGTTGATGATCTGTTGCGATTAACGAAAAGCAAAAGAAATATGCATCGGACAATACATTACGGTCTTAAATGACAGGAATGTGAATTATCTCGAAAAGGCATGCAAGTATTACCCTTCGGATCAAACAGCTGCGAATCAATCTCGTCTTTTTTCTCCTTAAGAACATTCGAACTCGCATCGACCGACATTTTGATCCACACTGCAATTTATATTTACATGACATTTCGACCGAATGACCTTCGAGACTGTTATCAATGCAAGAAGTGATTAATCGGCACGACGTCGTCTAAGTGCGCACGCTATTAGGAATGCTAGTTATTACCCAACACTTTTATCGAACCGAATTATCGACGGTTATTCTTATGCGGCAAACATAATAAACCCTACCTATTTAAATGTATTTCGTTAAAAAATGTGACTAATGATCGTTACAACTTTATTGCGTTGAAATGAGCAGTGTTCTTATAGGTTAATCGTGGCGGTTGATTTTTTTTTAAGATCTATTACGGCTTTCGAAACTCCCGCGTATTTTTTGTTCACGCAGCACTTTGGCAGCGCGATCTGTAACGCGGTAGTGGCTTTTTCCGTTGTCGATAAATAGTAACAGCCAATCGCAGGGACGATCATAGTAGAAGAGAGCCTTTCATTGGCTGCCGCTAGTAAGAACGACGGAACTTCAAGTTGCAAATTTCCGGACAAATTGTTTCGTCGTAAATAAAACGTCGGGCGAAATATCAGACGGTACAGATTTTCTCACGCTGCTCTTACGTTTCACATGTATTTTATAATATACAATAACCTGCTATAAAATATTTGCGCTTGCTTGCAGATCTACATTCCTCTTAAGCGTAATCTTTTACAGTTCCGTTACCGATCGCTGGTGCAAAAGAGTCGGACAATCGATGTCGTTCTATTGCATTCTCTAGTCAATGACCGAACGTCTGAAAAAAAATTAATGGGTTTTGTGCGTTTCGTGTCGCTTCATCCTCACAGCGAACGGTAGTAGCAAACATGTCGAGAGGTAGTAGCGCAGGATTTGACAGGCATATTACGATCTTTTCGCCTGAAGGCCGGCTCTATCAAGTCGGTAAGCGATTACATTTTTTTTATTATCACTTGTCGTTCGTTGCAATCACGATTAAATAGGTCCTTTCGTTACTCGTGTAAACGAAGAATAATGTTCTTTCCTGTACCTGATGACACGGCGTGATATGCACTTTTGAATTCGGCCCGGTACAGTTGTTTCTCGAGTTGCCATAAAAACGATGCGCCTTACATTTCTTTTTCAGAGTATGCTTTCAAAGCCATCAATCAAGGCGGGCTTACGTCGGTCGCGGTTAAGGGCGTCGACACCGCGGTTTTCGCTACTCAAAAGAAAGTTCCCGTGAGTCTCGCTCATAACCTCAAAAAAAAAACACGAAAATATCTCACAACGACGCTTCACATATTTGTTTTTCTGTTGAATTTCTCGCGTAGGATAAACTGCTCGACGCCTCGAGCGTTACACACGTATTTCAAATTACCGAGCACATCGGCTGCGTCATGACTGGCATGATCGGTAAGCTACATCCAAAAAGAATCGCTCGCGCGTGTGGGATTCGTAATTCATTCAAAGCCCCTATTGATTTCTCTGAACGGAATTCTTGAGTATGGAAATGTCTTTATTTCAGCCGACAGCAAGTCTCAGGTGCAACGCGCTCGTTACGAAGCAGCAAATTTCAAGTACAAGAACGGCTATGAAATTCCGGTGGATACGTTGTGCAGACGAGTGGCCGATATAGGCCAGGTTTATACGCAGAATGCGGAGATGAGGCCGCTCGGTTGTTCCATGATGCTCATTGCATACGACAAGGAAAAGGGTCCGTGCATCTACAAAGCAGATCCAGCGGGATACTTTTGCGGCTACAGAGCAATTTCCGTCGGCGCTCGCCAGACGGAGGCCAATTCTTACTTGGAGAAGAAACTCAAAAAGAAACAAAACTACAATCACGACGAAACCATACAATTGGCCATCACTTGTTTGTCCACCGTTTTGTCCGTTGATTTCAAAGCGACCGAGATTGAGATTGGAGTCGTTTCAAAAGATAATCCCAAATTTCGGTAAATATTTTTCGTTACTTCTTCAAGAGTCTTTGCCGTCTCAACTTTGCCGTGTTATCACCGTTTCAGGGTTCTGGGCGAGGACGACATTGACAAACATCTCACTGCTATCGCCGAAAAGGATTAATAAACACCGAGTCGTGTTTTTTCCTTCAAATTATTGTCATTTACAGTGCGACCTTTCCAAGTTCACTGTACAAAATAAAGTATGATTTTTCGAGATTCAAGGAAACCCAATTTGTCTTTTGCTTACATTGTTTTTATTTTATTCAAGATACAAGATCCTTAAATATTAGTGGGACAAACGGTGAAGAGGTTTTGGAAAAGCTGTGATATTCATTTAGCGGACGCCGTACCCAGTGGATTCCTCAATACTAAGATAACTGAATCGCCGCGAAGAAACATTTTGGAGATGAATCTGTCCTTGTTCACAGGTTTCGCCTGAGCACAGAAATATATTTGTCCACTGATTCAATATAGTTATATATATTCGTTCACTAATTCAATCGTGGGGAGTGGCATGTTGAAAGACAAACTAGAAAAAACAGCATCATTTCTGATCAGATTATTTTACCTTCTTCTTTCCTTTTCCCGTTCTTGGTAGCTCAGTCCACATCTCTTTGACATTTTCCAGCACCATGTTGCAGTGTCTGTCGAAGGCTTTAACTCTGCCGAGTAGCTTTTTGTTGTTTCTACAATTAATGAGTACCTGCGTATTGTTCTTGACTGACTGCGTCAAAACTGAGAGTGGCCCTGTATTAAATTCCTCCTCTTCTCGTTTCGCCAATTCTTCGGGAGTCATTTCAGATTTTGGTTTCGCGAGAGACCTGTATGTATCGTGAAAAAAATGGGCAACGCTGGTATTATCGAAGATACAAATGAAATAGCGCGAGCGACGAGGTTAGGGATCGACCATCATTTTTTGACTTTTAATACCGCAGTCTCACGTCCTGAAATGAGCGAAACGTACAAAATATTTATTCAAACTTACATTCTGAATGTTTGTAGCTTCGTCCGTGTATGCAAAATAAGTCAATTATCAACGTGCAGATTGTCTGTACACAACGTTGCGCGGTACTTGGGCAAACATAAAAAAAACGCGTTCCGGCGTTTCTTGATGCAAATGAAAACCAACTTCGGAGCGAGCGAACTCTTTGTCGCTTACTTCTCATCGCTCGTGATAAATTTCTTTACCGTCTGAGTGGATGAGAAGCGAAATGCTCCAAATAATTGCTGTAGGCCTATTCTGTAACTCGAGCCCGACCGCCAATCGCATGCACGATTACAGAAGAAAGGGAGCCTCTTATTGGCTGTTGCTCGCTAACGATGCCGAAAGTTGTCGTTACGAGTTACAGAATAGGCCTACTGACGTCTGACGATATGACGATCGCCCTCGGCGTATCAGTCCTCTATTCGTTTACTCACGGTACATCGATTATTATTCATTCGACTATATTTTTCGGGCGACTTTTTATATAAATGGTTTGCTTACCGATAGTCGGTAACCGAAGTAACCTCAAAATAGGCGCACGAGAGCAAAGTGGCGCTGTGGTACCGAACGCTTCTTTTTTTTTAATCCCAAATATATAAGTTATAACCTTTTTCGTCTCGCCTGTCTAGCCTGTTGTGTGTTTGACGTCTGACCTACTGATCATTTGCAATGGGAGTTGGATGTATCACTTTTTTCGAAATTCGATGATAAAAATCGTTCCGAAAGTTCGTTTGTCGTAAGTTTATTTTATCACAATGGATCGTGAATTGATTGAAAAGTTTATCGAAGTTACTGGTAAGTAGGTGCTTCTCAACTGGCTGCTCTTTCGCGCATCGATTTCCCTTCGATTGCTCTTCGTTGATATTTTCTTCGGTTTATTGCCGAGGGTGATCGAGGTAACGATACTTTGCAGGCGAAAGCGACGCTACCGCTCAGCAATATCTAACGCTCACCGATGGGAACGTCGAGGCTGCTATCAGTCTGATGTTCGAGGATGGCGGTCCCGGTGTAGCTGCAGCGAACCCTCCGACCGTTGATGAGGAACCTCATGTTCGCGAACCAATCTTACCAGTTCAAGAAGTTCTGGTACCATCCGAACTAGTTTGCTCATTTCCACGAAGCTCCAACAATGTTTTTGACAGATTTAGGGATTTTGCAGTGGAAACACGTGAGTTAATGGTTGCCTATGGCGTAGATAGCATCTCCGTTTGCATTCTCGCGTTAACCCTCCATCGACGCATTGGTCATTTTCACCTGGACGAATCTTAAATAAAATGTTCACTTGCCCAAAACGAAAAATGTTCAATAAATTTGTATAACTATTTAATTTCATATTTTCCGAATTTCAAGTATGCAGGCATATTGAAAAGTGTCAAAAGGGTAATCCTGACATCAACTCTTCGTCCGATTTTCATCAAATCGGACGAAGAGTTGTTAATGACAGGCGGATGAAGTACCATCCGGTTTCAACTTGTGGCTGGGCTAAGCGTGTCAACGAAAGGTCAAGAAAGTCGGTTGCTATCATTGACACCCCAACTTCACACGATATCGTATCTTCATTTATCATTTGCCAAATGATCGAATAAATGTGCTACTCAATTTGCAGGTCGCCAAGAGGAAGAAATGACGAGGAGGGTCAACGGGGTGAGAAAAGTTCCCCAGAGTAGATCGAAACGTCTGGAGGATCTTTTCAGACCGCCCTGCGACATATTATTTCTCGGCTCGTTCGCCGAAGCTCGAGATCACGCTATAGACGTAAACCGTTGGTTGCTCGTCAACGTTCAAAATTCGCAGGAATTTGCGTGTCAAATTCTCAACCGAGACGTCTGGCCCAACACCCAAATACGAGAAATAATTAAGGACCATTTTGTCCTATGGCAGGTAGTTTTGAACGAGTTTATACACGTAAGAGTGCGGTGGAACTTTCAAATCGAGTTCTTCCCAATTCACGATCCGCCTCACGCCACATATTATCCGACTCCTCAAAGGTATAAAAATTCTTCAGGTTCTCTCCAGCACGAGCGACGGTAAGCGTTACATCGATTTTTACAACGTCACGAACTATCCATACTTGGCTATACTCGATCCGCGAACTGGCGAATGCATGCGATCGTACAATCACATCACCGTGGACAGTCTGGCTACGGGACTCAACGATATGCTGAGTATGCACGCCTCTCCCGACAATACAACTCAAGATTTCGCGAGCACCGGCGATTTCAAAGAACGATCGACACTGCCCGAGAAACGACAGGCCCGCACAGATTCCATTATGGATGTGAGATTGCTATGCGAAAAACAAACCGTCGAAGAAGTCAGTCGTTGAATAGAAAAAAATTGGTGCCCATTGATATCCATTGATTTATTTTAAGGTCTCCTGTGTCAGGAGTAAGAAACCCAGATCTTCGGCTTCCTGCAGCAAAACATCGCTCTCCTCGACGATAGGTGCCAGCAGTAGCAGCAGTAGCAGCAGCAGCAGCAGCAGCACGAGTAATCCAATTATCGGCAAAAGATCGAGAATAGACGAGCTGGACGCTAAGAGTAGAGCAAGTTCTGACATGCCGGAGTTAACCGAGGCATCTTCCGCGCCCAAGTTGACCAACGAGAGTCAAATGACAGAGAAGACAGCTCTCGAAATCGCACCACCTACGAACCCCGACGAACCTACGCTCAGACTGTGCTTGCGTTTGCCGAACGGAGGAAAGGAAGCGATCTCGATGTGCGCTAACGACACTATAGAGGTACATTCGGTAGCAGAATGAACATCGTGTAGCACATTCCGTGTGAATTTGTTCACTGAAAATTCACAATGGCCACATTATTCAAAGTAAAGCTGAATTTTCAAATGAACGGTCGGTGAACACTGCCACGCAAAATGTGCCTTATACGTGATTATTATCGCGATGCAAAAATTGCGACTTATTCTAATCATTTTTCAGGGCTTCATAAAGAAAATGGAGAACATGGGATACTCTCCATCGGAGCACACTTACTTAATCCCTTTTCCGAGAACAAACGTCGGCGCTATACCGTCACAAACGTTACTGTCCGAAACAATTCTCTATCCATCCAACACAGTATTCATAAGTAAGGTCTAGGATAAAGGAACCAACAGAGACACGAATATACAGCCTCTTTATAATTGAATCAGTGGAGAAGAAAATGTTTGCAGTGGAAAAAAAATGGCGCGTTTTATTGAAATTTCGTTTGTATTGTTTGTGTATTCTAAATTATTGCGAAATCAATGTCTCTTTTTTTGTTTAATATTAACGGTACGAGAACACTGCCATTTTTTTTTTATTAGTATTACCTCGAAATTAATTCTGATTGTTTTTATTATCTTTTAGGGTGCATATATTAATTGAACGTTCAACCGTTAAAAAACGACGACGCAAATCCCGTGGTCGTTACTGCGAATACAAAACTTGCGCCAATGAAGAAACGACAGTCAATTTCTATGATTAAAAGTTGTAACGTACTTCCATAATTAGCGATGTCTTCGTCGTGTGGTATTCGAAACAAAATGTAAAAGTAGGGAAGAAGACGTAAATGAGATCGTGCATACACACGACAGGGCTTTCAACATTATTTTGCAAAACAAATCTTCCGACCATATTCGTTTTATGCGCAAACAAGATACACACACAATCCGATTAATCCTCGACTTAATAAATCGCTAGTTCATCCAATAAACATTTCTTTCCTTATATTAATCGACATATTAATTTATTTGATAACGGCTTCTTATATAATTCGTACATCTATGATGAAAGTTGGGTAAACGTCGTAAAAAACAAATAAGTATAACGAACTACGGTACATGATAAATATGACAAATAAAAGATGCTGCGCGATCGAAGACAGATTAATTACAATGGAGAGAAATACAAATATGATATCTAAACACTTATAAAAACAGCTACGATACGTTCGTCGTGCTGTAACGTAATTCGAATATTATCGACTCCACCTTTCACTTTTACGTGACAGTTAACGCGACTGTTCGACTGTAAGTGGTCAATGTACAAAAGTTTCTGAGCGCTCTCCGTTGTTAAATGGTCTTTTTTCCGGATAATTCGTGCGTCTCGATACAAACGTGGCGCTCTGAAATACCGATGCGATATCCCTATGCAGCGAAGCGATGTTAGTGGGATGACTTTAACCTTATATTCGTCTGTGGTCGCAAGTTTATGCACGTGACATCATCTGTATGAAATTAAAGACCAAATGATAAAAGAAAACAAACCTAGATGGGCGAACGGTGGGAATCCCGACTATTGAGGCAACGCTTTTAATTGACCAATTGGATTTGGGAGTAAGTGCTGATGCGGTCTTGAGGGGTTTACAAAAAATAACTGAGAATTCACAGATTTCAAATTTAATCACATGCAGAACTTGTTCGTAGGCAACCGAAATTTATGGCTGAGAGGTTACTAGATTTTTCGAAATTCCACCTATGTATCCTTGATAACATTACGATCAATACGTTCCAATACTTTTTTTCGTGTTAAACAAACGTTGGGTTTCTCAGAACACTTAGAGATGAAATTTTCTAGAATTAAGGATGTTGAGTCCCCAATCGCAAATTGATAATGAAATTCGGAAAATTTGGTACGATTTTGTATGAAGTATTTCGGAGATCGTGTAAAAATTTCACGACAATTAGGAAGCTCGTTATTGAACAATTAACATTCACAAATTAAGGCAGGATTCTACTTTGAAACTTTGAAAGGCTAAATTGGATGAAAACACCCACCTGGAACACGTCGAAGGCATATTATATGGCCCAGGCATCGCTGATTGAGGGTAAGATAATTTTTTCTACGATTTATCACTCACCAAAACTTTAAACGCGTTTTTCTCGAAACGACATTTTCAAGTACCGTGGTCGTGATAACTCAAAAAGTACTGAACCGATCCTTATGAAATTTGGAACACATATTCTATATGTGTGTACCAACCGACCTAACTACAATCAACTTAAAATTTTGATTAGAACTATTTTTTTATTGCAAAAAAAGACCCAAAAAAACGCATTTTTTTTCGTATTTTAGCCGCCATTTTGTTAATTTTGCACGTATATAAAATATTCTAGTTAGGTCGGTTCCTGAAGACATACTGAACATGAAACTATTTGATTTTTTTGTTTCAGACCATCCGTCGGGAAGATTTCACGCCCACGGCAACGGTACCTGCTTTTCGAGGCGTTGGCTTTAAACATATTTTACGTGTACAAAAAATGAATAAAATACATTAAAAAATTTTTTTTTACGTACTTAAAGAGTGTATTTATTGAACAGTTTAAACCCCATATCGATATCTTTAATAGTATTCTCAGAAAAAATTCACGAAAAAAGCGTTTTTTTTTCATGGTTTCAATGTAGAATCCTGCCTTAAATGTTGTCTTATGGAAACTGATGTAACAGTGCAATAAGTTTTTTTTGACCTCTCAATTTTGTAATATCTACAATATACTGAAAGCAACGGAAACAAAACGAAGTTTATTGATGCATTTTTTAAAATTTCTTTCAAAAATTGTTCTTAACAAAATGTTAATTTTTTAATAACGAGCTTCCTAATCGTCGTGTAATTTTACCACGATCTCTTAAATACTTCATATCAAAACATACCAAATTTTCCGAATTTTCTTATTATTTTTTGTCTCAACCCCTAAGGAGGTTGATGCAATGACGATAGAATTCTGAAAATTTGGTATCTTTTTTACATGAAGTATTCAGGAGGTCGTGTAAAAATTTCATGACGATTAAGAAGCTATTTATCGAACAATTAACATTAACATGTTTCATAGGGACTCAACATGCTTAATGCAGCTCTATTGATCGAGCCGTAAACGGAAGCTTAGCTGCAAAACGTGGTACACCGTGAACAGGCATCGATGAAAATTCGTAGCCTGAATGAATTTGCGGCGCTTCGATTTTTCACCTTATAGCGTGACTATTGAACAGAAAATTATTGAATTTTAATGATCAGATCGTCGAGCTAAGTGTAAGAGAAAAGCTTAATAATCGATGCCTCCTGATACGAGGCCTAAGCGTTTTGTCCTTATGAATCCAAAGTAACTATTTATGTCGACAACGTTGAATAGAATTCTTCAGTTATTTAATTGTTCAAGCGACGACTAAATAGTCGCTCGCGGAAGAGTTATCATTGCAAGTGAGCAAGCGAGTAAAAAGCTGTCATTGATTTTTGCTCATAAATCGCGCGTAGCCGATCGCGTTTGCTCTTTTTATTTGTTTTAATATATCTGTTTGGTCGAATGCCGGATTTGTCGCTCAACAAACCCACCCAAACTCGCCTGCGGTGGTGTACTAAGCAAAGAGTTCTGGCTCCATACCGAGATGCTCCAGAAACACACCCATCGGAGATCGCTTCAGCCCCAAACTTTCTATCTTGTTCACCACCTTGTTCTTCAAGCCGCGCAGTCTCAGGGACGAGTGGACGAAGGTCACTGCAAAAAATAACCATTCAATAGGCCACCGGGCATTGTTTAGCTCGGCTTTTCGCATAATCGGAATGTTGAGGACACGTGACACACGGTTTGCTCGGTTAAAATCCTACTGCGGAGTTTTCTCCCAGACGGATTACTCTGACTCTGTTCATCTTTAAACAGAGCGAAAGGTATTTCTTTTCTTTCTACCCCAAACGAACATTCAACTAGGATGTTTTACCAATTATTACTCATCGTACGCGTTTAAACAGTAGAAGGTTTTTAAACATATTTTTCAGTACAAAATTGTGTCACGTTAGTAATCCGACCGAAGCTTTTTTTTCGCTGAATCCCTCCGAGGTCGAACTTTTCTGGTTTTTGGGTTTGAACCATAAGCAGAATATCAAAGCGTTTCTTAATGTACATATGAGGCACTAGAACAGTACCAAAGCTTTCGGTAAAATGTTGAAAGACCTTTTCGCAATTAACTTTTATGTGAACATTTTTTTTCGACAACGTGCAAGCGTTCGTTCTTCATAAATCAATGGTTTCATTACATCCTTACTAGTTTTTTTTGGGTTTTATATCTACTTTGAGAGATACTTTGGTATTTTATGCCAAGTTCAAACGGCAAAGTGGGAAAAGTTCCATCTCAATCAGCTCTTTAAGCAAATCAAATCTTTAAACATTTTTTTATATTTCCATGTGTACATTTTAAGGGGTGACATTTTTAACGTTTTGCAATATTTATTTATAGCTGAAGTCAATCTGCCCAACGTGAAGATATTGCTTTTTAAGGGATCAGACTACTGTGAAAATGGCGAACCTTCGTAAGTAGTCTGAGGCTCCTCAAATTGAAGAGAAAGGTCTATTATGTGGTGCAGGAATCGCAGATTGAAGGTTAAGGCCGCAGGCCACAGTAACGAGTCTAAAATCATGTGCCAATTTAACAATTTGATTCGTATGAAAAAGTGATTCGCCTATAAAATTAAGGGAGCTTTCCAGTGTGAAATTTTCAAAAAATCGATTTTTTTTTTTTTTGCTTTATCGAATAGTATACACTCTTCCGAATATTCCCTGAAATTTTCATGCCGAAATTCAGATTATTTCGGTTACTGTACAGCATTTCTTGGAAGAAGGCAACGGAGCGCTACAGCTACAGCGAAACTTTGAACGCGTTTTTCTCGAAACAGCATTTTTCAAAACGGTGTCCAACTTGGAGGGCAGAGTTTTAAAGCTATCGAGTTGAATTTTTTACACAATATTCTTAACGTCATTGTTTATCGTGCTATGGAAGCTTTTTTTTTTTTGACATCTTCCTATTTTTTTGTAAAAAAAACTGCCAAAAAAAATGCTAAAATCGATACTTTTTGTTCAAACCGGCGCCATTTTTGCAAAAAAAAAAAAAAAAAGCCTCCATAGCACGAAAGCCAATTATATACCGATCAATAATCTTTTTGTGTTTTTTGTTTCAGATCAAAATTGTGACCCCCAACGTGGACACCACATCCAAGTGCATTTTCTGCAACAATTGTTTCATCATTTTTATAGATATTAATTAATAAATAAATCGATCTTTAAAAAATTGTTTTGTATTCTTCAATACCCAATTAATATACAAAAAAAAAACCAGACCGATTAGATTATTTTTTCTTTAAAAAAAAAAATCGCGAAAAACAGCGATTTTTCGGGCTGTCACACTGGAAAGCTTCCTTAACTACACATCTATTGAGTATGAATATCAAGCTGTCAGAAAAGACTTTTTTTTCGATGTACAAAATGGCCGACTACTCGAAACAGCTTTTGTTCAATTGGCGTGACAAATAACTTCAACAATTTTCACTCGATTTACTTCAAATTTGAAAGTTATGTTCCTAATTCCATTTCGCAGAGAAGTACGTACGGAATTTCTGATTAATCGAAAACTTTTCATTTTATGAGCAGTTATAACGAAATTTTTCACTGAAATTTCATTTCTTAAGTTCAAACACCTACAACTTTTGAATAGTCGGCCATTTTGTACGTCGAAAAAACTATATATATATATATTTTTTCTAACAGCTTGATATTCATACAAAATAGATGCATAATTAATTTTATGAGTGAATCACTTTTTCATACGAAAAAACATTGTTAAATTCGCAACATGACTTTATACCCGTTACTTTGGCCTAAGGCCTTAACTTATGATTACAATGACAGAACTACGGGTAAAAAGTTGAATGCGTTTTTCTCCAATCTATGTTCTTCGAAACGGTGCACATGATTTCTCGAAACCTAATAAAGTAGTTGACTTGAAATTGGGTACTGAACTTTCGAGTTTGGATTTGAACAATGTTTTTCTTCTTAACATTTCTTTTTCATTAATTATTAACAATAACGGCGTTTTTCTCGAAAAACACGAAAAGATTTCGAACGTGTTTCATTGATTGAAACACAATGAGCAAAAAAAAAGGTTTGGTCAAGTCTTAGCCAATATTACCTATTTGAAGAAAAATGTTTTTTTTTCGTTTCACATCATTCTGGTAACCAAAATCAAGTGCACCGTTGAGCCTCTCACGTTCAAAAGTCTTACAGGAGATTGTTTATAACTTTTAAAAATATTAATACTTATTTTTATAATGTTCGGTACACGATCTTGTTATTGTACATACAAATAAATATCTGTTCGATTTTTCAATGCGCGAGGAAGAGTCGCACAACTGCTATTCGCAGTTGTTTTGCGATACTCACCGCAGAAAGGCAACAGGATGCCCATGAGAAAAACCAGCAGCGAGCCAAGAGTGTAAGTGACAAAGCCGCTGCCTAAAATTATGACGATCAATCCAGCAGCTGGATATTGCCTCTTAAAATTGTGGATGGATCTGCCCTCGGTCGAAAAATAAGCGAATACGGCGAGGGCGACAGTCATCGCTATCATGCCGACCAACATTTGCGCCGGATGAATAAAACTTGAGAAAAACCAACAAAAGTGAAGATTAAATATTTTTACGTTCTTCGCTAGAAAAAATTATCTACTCACCCAACAACGAGGAAGATAATAGCGGACATGAAGAAATAATTGGTCTGATAATAGAGTAAATTGTTTACGACTCGGTTGCCCCATTTGTCGAGATCCTTCAAATTTGGTAATTGAAAACGCGCCGAGTCTAATAAAAAATCGTCGAGAGTCCGCAACGGTGTCAATTCCATGCCGGTATTTCCGAGCTTCGTTTTATCCATAATTGTATACTCTGCGATTGTAGTTTTGTAATTGAAAACGTACGAGTTTTTCTCGTGTAATGATGCGAAACTTTAGCGCGACACGACCATACGTTCGATTATTTCGGGACGATGACGAGACGGGACAATATAATCTCGTCTCATCTCCCTCCCACTGTGTTCGCAATTGGCCAATGAGCTGGCGATTCTGCGGTGTCCGCGGTCGCAGTTGTCAGGAAACGTCACAACTGAAATTGAAGTATCTGTACCACCGAACAATGGTAATACAAAATGGTGTTGTACCATTTCGAAAAATCCTTTTTCCGAGACTCACTTCTCCGACGTGAGATAAGAAGGGATGTACACGACGAGGACGATTGTCTTGCGTAACCTGCGCGAAACTCCATAACCTCACCGGAAACGCGAAATAGCGGGAAATACGAAAAACAAAAATTGCAGTCACGCTGGGCGAAAAAACCACCGATTGAATAATCCGTGTATTTGTTTTTACAAAATTAATAATAATCGCGATAGGATTATTATCGTATTTTCTCTCTTTTCGGATTCTCGACGCGATATTTCATTGAGACATGATATCTGAACAAATGTGTGGTTTACGGGGCGCGTTTTCACCGGAGTAAAAAAAGCTTGTCTCCGCGAGGCCCGATAGGGAAGATTTCATCTCCAATCGCATTAGTTCTCGGGCAAACATTTGTTTCACTTCTATTATTATTCGACGGTCGTACAATTAGATGTCTATAACTCGGGACAACTTTTGGACTCTGTTGAGGAGAAGGTCACCGTGCTTGACCATCGCTTGGTACTGCCAATTCTTGCTGTCCGGACGATTCGTTTCGACGACACCGCCAACGCGATCGACCTTGCAGTGCAATCTTCCCGCAGCTATGAAACGCGATATTTCCCTGTGAAAAAGCCAAGCATGTAAAGCGATTCTAGTCCAGCGCATAGCTCGGATCGAAGACACGGATTCCTAGTTATCCCTAGTATTACTAGATTTCTAGTAATAATTGAGCTGCCTTACAACTTTTTTCATACGTTTGTCAACATTGTTTATTTACAAAATTTTCGTATCGCAATTGCGAAGTAGGCTGACAATTGCTTACAGGGCGAAGACGAGAAAAAAAATGAATCTCTTGAGATACTCACTGATCGATGTATTCCACAGTGACGCCAAACGCCTCTGCCATATATTGAAGCGTCAATGACCGATATGATTCGAGAAGTTGAGTATACGCGAGAATCCGCATTTCTCTCACGTAATAACGATAGTGCGGAAATATCAGGTAATCAGCGCGTAGCAAACCTTCGACGTGTGCTGCGAGAAAGAAGCAGAAAAAACATTTTTCTCGCAATTCGGGCTAAAGGAATTACGGAACATATATTTACAAAAGTACGTTGAAACTTACAGAGGTTTTTGAAGAAATCGGCGTAGTGACAATTGTATAACGAGAATAGATAATCCTTGCAATCCTGATTGTTGTGCAATACTTCGAGGATCTCGGATCCTTTGATTATTTTGTCGCGCAGTTCGTTTCTCGGCAGACTTATCATACTGAGATAAACGGTGTATCTTACGAAGGTGTTGTAATCCATTAGCTCGTAACTCGTGAAGGTGCTTATCGTGTCGAGGAAGAAGTTGGCTGCTTCCTTGAAATCACGCATCGCTATGCAGTAAGTCCCTTGGTAAACTTTCAGACGGTTTCGCCTGTCCCAATCGCCTCCTTCCTCGATCAAACTGTCGATCATTTTGCCAATGCCAATCATCCCTCGTCAATTTCACAAAATGTCAACCGTAGACACGATTCTTCTTACATCGACGTAACAATGAATGGTTTGCAAAAAAAATTGCTCAAGTAAGAAACCTGCGCATTGCTTTCCTATCCTTTGATTTCACTCGCCAAACTTTTTCTGGAAGCTACTATTCGGGAAACGTCTCGGTCTAAGGGCAAACTTTTTTAGTTGAATAAAGTCACGAGGAAGCATTGTAAAAGTTAGTAACGAGCGCTACTATTTGTCACAGTTTGCCGAAAAGCTCTTAACATCTATAAAATAGACGAAAATGATTTTGACGTTCTTTACCTCTTGGCCTTGTCGATATTTCTTACGATGTGATCATGATCGAGGTAAAAGAGGCCGATTCTTATATTGTGAAATACTATGTCGAGCCTGTGCCCTAACGAGACCGTTTTCTCGTAAGTTTTTCTAAACGCCGATATAGCACCGTCCTTGTCGCCGATGCGACAGAGATGCTCGGATTTCTTGAGATTAGCCTCGCGAACTTCCATCTCGCCGAGATTCTTCTCCGCATCTTCGATGGCATCGTCCAAGGCTTTGGTTTGTTCCAAATTATGGGCCTTCATTTTGTCCCTCAGCGCTGCGTCTATGGGCCAGTTGAGATCGCGGCAGACTTCCTCGTAGAATATAGTCATATCTGATTGACACAAGAACCATTACTTTTTCACAACTAAAAGGGAAAGAAAAACATTTTCTGCATTGTTTCGACGAATTCATCTCGTCCAGCGATGCGAAACGACCAGAATCTAAAAATTCCTAAAATTAAATTCCGAGGGTTATTATTATCATTGTAATGATTTCGAGATGAATCGGGCTCATTATTCGACGAAATTATTATGACAGGTTAAAACTTTTGTCGTCACGGGGGATAGATGCAAAAAATCGGCAACATGTTTTTCACTTCGCCTAAATGTAAGACCAGATAAAAGAAAACATACGATCGCTCTTAATAATGAATACTACTTCATTATCGGGTAGAAATAAAGGAAGGAAGAGAAAAAATATTTAAAATGCAGAAATATGCAAACTCACTTTCGGCTTTTATGGCATCGAGTAGCTTGGCCTTTAAATTCTCGTCGTTCTTGTGCTCGGGCAAGCTGAGCAAAAATTTCGTTTGTGCGAGCTCGAGATTTGGATTCTTCTCGAGTCCGTCGTCTTCCAAATTTTCCAGCGGCATCTTGTAATGTATATTCAAGATTTAACGTCGAATTAATTTCTTGTGTGAACGCGAAGAAAACAACGGGACAACGATGAATAAACACTTTTTTTCCCACGATGTACAATTTCGTGTCGCGATGAACCACGAACCGCAGCGCGTACACGAGTTGAGTTGGCACACCGAGCGTGAAAGAAAAGTGTGCCTGCAGCGCCAAAAATCATTCCGTAAGTGTGCACGAGTGGAACGGCCATTTTGCGTACTTTCCGTTGTATGCGTGTATCAACGCTCGGTAATTCAGGAATCAGTTATAATTTGTGTTATCGCGAGAAGATTGTCCGGCAATACCGCATGGACGAATCAACCATGGACCATTGACCGAGAGGCTATTTCCATGGACGCGTTTTTAGATTAAGTTTCCGACTGGCCCATTTTTTTACCTAACCTGTAGCACAGTAAACAAATTGGAAATGGACGCGTCTCGCCGGATTGGGAAGTGATGTCGTCGGAAACTTTGTAACCCCTAAACACGGGTATTCGATGCGAAAAGTATTGAAAAATCTCACAAGTATCCAAGTAGCAATTTTCAAAGAGTTGTCCAAAAGTCATCTAAATGAGTACGGAATGTCTGCCCGGCTTCAAGTTGACAGCCGTCCGCAAAGATAACTTTTGGACACATGATCACTTGTAGGTAACTTCCAAGCGGACATTTGGTACCTTTTTAAACGACTTCGGGGCGTCTTTTTGGATATTGATAGCTGGGTATAGATATTTGTACGATTTTTAGATTCCAGAACGCGCGCAAGAATAACCTAATTTTCATAACACTCGAGAGGAAAGTAATCCGAAATAACATTGAAGTTTTTCTTGATCGAACGCCATCATTGCCCCGCGACGTAACGTCGAGAACGCGTTCGGTTATTCTTTTTTATCGGTAAAGGCACCAAAGCATGGAAGGTGAACTATCATATCTATGATAGGTGAAGCATGCTTTGTCCAAACATAGACGCGAGAAAGAAGCGAGACGAGATTATGTAAATTGTTACACATCGTATTTACTTTTTCTTTTCTTCCCACGAACATCTCAAAATGGCATTTTTTTGTCGCGCGAACGAATTGTGCACCATCGATTGTTATTTTTATTAAGTACATGTGTATTCGTTTCATCTTTGTTTTTTCTTCGTTCTTTCCGATACAAAACGCATTGTGATCGTGTATTATCGCGAATTTCACGCGGAAAATCCCATCGTTACATCGGTTGGGTTGATCGAACGATTTGTACAAGGCATCCAATGTCAACTTGACTGAACGCTTGACCTTCATTCCCTGAAAACTGATCCATAATTTTCGTCAATACTATTTCAGCGGTGCCAAAAATCTCTTCATTTTCTAAAGATTCCGTGTGTCAATCTCGATACTTGACGAGTTTTTTTTTTTCATCCACCTTGGAATCGGAATATCGGTCACGATAATTTGGACGTTTTTAATTCAAAATGTGCTCGAGTCGTGGCGCCGGTGTACCGCGATTCTTTAACTCGAACTTTTTCCTTTCCCACCTCCGTGGCCGAGTTTACGAAAACTCTTTGTAACAAAGCAGTTAACGGCTTGTCGAGTGTGCGATGAGAAGCGAATTGCATTTCAAAGGGTTAGGCTACTGTGAAAATATCGAACGCCCGTCCTGCCCATATGGCGCAGGAATACGAAGCTGAAGGGAAACTTATGATCACAACGATAGAACACCTAGTAAAACTTTGAACCCATTTTTATCGAAACTATGTTTTCCAAAACAATGTACACGATTTCTCGATATCTCATAAATGGATTGACTTGAATTTTGGTGCACTTTTTCAGCGTAATAGTAGTTTAGTCTTGCGGCTTAACATTTTTTTTTTCATTGTCATCTACAATGACACTTTCTCCGCGAAATAAAAAAAATCGTTTTTTCAAGTTTAAAGCTCGATTAAAGTGTCAGCCAATATTATCTATTTTAAGAAAACGACTGTGTCGTTTTCCAACCGGGTAGTGAAAATTAAGTACACCGTTGAGCTTCTCACGTTGAAAGGTCCTTCACGAGATTGTTCATAACTTCTTTAATGATTAATATTTTTGAATGAAATTTGTTACACAACCTCGTTAATGTACACACGAACAAATGTCCAAACAATTTTCCAATCATCGTACGTTTTCCTTGAAAATTAGGTTTTTTTCAAACGAGCCTGATTTTTGGGTCCGTTGCAGTAGACTAATCCCTCAAACGACGGAGAGATAGAAAAAAATGGCCGTCGACGGCTCAGGGGCTGAAGGTCGACACGAAGTAGCCAATTGTCAATTAATGCCTCGTATGCACGTATGCCGATGTGTGTGTGTGTGTGTGTGTGTGTGTGTGTATAGAACAATTAGGTATCGAGAACGATAAAGGTTTCGGGCGATTAAAAAATATGTCGCCGACCAGATCGGTCAATAAGCTCTCTTTCGCGCTTATGCGCTTTCGATAAACTCGGACGCGTATGGTGCGCAACAGTGATTCATTTGTCTATATCTTATATAAGTACGTACATAATATACTTATTATTATCATTTACGTGTAGGTTCTTTTCTTCAATTTTTATTATATATTAATTTACAATCAGTGTTTCTGCCGATAAACTCGCTCTCGTCGTCCAAAACAATGACTCAATCAATGTTTTCGTTTCTTGTTGTTGTTTGTTTTTAATTATTATTTCATAGTGTGTGTGGATAGCGATCGGTTTAAGCCGATTGAGCTGTCTCGATGAAATAAGTAACATTTACGACACTTAATATCCTTTTATCCCCTCGCTCTACCGCACCCCCCCCCCCTCGCTCCCACTAGCGGCTTTTCAAGTCCTTTCTCCCTCTTCTCTCTGCCTCTTCGTTCTCGCCAAACTCGCGAGAGGTTCGGAGGACAAAAAAACATCTACTAGATAGTTCGTTCGACTTATTCACTTCTGTTTTCCCCCCTTGAGGCCGATAGAACAAAAGAAACATCTACGAGATATTCTTATCGTGTACATATATATATATATATATATATATATTTATATTTATATATATATATATAGACAGCAGTTATTGTATCAACGACTTCATCTATACCCTGTGCATCTTCTTCAAAACACCCCCCCCCCCCGGTTCTCTTTAGTTCCTCGCGCTTTTATTTTTTTTCTTCGCCGTTTTTGTTTTTCTTTTGTCGTCTTCCTTCCCCGAAACTCTCGCGATTACTCTTCGACACATTCTATATGGATTACTCGATAAGTGTTAATTCACGTTAATTGTTTTTTTTCCTTCTTGCTTTAAACCTAGTTTCAATATTATATATATATATATATATATATATATATATATATATATATAGAGATTTTGTCATATATATAATATCTATATATATTCCATGTTTATCTATAATAAAACCGACGCATCAATTTTACAGCCATAATCTTAGCTTGACAACTTTTTTGTACACGTGTGTGTGTGTGTGTGGGTGTGTGTGTGTATGTGTGTGCGTGTCTTATTTTCGTCCTCCTTCGTCCTTAGTTATTTAACAATATGTTAGTGAGCACGAGTCATCGAAAACACACGCGAATAAACGTACAGCGGTACACACAAACACACACGCACGCACGAACTTTCACACATGGCTCACGCACTTTCATTCTTACAAATCCCGATGACTTATTAGCGAGTTTGAAAACGTAATAGAATATAATTATGGCATAACATAACCAACGCGCTTCCCTATATACTTATATAGTAACTTAGTTTTTTTTTTCCAGCGTTCCTGTCTTCTTTTGTTAAATTCCCTTAAACGCTTAATTATCAATAAAAAAAAATGTTTGTGTGTGTGTCTGTGGATTATTTCTTGTATCGTGTATTGAAAGGATAAATAATAATAGTGGTGTTTATCTTCGTATCATTCGTCGACGAAAACATGCATTCATGTATGATTCTTTTTACTGCTCGCTCGCCTCCTCCCATTCCTCTTCTCCTCAGCATCGTGGTCGTCTCTTCGTACAGGCTTGAACAGCGATTAGGGTGTGTTGCGTTTCGAGTCGGTAGGACACAGAGATATTTGTTTTTTATATTTTCTCGTCTGTTGAACTTTTGTTCGGTCGTGTCGTTCGTCTGTGTGCGGCTGTGTGTGTGTGTGTGTGCGTGTGTTTACATCGATAATGAACTTGTAGTAAAATGACAACGATATATAACAACAGTCGACGAAGATTGTGTCGAGAGAACAATTTTTTATTTTCAAGCGAAATTCTCGAGATTTTGTTTTCCCTTCTGTTTGCTTCTTTCTTAATTTCTTTTGTTTCCATTCAACACGATATTGATCCAGGTACACGTAATTTAGTGTATCCCATGGTCGTTCGTTTATACGGAGGACTGAAGAATTCACAAAGTCCTCTCTAGCTTTCTACCGGTTCTATATACATATACGAAGAAACGAAAATCATTCATTTTTTCTCTCGTTCGCGCGTGCTTTCGTTTCCACATTGTCTACATAATTCGGTAGGCCGCGCGATCGTCGCGCCGCTTCGGCGATTGCGGGGACGTTTCGTCGTTCGTACGAAAAAAAAAAAAGAAAACAAAACAGGAGCACGAAGAAAGAAACAATTTTCGTCAACTGAGCGCAAAGTAAACAAACGTTCGTAAAAGGCTGAGCTCTTTCGCGTTTCTTGCGTTGACCGGACTGGAGACAAGACGGAAAGGAAACATAATGTACACCCTTACGTTACGTAATGTTCGTCGATTATTCGCGGTGGCTCGCAGCGAGATATTGCGGCACATTTTGCTTTTTCTTCGTTCTCGAAACTGTCCTACCTCTCTCCCTTTCTCTTGTTCTCTCCAACGATTTTCAAATCTCCGAAGGGATACACATTCGCAAAGAGGCGAGTAGTACTTTTTTATTCGTTTTTTTTTCTCTTCGTTCCAATAGCCTCAAAAGGGTTACGGAGAACGCAGGTTTTTCGGTTTACACGACGATCCATGCACAGCGATATATGTAGCAACGTAACGCGGCTATTTTGTTATATATATATATATATATATTTACGTATAATCATAAAATAAAAAAATTGTGTGCTGCGCGCGTGTGAGCGCGCCCGCGCACGCGCACCTTTCATTTCGTTTCGTCGCGTATTTTCACCTCTCGTTTTCGGTCTCCCCAAGTTGAAAAAAAAACAAAGATTTCCGAGGGGAGGAATAGAAAGATTTATCCACTCGACGCAATTTCTCTCCCGTAATTACAGTCGTGCTTGATAAATTGGCAATGGGCAACAACAATAACAACAACAACAACAATAATAAAAGTCTGGCAAAAAACGATTTACGGTATTAGGGTCTCTTTAATTATTATGAAGTAAATAGTGTTCTCGAATTTCTGAGCCTTTGGATCGATTTAGCACCGCTACTCGCCTCTTTCTTCTTTGCACGTTTACCTTTTTCCTTTCTTCCAATGAAACATATTTACCGTACCAAATTAGGATAACTTTCCTCAGTTGACGCGTAGAAAAATAAAGACTCACCTGGACTCGTATATTTTTCGTTAATCGACGTTCGGGTCTATACGAACGAACGTTCGGTGACTTATCCAGAAAAATTAATCTCTTTTCCCGAGCCAATTAATTGCAAACTGGAAACAAATGGTTTTTGCACATGCTAACGTTTTAACGCGTTTTGAGAGGTGAACCAATCGATGCTAGTACAAGCGACAGTCGATATTCGGACGTTTCTTTTTTTTTCCAATTCCAAATTTCGCGATTCGTTGTTTTTGGGCAATGCCTGGCTCGTTACGTTCTTTCATGAGCTATCTCTACAACCACCGAGAATTATCGTCCCCAACGAATCATTTTCAATAATTAATCGCCAAAACTGATCAAAAGTACAAATTCAATGTTCAACATTGGAATCGGCTATAAAAGAAGAACCCAAATACAACGATTCCCCTCGACAGCTGTATTCTCGAGCAAGAATCGCATCGTCATGGCAATTCGTACTCGGGAATAATAAGACTATGGGCAAAACTACGACAAGAAAAAAAAAACAAAAACCACGCGAGTCTCGCGAATCGTTGAATTTGCACAGTTTCGCGTCTTGCTACGAGAGAACGAGCGAACCGTCAATATTATTTTTCGTTTCTTTCTCAACATTCGAGTAGCGACTATCGCGCCGAGCCTGTGTCCGCCGCGCGATAAGTCGATGAACTGCACTGTCCCAATCTCATGGCCTCGCAATCGCCCTCTGACGAGAGAAAAGAGGAAGGGAGGAGGCGACGCGAAGTATCTGCACATTAGAACGACCGAGAGCCCAATTTCGTTGAGCGTAGACTAGATTTAAGCCTAACGAAGGAGTAATTCGGAGCCGCGTATATAATTTCACACGATAAACTCTATAAACACTTTTTCCCCTTATTCTAGCGTCGTTAAAAACGAGAGTTCGCCACGTGTCCATGGTCCGAGATTACTCGCGTGCACACGCAACAGGCACACGCACACACGTACATGCGGGTCACGGGCGTCTCGCATCGTCTGCGCTACCGTACAGTCCGGCGGGGGGGGGGGGGCAAGGACGATGCGAAAAAGCCTCCCGACGAGGTAACCAATCTCGCGATTCATAGTGTAAAAATACGTAAAAAACGTTAGTTATCCCGCGCTCTCCGTTCCTCCCGTCTTCGCCCGGCCACGCCAAAGTCCAGCCGCGAATCCAACGTTAACGAAAGTCAAGATCGAAAGACGGACGAAGCAGAGAAAGAAGGATAAGGAGGAGACGAAGAAGAAGAAGAAGTAGACGAAAATAAGAGGTTCCGGAGAACGATCGAAACGTGTGTGTCCGCCGTTTAAATTGATTATCATACACCGTCGTAAGCGAGATCGACGGATGGTCTGTGATGGGATTGGAGGTAAGAGGGTGGCGTCGAGTTACCGGGTGCCCCGTGACCGCCGGTGTAACCGGGATAATTGGCGCTAGGCGCGTGTATGCCGGTAGGCGGTGCCGGATAAGCGTCGAAGGAGCTCGAGTAAGCGGCGGCTGCGGCGTTGTAGGGATACGGATTTGCGATATGTCCGAGGGATGGATGCATCCCTCCCATGGCGCCGATCCCGCTCATCCCGTAAGTGCGTTGCATAAGGCTCGTCTCGAGGCCACCGAAGAGATAGCCGTTCGTCGAGCCCATCGAGACTGGATAATGGGGTCCGGGTATGATGTTGGAATACGCGTTACCGCCCGGCTGTCCGTGATTCATGCTCGGCGTGTAATTGCTCGAGGCGAGATTCTCGACGGTGTAGGATTTACTGTGTTGCTGCTGTTGTTGTTGCTGTTGCTGTTGATGGTGGTGATGGTGCTGCTGTTGCTGCTGCTGATGGTCGTGTTGGCTCGTGTGATGGCGCCCGTTCATGCCGTAGAGCGAGCCGTAATTATCGCCGTAGTGCAGGGAGCTCGGATAAAGGCCACTCCCGGCTCCCAGTGGGGGACTGTAATTGGCCATACTGACGCCAGCGAAGCCCGAAAGATACGACTGATGATGATGGGACTCGATCTTTTCGGCCAGGCTCTCGTCGCCGAGGGCTGCGTGGGCATGCTGCAGCCGCTGATTGCCGCCGTCGGCTATGCTCGGTATCTGATCGACGAGTGACTCGAGATCGCTCAGGCTCTTCGAGGCAACGTCCTGCGACGAGTTTCTCTTCATGCCGTATTGCTCGTGGGGGTGATGGTGATGGTGATGTTGCTGCTGTTGCTGCTGGTGGTGATGCTGGGGCGACATGGCCGAGTGTTGGGTCGTCGTGTGGCCGTGAGGGGGCGTCTGGTGCGAATGATGCTCCTGCTGCTGTTGCTCGCTCGTCGATTGTCCCAGTCCGGTTGGCGTCGTCTGATGAGGATGACGATTTTCCCCTTGCTGCTGCTGCTGCTGCTGCTGCTGCTGCTCGTGGAAACCCATGTAGCTTGGGTAACCCGTGTGGGAGGGCGTACCTGGATTACTGTGGTGGCCCGATCCCTCGGTCGCTCCTGTGCCGTTGTACTGTTGTCTGTGCTCGTTGCTCGGATGATTTTGTTGCTGTTGCTGCGAAATACTGGTCGGTGGCTCGAAATCCGGATGCTCGACGCTCGGCGAGGTCAGAGGTGACGGCTCGAGATTATTCTCCGACGATATCGCCGTGTTTATCTCCGAGGAGAGGTCCGAGTGGGTGAACGAGAGCGACATGGATTTTGGACTTTGGCTGTAGTGCTGCATGTGGACGGGACTGTGCTTCGAGCTCATGTTGTAAGGACTGTCGTTGATGTTCTGCTGCTGCTGCTGCTGCTGCTGAGTGAAGAAATTGGCGTCGCCGAGGGACTGCGAGTACGGTGCCATATGGGGAAAAGGCTTGGGCGGTGACATGAGCGGCGGCGAGAAGCAATGGGGCAACGTCGAATTCCCATAAGTCTCGCCCATGTGACTCATTTCCGGATGTTGCTGGGGATGCTGCGTTTGCAGGTGTTGCGTATTATGAGGATGGTGTTGTTGCTGTTGATGCTGCTGTTGTTGTTGTTGCTGTTGCTGCTGTTGTTGTTGATGCTGCTGGTGATGTTCGCGATCGCGTTCCTCGCGTTCCAGCAGCTTCGCCTGCTGGTGTATCTTTTTCGGGCGACCCCGGCGCTTCTTTATTATCTCGCCGTTCGCGTCCATCTTCTCGATATCCTGCTGCGGAGGATCGTCCGGATTCTTGATCTTCTTCGGCCTGCCGCGCTTCTTCTTGCCCGGGATCAGACCGGGCTCTTGCTTTATCGTTGTACTACTCAGATCGGTCATCGTACTGTCGCCGTCCGCACCAATTTCGTCGCCGAATATCGACGACTTCTTCTCGTCCGACGAATCCAGGGGCTCCTTCTTCTTCAATTTGGTATCCGCGAACACGATGTCGGCCTCGTCGAGATGTGTTATCGTACCGTTCAGATAGTCGCGGAACTTCTTCAGCGCCGCGTAAAACGGCACCTTGTCGGCCGCGCGCGGCAATTGAGCGCATCTCGCGCTACTGGACGGCATCACCCACATGTGCTGAAACATTTCGTTTACGTTTCATTGCCACGACAATAGTGTACTCGTTATTTTTATCAGTTGTTTTTTCGTCTACGCAAAACGATCTTGTTTTTTTTGTTTTTACTTTGATCAGCAATTGATGATGAAATATTGGCTCATCGGCATTGTTGTTTTCTTACGTTCGTAAGAACCGGCTCATCGGCATTGTTGTTTTCTTACTTTCGTTATTATTGTTGCTGTGTACTGCTAGCGTTCGTCATTTTCGTTCTTGAAAATTGACATATCGATCAGCGTTTTTATTTTATTTCATTTTATTTATACATTTTTTATTAAATATTATTATTTAAAAAGTTCTTAATGCCATCGTTATTTGTTATGTGTTATTGTTATTTGTTACTGTTATTTGTTATTTGTTATTGTTATTTGTTACTGTTATTTGTTATTGTTATTTGTTATTGTTATTTGTTATTGTTATTTGTTATTGTTATTTGTTATTGTTATTTGTTATTGTTATTTGTTATTGTTATTTGTTATTGTTATTTGTTATTTGTTATTGTTATTGTTATTTTTTATTGTTATTTGTTATTTGTTATTTGTTATTTGTTATTTGTTATTTGTTATTTGTTATTTGTTATTGTTATTTGTTATTTGTTCTTTGTTATTTGTTCTTTGTTATTTGTTGTTTGTTATTGTTGTTTGTTATTGTTATTGTTATTTGTTATTGTTATTTGTTATTGTTATTTGTTATTGTTATTTGTTATTGTTATTTGTTATTATTATTTGTTATTGTTATTTGTTATTGTTATTTGTTATTGTTATTTGTTATTGTTATTTGTTATTGTTATTTGTTATTGTTATTTGTTATTGTTATTTGTTATTGTTATTTGTTATTGTTATTTGTTATTGTTATTTGTTATTTGTTATTGTTATTTGTTATTGTTATTTGTTATTTGTTATTGTTATTTGTTATTTGTTATTTGTTATTTGTTCTTTGTTATTGTTGTTTGTTATTGTTGTTTGTTATTGTTATTTGTTATTGTTATTTGTTCTTTGTTATTTGTTCTTTGTTATTGTTGTTTGTTATTGTTATTGTTATTTGTTATTGTTATTTGTTATTGTTATTGTTATTTGTTATTGTTATTTGTTATTTGTTATTGTTATTTGTTATTGTTATTGTTATTGTTATTGTTATTTGTTATTGTTATTTGTTATTGTTTTTTGTTATTGTTATTTGTTATTGTTATTTGTTATTGTTATTTGATATTGTTATTTGTTATTGTTATTTGTTATTGTTGTGTTATTGTTATTTGTTATTGTTATTGTTATTGTTATTTGTTATTGTTATTTGTTATTGTTGTGTTATTATTTGTTATTTGTTATTGTTATTGTTATTGCTGTTCGTTTTGGTTTATTATTGTTGTTATTGTTGTTATTGCTGTTGTTCTTTTTGTTTTTATTGTTATTATTGTTATTTGTTATTAGACTTTCTTCTTTAAAATGATTTTACTTTCGATTTTTGTTTCAACGATTAGTTTAAAATAACAAAAATCATCATTGTTATCGTACTTATTTTCTTACTTTGTTCGTACTAAACTATTATTAACAACTATTTTTCGTACTAAAAATTTACATTGTATTTGCCATTTTTATTTGATCGTGATTTTTGCTTTATTATTGAACATAATATTTTCAAAAGTTATTATTGTTGTAATCATTATTCTTATACTTGTATTATTGTTGTTATTAGATGATGCTACCGTTAAGTCTTTTCGTTCTTAGACATTATTTTGAGTTTTGATTCTATCCTGTTTTATTTTATACACCAACTCTATAATAATAACAATTTTTATGGTTATTGTTATTATAATAATTGTGTTTCAACGGTTATAAATGCTATTCTTGTGTGTGCTTGTTGTTAATTATTTTCGTTTGTGTATATTCTTTTATTTCATATTTGTTTGACTCCGATTGATGATTTATGATTGTTTTTGTAGTATTATTATTATTGTTGTTCTTGCGTGCTGCTATCATTATTTAATGTTGGACTTAATATTTGGAAAAAAAAATGTTTTCCGTTGTTTGTCTACCGTTAGACGTTATTCTGATAAAAGTATATTTTTATTGTGATTGTTCTTGTCTCTTTTGTTTGCTTACCGTATTGGTGCCGTCGACGAGTGTTGGTTGTCTCCCAAATCCAAATTCCTTTTTTCCGGAAAAAACTTCGTAGATGAGTTTACCGTTGAAAACTGCGATTTTAGGCTTGTACTTCCGCAATTTTTCCAATAATATGTGACTCCCTGGAAATTGAAGAAACAAGCATTAGAATGTTCCAGCCTTTGAGGTATCAAAATATCTATTGTACAACTGCACCGTGACGTTAGGATAAATCGAATTTTGCGCGGCGATATTGATTAGTTCAAATTTGGCCACCAGGCGCTTCTCCGCGAAACCGCAGGTCTTGCCGTTACAAAGTAAATTGAGCAAATTGCACCGCGGAGTAGCACATCGCCAGCGATAGCTCTAGTTAAACGATCGTATAACAACAAAAACTACTGATAATTAAATCATATAAATCATCTCTGGGCACGCGAAATAGGTTTGCACGTGTATTCATTACTGTTCGTAAGAAACAAAAAATAACGCATAAAGTGTACTTTGACGCTTTAAGACGTCGAAAAATGCAGATGTCACGTGAATCGTTACGTTTTCATTACCCAATTATTTGAGCATTATCCTAGAACAAAAATGGATATACTCGAGATTCCGGGAGACGCGTTTCCTCGGTTTGATCATGAAACGCGCTCTAGCGGTAAAAAGTCAGCTACTCTGTTTTCTGCCTCCCCCGACGCCCTGCCCAGCGCCGCGACGTCTTTTTTGTCGCAGTCGCGTGTCACATTCGAGAACGCCGGTCGAGCGTGTGTTCCCTCGAGAGACGCGAAAGCTATGGTTCGCGCGGGTATCTCGCGACGATCGTCAAGTTCGCACGTTTCTTTCCTCGTAAAGCAGTTTGAAACAGCTAACCGTGGTGTTATGTATAAACGCGCAAGTACACACGACTTGTCCTTCGGAGCTAGCGAGCAAACTTCTCTCGATAGTTTGTACGACTAACCAACAGTCAATCGGGGGTTGTTTATCACGTGGGAGTGAAACGGAAGGAGAGAGAGGATCGAGCGGGGTAGAATGGAGAAGAGGTCAACGGGGATCGAGGCCGAGTTGCGAAACTTTGCGAAAACAATAACACAGCGAAACTAACAAGGTAAGTGAAACCACCGTGCTCGGAACACATTCCGTATGTTCTTTTCTGGCTCCCTATGGCGAGTTTTATCTTTTGCGGCGTTGTCGAAAACTCGCGTCGCTGTACCTCCCGTACGATCTTGATAAACGCATTATGGAAAATTGGCACATTTGGACGGTGGCGCCGCCGTTAACGGTCGCAATACTCGTACCAATCACATCAGTTCAATCAATCGTTTTGTGTTCTCAAAGTTCTCAGAGTTTGGGATGAAAAAGTTCTCGTTTTTTCTCATGCCTCGTATGAAAAGAAAGAAGGATTGTTATTGATAATTGTAAACCAGAGGTCGCGCGAAACGTTCACGGTCAGTTATCGTTACAAAACTGTTTCACGCCGCGGCTGATCGTCTGCGATGTCCGCAAGAGAGGCTAACGAAAAGAGTCGTAATAATCACGATACCGACCTTCCTTGATTTCCTTTCTCGTAAGATCAGCACTTCCCTTGGTAGCTCGGGCAACCATATTGGTGAAGCCGATGCCAAGACGAAGAAGTTTGTAATCGTCGTCGGCGGTCAACGGTTCGGACGTAAGTCCGCTCAGATGCAGACATTTCCCTGCAAAAGAAAAAGCCAAAAGTAAGTATACGAACGCGGCGTATCTATTCCGCGTAGTAACCGATAAAGATAAAAAGGTCGGCGCGAGGGGAGGGGGCGATAGTACGCGAAGTTTCCGATACTGGGCTAGTGGGTGAGACAGTATAAACTTTCTTTTTGTTGTTTCTTCCACTTTTCCTGCTCCTCGTTCCTCCCATAAATACGTTCATATACATGTACACACAGGCCGACGCACACGTACGTGTAAACGATTTTTTTTTATTCGCCGATTAAGCGAAAGTAGAACGGTCGAGGATCGCGGAGAAGGGCGAAGGTTGGCACGCTTGTAACAACTTGAAACCGTAAAATTGTTAGGAGGGTCGTGAACGAGACTGCGAGAGGAGGCAGAGAGTAAGAGAGAGCGAGAGAGCATTCGAGCAAAGTTTCCGAGAGAAAACGTATATATACAGACATGCTATATATATATGTGTGTGTGTGTGTGTGTGTATAAATATACACTTCAGGGAAATTTATCACTTTACGGCAAGTCACCCGCGAGTGTCGGCCAGGAAGAAATGCGACCACGGCGCGCATGAGGCGAAGAGGGCGCTCTGGTTCTGACGGTTAGGCAGTTCCTCTCTCTCTCTTACTCTCTTCCCCCTGTTCCACACTATTTTCAGTGTCCCACAATTCACCGCATCGTCGTCCTGGGGCCACGCGAAACGCTCGCGCGCTACGAGATGGTATATCGGCGGTGGTTGCTGTTCTAGATGTCGGTGACCTTGGCAAAACGTACCGAGCCACCGAGAGCAAGATAGAGATAGAGAGAACGCCGGCGTATAACTTTTGCGAACAAAGTTGTGAGAGCTCGAGGGAAGAGCTTCGCGGAAGGGTACAACCGGCGTTTTCACCAGTTTACCCCCCACCCCTCCCACATCGCTCCAGCCCCTGCTCACTCACGTGCTTGCGACTTGTTTTATCTTCGACTACGGCTAGAAATTGAAAGGGCGAAAGTGGACTGCTTTCCTTTTTTCATCGCTATAGACACATTATAAGACGACCAAGGAGCACAGAACGGTACAGAAAACTTTGACCAAGTCGAATGTCTGGTCCGCGATCATACATCCGTACCTACACACACACGTGTGTGTGATCGGACACAGCCGATCGGACTCAAGTGTTTGAAAAAGAGTTTTAAGGTGCATTTAAAAAAAAAAAAATTTCCGTGATATTTCGAAAAGGTAAGTTAAAAAAAAATTATCCCGAAGCCGGGAATTTTTTTTCTCCATAATTAGAAATTTTATTAATATTTTGTAGTAGATGGCTTATAATCTGCGAAGCAGAACGTTTCGGGAGGAATTGTTGGAGGACGTAGAGGAGCAAATTCCGCTGGGAGGTGATTATTCGGGTGAAGAGGATCACATCTCCGAACAATCCGAATTTTCAGAAGAAAATGAAGAAAGTGACGAGATGGATTCCGATCTCGAAAATGCACGTCTATATATTTGCGTCGATTGCAGTTATGGGAGAGATTTAAAAAAAAAAGAAAAATGTGTGGGCGAATTTGTTTCATAGTGTACATGATAAAAATGAAAAATTTTCACATTTCTAAATTTATTTTTATAATAAAGGTTCATTTTTTCTGGCAGAATTTGTCCTTTTTTTTTCTCAGAAAACCCCAACTTCAAATGCTCAAATAAATACACTTTTTGGAACGGTCGGAAATTCCACCATACCCACCTCAAAGTATACTATTTCAGGCGTATGAATACATTTTTTATTTTTTTTAAATTGAAAATTACTAATTTTACAGCGTTTTTTTGCAAAAAACGGTATTTTTTTTGGGAATTTTTTTCTTGTAGCAAAACTGATTTTGATCACTTAAAATTTTTATCAACTATAGTTAAGGGTTCAAACTACCTTACAGTATTTTTATTTTATTTTTTTTTCAGTATTTATCATTTTTTTTCAGCCCGTCAAAGTGAGTGGGTTGTGTCACACCCCCAATGACTATTACGTCACAATCTTGAGGTGCGACTAGTAAGGGTTGACTTCCACATAAAGTTAGTTGCTAGAATTGAACTAATGTCCGCTTCTCCAAGGTGAACCCAAAACGGTTTTTAACTATGCCGGCGTGTTTATTAGTAAAATTGCAGAAAAAGAAAAATGCTGTACCTTCTAAAAGAAATGATATATATATATATATAAGGGTGATCGTTATTGAGACCATATAAGGAGACTCGGAAATGCTTAAGGGGTTAGGCTACTGTGAAAATGACGAACGCTCGTTCGTCGCTCGAGGAACGTCAAGTTGAAGAGAAAGGTCCTATATAATGGTGCAGGAATCGCAAATTGAAGGTAATTTTATGTTTACAACAATAGGTAAAACTTTGAAGGCGTTTTTCTCGAAACTATGTTTTTCATAACAGTGTACACGATTTCTCGACATCTAATAAACGGATTGACTTGAAATTTGGTAGACTTGTTTGCTTTTCACTTAACATTTTATCACTTGCCATTAACAATAATGTAATTATTTTCGATAAATCGTTAAAAAAAATCAAAAAATTTTTTGACGATTGAAACATGATAGCTAAAAAACAGCTCGGTGAAGAATTAACGCATGTTATCTATTTTAAGGAAAAACGTTTTTGGTTTTGTTTTAGATCAACAGGGTGGCCAAAATCAAGTACGCCGTTGAGGCCTGCACGTTCGAAGGTCCTTCACGATACTGTTTACAACTTATCTAATTATTAATATTTTTTAAATGAAATTGCGCCCACAACTTTGCTAATGTACACGTAAATAAATGTCCGGACGATTTTTCAATCAATTACTAAATACTTAAGTTTTTTGTTCTTATAAAACCCTGATTTACGGGGCGTCAGAGTGGCTTACCCCTTAAGAGACGGTGATCGATTTTCGTTCCGAATGTAAAAAAGCATTCATTTTTTTTTCGTATCTCTTTACGAATGTTTTTCTTCATGGGAGCCATGCAAAAAGAAATGTCATGCATAATGACGAAGTCCATCGCTTCTATATTGAATGGACAAATTTTATTGGATGTCTGGGGAATGGATATAAAGCTAAATTGGAAAAACTTTACCGTAACCGGAAGTACAACCTTGGAGCATTTTGGGACATCGCGTAATATCCGACAGTGAGGTGATATTTGCCATGAGGTAGGAGAACATACCAGCGTATACTGTAGCAGTGATTGCGCGCCAATTCATAAGGCATGGTGTTGGTGGAAAATTCGAAAGTCGAATATGCCGCGAACCACTTCCCGGATGGCCGCGATCAGTTCTTCTACTGTGCTGGGGTTTTTAGCGTAACAATGATCTTCAATGTAACCCCACAAGAAAAAATCACAAGGGTTCAGGTCTGATGAGTACGGAGGCCATTCTATAGTCCGCCTTGAGCAAATTTAGGGTACCCCAGACCGATTACTCGAGTCCCATATACGCGATGAATAGCTTCAAACACCTCATGAGTCCGGTGCGGCGTCGCTCCATCTTGCATGAAGTAAACAATTTTAACCAGTCTCCTCTTTTTTGCATAAGGGAAGAATTTCGTTTCCAAAAGCTGTTTGTAACTCTCTCCTGTTACCGTAGATTCCAAGAATTGCAAATAAATTCCTTTTACTGAAATCGCTGCCCATGCCGTTACTTTCTGTGGATGAAGGGACTTCGCTAGCGATATGTTGGGATTTTCCGTTCCCCAAAACCGGTAATTTTGCTTGTTTACGTACCCATTCATCCAAAAATGTGCTTCATCGGAATAAATAATCAATTTCTCATTAAGTCCTTCGGCTTCAAACATTCCCGTAATAGTGTTACAAAATTCGATGCGTTTCGTCATGTCATGTTCCGTTAACAATTGATGAGTGCTTATGTTATACGGATGAAACTTTAAAAAATATTTCACAATGTTGTGTAATGATGATTTGGTTATTTTCAATGCTTGAGCAGCTTTCCGAATCGAATCATTTGGATTTTGTTTGAAATAATTCTCAACTTCGTTGATCTTCTCTGGTGTAGTCACCGTAACAGATGGACCTGGCAACTCGTGTCTACGGTCCTGGAGTGTATCATACTTCACGAAATTATCGATTATCCTACAAAAATTAACGTAAAATGACTTCAATGCAGTTTAATTGAATTGAAACACAAGTTGTGTGATAGATGAATATGAATAAATATTAAATTCTTACCTTTTCAGAGTGTTTTCGCTGGCAACTCTATGAGTTCCAAACTTAGTACGAAACCCTCTATACGCATTACTATAAATTTTTCCCCTCGAGAAGAAGCACTCAATAAGATATACTTTTTCTTCCGTGGTGAGCTCACTCATTTTGACGCGCGCGTACTTGCTTGAACCGCGGCTGGAATAAAACTGCGGGGCCTCAGGTATGCGCCTTAGAAAAAGGGACCCCTATTGAATTCACGGAGGGAAGAGACACTTATTTAGTTTCAGCAACTTCCTATTGGACACCCTGTATCATTACGCATGTTTGAGTGAAATTTCAGAACAGTCGACTATTTAGATTGGGAGATAATAGGTTTTAAAATTGCAACTTTTAACACTGCAGGGTCTGCATTGACCGAAAGCCCGGTCACATAATTCGTCGTACCTATTGTGTTTATAAATTTTGAAGAAAAATTATCTTCACATAGCAAACTAGTTAATGAAAGAGTAAAAAAAGTTTGGACTGCCTTTTACTATTCGGTTTTGCTTAAAACGTAGAAATTGGAATTCACAAATTACACGCAGCCTTATGGAATATGAAGTAACTTTACGATTATTTTTTTTTGTTATAAAAAATGATGCCATAGATACAAAAAAAATCACACTTGAGGAAAAACATAAAAAAATAGTGGTAACGTTGCATTGACCGAAAGTAGCGGGAAATTTAAATACTCATTTTCGTTCACGGACGACGTCGTTCCTTGCACCATAAAGCCACTTTTATTTTTGATATATTTGAAATAAAAAAAACGATCATTCATTAATATTTCTTCTATTTCTCGAAAACAAATAGCAAAGTTTGCTATTTGCTGATAGAATTGCAAAGTTACTTCAGTTTCCATAAGGCTGCGTGCAATTTGTGAATTTTAATTTCTCAGTAGCCAGCTTCCTAATAGTCGTGGAATTTTTACACAACCTTTCAAATGTTTTACATAATGACCTATCGAATTTTTAAAATTTTATCACCATTTTCAATTTTGGACACAACATCCTTAAAGGACCGGCGCTAATTGAAGCGCTACAGACTGGCGTGATTGATAAGACAAGACAAACAATACGAATCAGATTGCAAGGGTGCATCGAAAGTAGTGGCCACCACTTCGAGCACCTTTCGTAGGACTAAGTGTTTGCATCCTTCTTTAAATCGACTTTAGATCACAAACATTGTCTATAATGTTCTCCGAGTATAAAACTCGGAGAACAATATAGTGGTCCCATTAAAAAAAAATGGAGGTAACCTCAAAATCTCTGAACCTCCTCCACCTGAATGAATCTTCCAGCCATCACTCGATTGCCCCCTTCGAACTATGCAACTTTTGTAGGTAAAGTGTTCTCCTAAGTCCGATAGGTTAAAAAATATTTATACTCCCAATAGTTGTTGCTTCACTCGGTATATTTCTGTACACATTGGAAGGTGAGTTAAAAAAAAAAACTCAACGTAGAAATTAGTGCGTGCAATCACAATAACATCACCTGACGAACAAAGATCCGTGCTGTTTCGAATCGCACCGGTAAATGTAGTTGCACGATGTACAGAAAAAGCACCGTGTTTGGAGAAAAAAAAACTTTCAAGCCTCTCTAAGTGGATGTATTTATCTCGCCGAAGAGAAAAATACGAAACGAGAGTGTTTATATTGTTTGACTGGGGAGGGCAGCTGTTGAAAAAAAGAAAGTCGTTGATTCAATTTCATCGAAGTTCTTTTTATCGCTGAGGTCTACTATTCAGCGACGAAATGTACGATTTGACAGGTTTCGTAATAAATATTCACGATTTTGTGCCACCGCAAAAAAAGCAAGTGTGTATATGTGGTGGGTAAACACATAGATGTTTATGTACATTTTTTCGGCTCGTTCTCTCTCCCACCGAGAAGGACGATGGGGCTGGATGTTAGTGCCGTTGGTAACCGCCAGGTCGCAGGTCGATGCCTCCAACCTGTGACCGCGGACAGAGCGTAGAAAGAGCGAGGGGGAGAGGGGGAGGGAGAGAGAAAGAGACCGCGCCTGGAAAATCAATTTTCACGGGGCTTCTCCTTGTTGGTGCGAGCAAGGGGACACAGCGAGCAGTTTTTTACATTTTACCTCCACATACCCCCCCCCCCCCCCCCCCGAGAAAAGAAAGATACGGCGAATAATAAAGGTAGTAAAAAAGCCAACACAAGGCAAACAAAACTTTCGTCGGTTTTTCTCCCTCGGAGGTAAGGTGCGTCCGTTCCGCGCGTGTGTGTGGCTTGTAAAAAAAAGCCATTCTTCGTTGGGTAAGGTCAAGTCGAACTAGGCTAAACGCGCGACCCTTTTTTAACCGCGAGGGGTGAATTTTGTCCCCCTTCTCTCTTTTTCTCCCTCGGCCCTCTGGCGTTGAGGGAAAGAAGAAAAAAATGACAATGATAAATCCCCCTCGCTCCGGTACATCCATCTGTGTCGTCCTGCCATGGCGGCGAGCGTACGACACGAGATCGGGAAGACCAGACGTTTCGCGACCTTGAATAATCCGGATGCTACGCAAGGCACACTTGTCGTGGGACGACCGCCGATAATCGATCGACACACGTGACTCTCGTATTTCCTCTTTATCACGAATCCACCTCGTACCGCCTCCGTCCGAAACTCACCGTTCACCGTCGATTTTTGAGGACGTAAAATAAACGTTAAATGAATTATCGTATTGTCGCAACAGACGAACGGAAGCGTGATATCGTTCTTCCGAAGAAATTCAGTCGCATATTTGAGCCGCGGCTTCGATCTCGTGCCTAAAACTTTCTCTTAAACTTAACTCTTAAACTCCTATTCTCCGACTGTTCAAGATGCATCTAACTCGTACTTTTTACGGCTCTGAAACATGTGACCGTGGTGGACTTTCATTCCAGCCAAGTTTTGCGAGCTTGTTGGAAGGCTTTGTTGATTATTTGCATTTTCCAGTTTCTTATTAATTAAACTTCATTCGCGATTGAATTTCTCGTTTACTATTTCGTTTTTTCGGGACTGTCCGTTCTGTGAGCTTTTATCGGTAAGAGTGTGGGCGGAGCGGCGGATTCGTAATTTTACAATACGCGTCTGTTGGTGGTGAAACTGCTCACTGATTATTCGCGCTGGAAGCCAGCGCGCTGATGAGCAGTCACCCATCCAAGTATTGACGAATGCGAACACTATATACCGACCGCGCGCCCTCTACTGTTGGTTATTGTCCGTAAAATACATAGCTGTATGCTTTATGTTGAAACGGGTATAGGAAAAGCATAGAAGAGTCGATGAAAGTGGAGAAGACTATATAATGCTTATGTTTATTGGCTTCTTTTTTATTCTATTGTTTGTCGTATCGGTTATCCTTAGTTACATATACAGGGCGAGGCACTAACTGTTGCCACCTTGAATATCTCTGTAACTATCGACGTCACAAAAAAATGTTTGAAACAAAAGTTGTACCGTACGAAAGGGGTCATCGAATGCGACCATTTTTTTTTATCTCAGTGGAGGCGCTGTCGCACAGTAAAGGTCACCTCCACTTTTTTAAATGGGACGGTACATTTTATTTCAACTATCTTGTAGAGCATCGAAAACTGCATAAAAAACATTCAGGGCTCAAAGTCGTTCAACGTCATTTACGATAAAAAAGTGACATGAACTTTATTTTTATGTGAAATTAATTGCCATTGGAATCAATGCAGTATTGTAATCTCCTCATCACGAATTTCTTATCACTTCGGCACGTATCGCCGAAGTCCTGCCATTGTCTTGTATGTAAACAACGGCACCAAACCTACAATGTATACGGAACATTGTACAATGTTTCGCCCAAATGAACCCAAGATAACGATAGTAAGAATGGTGAGACTAGTATTAATGAATCAAGCGATGTATTCTTTTGAAAAGCAAACTGATATGCTTCTAATTTACGGAGAACGTCAGAAAAATGCAGTGAGAGCTAGAGACTTATACGCTGAAAGATTTCCTGAACACTCTCATCCTACACGCCGTACATTTCAAATTTGGTACACTAAACTGAGGACAACTGGATCCTTAACCCGTCGCGAAAGTAACCGAAGTTTAAATAAATCAAGAGAATGAGAATCGAAGTAAAAAAGATAAAGATTGGTAGTCGTATACCACCGATGGCTGAAAAAATTTGCATAATTGGTTTGCATATAGAAAAAACTCGCTATTTAAAGTATAGAAAAACGCTTTTTTGCCGTTAATTCAAGCATACAGCATTTTTTGGTTTCCATGCATTTTGGTATTTGATTCTCCATACATTTGTCGCGCTCGATGTGCTTCGGGGGACTCATTGAGAAGCGGCAAACTCAATTCGTCGAGGATGAAACGTCGTTTAACTTAATTGCCCGCGTCACTAAAATAGAGAATCGAAGTTGAAAGCCCCCAAAGTTTTGAGGCTCGGGTATATAATTCTATCAATTAAAAACGAAGAGCCAATTTGTTGGATCAATGCAGAAACGAGAGCGTCTTCTTCATCTTTTTTCTCTCTCCTCAAGTATAACGAAACTTTGCAGTTTCCATAGACCATAGTTTTGATATAACGTGCGCAAGCTGCTGCAACATGTCAGGCCATATCCATATGAGAAGGGAATCCCGTTTGCCATATTTTTCGTTTCCAATTGCGTCCGTTGGAAAAACGGTTGGCATCAGTTGTTTCTCTTTAGAAACAACTGATGATCAGCGGGTGTAGTCTTCTCTCCCAACTGGGAGTCAAAATTGCCCCGCGGTATTAGGAATCTTTCGAATTCTCGAAATTGTCCGAGTCTTTTGAGATGTAGTGAGCAAAAAATGCGAAGAAAAAAAAACCATACGAAGCCGAGTTTTTGCTGGCGTAGGAGAGAGAAAAAAATGCAGGAGGAAAGCAGGTTTTGCTCGTCGGTAAGGGTCCGTGGACGGGATTGTGTAAGCCGCTATCGAGCGGATAGGCACGCAGGGGGCTTGCTCACCCTCCGCTCTTTCCAACCATTTTCTTTCTCTCCGTCTCCCTATTTCCCTTTTGCTCTGTACCCTCAGCCCGCATTTTACTGGCCAGCCCCATCGTCCCTTCGAGGTTACCACGGTTTTCCTCTTTGCCCAGTCCTTCGTCCCTTCGCACCAGAGGATGGTCGCGACCCGAAAGGAAAATCCCGAATATCCCAATAACGCAAAGTTTACAACTACACAATACAGGTTTTTCAAACGAAGTAATCCTAAATACTGTATATATATATATATATATATATACACATCCATATATATTCCTCTTGCATCCTTACTACGTGCAATAAACCCCTCCGGACGTGATCGACAATTACCTAATGACGTCAGAAGAATCTCAATTTCACGGGACTCTCACGAGGCGTCGTAGCAAATGTATCAATATAAATCACTCGAAATAATCGATAGGAACGATCACTTTAATCCCGCACATTCGAACGAGTAGAATCATTTTTATTTTTGTTTCGCAAGCATGCCAAAGTTTACCGTTGATCCGTCGCTGTTTCCTTCCGGCGAAAAGCAGTTATAAATACGTCGGTCTGCGCCGAGCGAGGGATGTTCCACAGGTTGACGAAGGTCGCGTAGCAATGTAGAGACACACATAATAGCCATGCAGCTGATGAATCACAACATCTATATCCATGTATCGGGAAACTCTTGGCTACAACTGTCTCTGCATATAGATGGCTGAGTGCACACACACATACACACAAATCCACACACGCGCGCGTGTGTGTACAGAGAGGTTTACACGTATATATTCTGGGAATAAAGAGCTTTATACCCGATGAAACTCAGAGTGCAATGACCCTCGTCAACCCCTTCGTTATCCAACATGGCAATTACGAGCATTTATTCAAGGATCGATGGAGCCCAAGAATCGTTAAAAAAAAAAACGGCAGTTTGCGAAGTTTGACAATTGGCTCTTTTCCCAGGGGCTCGTTCTCTCTTTCTCCTCTTTGTGCAAAGGTCATACCTGAGACACCAGCAAAAAAATCTACTCGTTCTAGGCGATCGTCGCAAGTTACGAAAACGCGTGTGCGCGTTTCGTCAAAGAGGTCAACGAGGGAGTTATTAGCGCGATTCGAATGTTTAACCTGCGCGAACTTGCCGAATTCGAGCTCGCGGACTTCTATGATTTATGCGGAAAGCGAAAAGAAAAGACAACCCGAGTCGAAATTTAGACCCTCCTTTGAATGCTCGAGAACCTATTTCCTTTGTAACGCACAGACCGCCGCCCTCCTTTGACTCCCCTTGAACCTATATGGAGAAATTTGCACCGTTGGCGACCCTCCTTTAGCCCTACTGAACCTTCTATTCAACCTCCTGAGCCTCCTTTAGGCCTATGGGCTCGGCTTGCGTGAACCTACACAACCTCGTTTTGGCCTAAAGTCCTATCTGGACCCTACAGAACCTCCTTTGAATCCAAAGCAGAAGGAAAATGAAAGATTGGATCCAAAGGAGGTTCCGTAGGGTCAAGCTATATCTGAAAAATAAATTATATGTGTGAATTAAAAATATGATGTTTGATTATCTATATTTGCACTATAGTATTTCTATATTTGATATTTCTATATTTGCACTATAGTATAGTACAAATATAGTATACGTTAGTAGTCCAGTAAAGTACGCTGGTACTACATTTGTTTGTGTGTTTTCAAGTTTATTTCATTATTATAACTAAATGATATATAGTTTATCTGAAAATATTTTTTAATTATAATTATCCCTTCTTTGGAATATCGGTGAACTGCGGATGGGAGAGAAGGGGGGGAGCAGAGGGCAGCATATTGAAGTAGGCTTAAAGGAGGGTTAGTAGGGTCAGAAGAGGTTTAAAGGAGGGCTAGGAGGCTCTGCGAGCCACCGGTGAAAGGAGTCAAAGGAGAGTTAGTAGGGCGAAAGGAGGTTTAAAAGAGGGTCTGTAGGTTTGCGTAAGCATTAAATCAGGCTCACTAGGGTTTAAAGGAGGTTCAGATGAACCTACTAAACCTCCTTTGACTGAAAAAGTCCAATTTCAGCCACTTTTGGAGGTTCAGTAGGTTCTGATATACATGTTTTTGAGATTTCCATTTGAACCTCTTGAAGCTCCATTGAATGACAAATTGGGATCGAAAGGAGGTTTAAAGGAGGGTCTAAATTTCGACTCGGGAAGGGCCCATTCTCGAACGAACGGAATGTGTCTGAGTAGCGTGGAGTGACCCATACGAGAATCCACCACACACCTTTATCCCCGATGCATATATTCAGGACGTATTTAGGAGCTGCGCGTTGGTATGTATAGATGTACATGTATATATTAAAGGGTATGTCCATGCTGTTCAGGCCAGCACCACGAGAAGACCTCTAGCTCTATTCCCAACTCCTTCGCGCCTGCATTGCTCTCTCTCTCTCTCTCGCTCTCTCGGCCCTCAGCTTCCCACCCACCGTTCCTCTTAACCCCGCAGGAAACCATCCGGCAGTTCCACAAGCTCACATATAGGCAGCAGCCGGTCCATCCTGTGCGCACCACCTCAGCTACCAACATTTTTACCTCCCCTGCTGGCCTAGTGGTGGTTCTTCTTTGTCTCTCTTACATTCACATCCTCTCTTTTTTTCTCTCTCTCCCTCTCCCCCCTCCTCTTTCTAACTCTAGCATGGAGCACCCAGCTATATTGCTTCGGTACCACTTCCCTCTTCTCTTTTTCACATGGCTCTCCTACCTCACTCACTCCCTATTCCGCTCATTATAGTCTCCACCTCGTCTTTTTCCCCTCCCGGTTGCTGTGAGCTCACAGAACATTGCCCTCTCTCTCTCCCCCTCCCCTTTCACTCTTTCAACCCCTTCGTTGAGCTTGCATCCTCCCTTCCTCCCTTCAACTGCTCCAGACCTCTTTGAACAGCACACCACCACCATCGCCATCACCACCACCACCACCACCACCACTACCGCCCTTTTCCACCCTTTGCTAACGCAGCATAAAAGCTTCATTGCGCTCTCTACCTTTCTCTCTTTCTATCTCTCTCGTTCTACACACTGTCGCCCGGACAACCCCTTTCCTGCCAACCCTGTTTTCCCTTCAGTGCGCCCCCCCCCCCCGCCCCTCCCGCTCGCTCCCCACACCCCGTTACATCCACTGGAACACTATACCCACAAAACCCCCGGGAAAACCCTGGAAAATCGAGCTCTCTCGTACTCCACTCTGCCCTAACATGCCAGAGCGAGGCTTGCACAAGGACGCGAGGCGAGGAGGGACCAAGCACGAGAGAAAATCGCAAATTCAACGTATACAGCTCAATCTATGTCTTGGTGCTCGTGGGGATTTATATGGAGACGAAATATAACTGTATTCGTGTTTATACAGATATATACTATATGCGCGCATAATACGAGGACGGAAATATTACCATACCTGGGTGCTAGTTGCAACGCGTGTAAAACTCACGCACGCGTGTATTCCTGCGCATAGCGGGAGACCAAGGGTTTCGGTGCTCAAAGGGTACATGCGAACTAGGTACACCGGTATCCGCGTGTAGGGCGAAGCGAGCCAACCGAACAAAACCGCCTTTACATACAACTCCCACCCTTCGATCTTACCGGCTCTTCTCTAACTGCGAACTCGGAAACATGTTTTCTCTCGGTTTGTCCTACACTTTGTCCGTGGAAATTAGGACCCGTCGACCGTTTTACCGGACGATCTTAACCGTATGGCGAGCTCTAACCCACGTTGCGTTTTTTCGTTGTTCTTTTTTAAAGAGAAATTCGCAGCCGAACTGAGATCGGCACACTCGTGGAAACTCATTATTCGGGGCGAATGTACAGTTCTCCGGAGATTTTATACTGATGTTTTTTTTGCTTGTTTCTGCACGGAGAAAACAGGGGCAACGAAGTTTAGAAGTAATACTATGCTTCTAAAAAAAATACCATTAAATATAAAAAAGTATTGAATGGAAGATAAAAATTTTAATTATGGTATAGTAATAATGAAGAAAGCGAAATTTTAACTTATGATATGCCACGTAAACTGATACTAATAATATATTTTATTCGGCATATTGTAATTTTTCGTAGTATTCAAAAAATATTTTGCCCACTTGATTGGAACAATTAGTTTCCAGTATTCTACAAAAAGTAAGGTATGAAGAGTCACATTTTACTAATAACTTCGTAATATTTTTTGCTATACGCCGAAGATTTATGCCATGCGTATAGTGAAATCTATCCATACACGAAGATTCATGATGTACGCATAGTAAAATCCATATGAAAATATGGCGTGTGATAAAGATTGGTATTTTACAAAGCACGCATTATTTTTACTATGTAGCATATGGGACTCGCGCCTATGCGAGAATAGGTTCAAATGTAATATGCACGCATCATTTTTACTATACGGTGTGAGAATCATTTTTACACTTCTATAACAAGTCTTAGAATTCCGAACTGGCAGTACACTGCTATACTTTTCTAGCACTGAATATTAGAATTCTGGCAACCAGGGTTAGAATTTGAGGCCGTATTTTTCTCCGTGTGAGGCGAAATTTGACTTACAGAAATGATTGCCAGGTCCTGCGTAATGGTGACCCTTGTACGCCGCGAACAGTCCTGGATTAATGCCAATCTGAAAAACAGAATGGAAAGATTCATGTTTTAATAAGATTTTGATCTGATTAATGTGTGCGGGTGCACGTCATATATACACTGAATAAACCAGTAGCTGTGTCCGTGTCTTACTGATGGTAAATATCATCGAAGAAACAACAACCGCAAAATGAACTGCAGTGTCCGTGAAAACTTATCAATCATTAAATAAACTGATTTTTATTGATCAGTGTGTGTGTGTGTGCATTCAGCAGAATATGACATTTGCATATCATTTACTGTTTCAATATTGTACGTTTAATTGTAATTCTTCGCGTCTCGACGCCAAGTATAAAAAGTAGGAGGCTCTAGCCTTGGTTACTCTTAAAGGCGAATTTGGCGTATTGGGGGCCTGGGTCTGCATGCGTATGGGCATCGCTTTCCCCAACACATTACCTCTGAGGAGAGAGAGAGAGAGCGGGGCGTCATGTGCTTGCGAATAATGAAAATATATCTTTAACGGACAACACCACTGTGACGGCTTCAAAAAATCGATTTTTTGAAAACCATCTAGAAAAATCTAAAATACATTTAAGATTAAGATGCCGTTGGACCCAGGTGGAAAAAATAATTATTTTCGGAGATATTGAATATTTTGTGGAGCGGTGCAGCGCGGTAATATTTCTGAATATCGCCATAAGCCGCCTCTTCCTGAGGAAGTATTGGAGGCAATTACGCCAGTCTTCGAAAATTTGAGCAGAGACGATTTGCTGCAGCGTTGTTTGGGCGGCTTCACGCAAAACAACAACGAAAGCTACAACAAATCAGTTTGGGCAATAGCCCCCAAGTGTCAGTCCGGGAGCAAAAAAATCGTCGATATTGGTACCTGATATCGCGGTATTATTATTCAATGATGGCCTGAGAAGACTCATGAAAGTTTTGGAGACGTTGGGGATAACTATCGGCCCAAATTGTTTCAATTTTTGCGTTGAAACCGACGCAGCGCGGATCGAGCTGGCGGAGCGCTCGCTCACAGACGCTGCAAAAGAGGCAAGAAGAGCCTCTACAAGTTCGAGAAAAGATGCTAGGGACAATGATTTGCTTCTTGAAGGCCAGCTATATGGTGCCGGCATCGCTGATTTGAGGTAAACAATTTTTTTTCCAATTTATCGCATAAATTAACAAACCTAAAACTTTGAACGCGTTTTTTTCAAAACCACTTTTTTGAGTGCGGCACGCAGCAGAACTCGAGAAATTTTTATCAGATCGACTTCAAATTTGGACTGCATCAATAAAACTAGATTATCTGAAGAAGTACATAGGATTTTTTCGATATCTCAATAATAAAAAAAGTTATAGCCTATTTTCGACGAGAAATTTTGCTCGAAAATCGTCCTTTAATTTCAAAAGCGTGCCTATTTTTTAAAAATCAATATTTTTTCAAATCCCTATGTACTTCTCTTCAAAATATCATATTATTAACGAAAACACTCGGTATTTTTTTTCAGATCGACTTTGAAGAGAGTTCTGCTGCGTGCCGCGAACCACTGCAGAGGCAACAATACCTGACGCGGGAGCTTCCCCAGCGTCACCATGGGGTGTGAAAAATTTGAAAATTTTTTTTATGTATCTTCAATAAACAACGAAAAAAACAAAAAAATTTTTTTCGAATATCTCTTTTTTTTCCCACAAAAAAAAATTCTTGAAAAATGGCAAAAAAACAGGGGCCACAGTGGTGTTGTCCGTTAAAGCAGAACATAAAAAATATCAAACGGAATATTAGCTGCAGTGAAAGAATACAAGGATGTTAAAAACGTTATAGATGTATATATTATCTTATATATAAAGATGAATGGCTGTGTGTTCATCTTCTATGCGTTCGCGCATTGTTCATCCGATTGGGATGAAACTTTGGTGAGTTGTGCGCATGCCCGCGAAGGTTTCTAAATTGGTACAACCAATCCTTAAGGGCGTAAACCTCGGGAGTGCAATGTTATACGAGGCTTCCGTCGTTTCTTTAAAAACCATGACAACTGCTACTCAGTCTATTCGCTGTAAATTCAGAATGACTTATCAGCCTTCAAAAAAAATCTCTCAAGGGGTAAAAAAGTATAACAAAGTATTACATACAGTACACCTTTTTGTACATTGATCGTGGCGTGATCATGTATCGTACAGTTCAATATCCACACTTTGACGACCAAACAAACAACAACAAATCGGGCTCTACTAATCGCACGTTTCTGGTAGGAAACAAACAAATATAAGCCCATGCGGCGGATTGTGTTTCCTAGATGCGCCCGGAGACACAAGAAAAACTTTTCTCATTTCACTTATTTCAGCAACCATACGATCACGAAAAAATATTGCACTGGCAATCGCATCATCTGGAATTGCGGCAACTCTTTTGGATGGTGGTCGAAAAGCGCATTCAGTACTGAAATTGCCGCTGAATATGCAAATAACTGAGGCACCAACATGCAATATCAATAAAAAATCTGGAGTGGGCAAAGTACTCCAATCATGTCAACTCATTATATGGGACGAATGTTCTATGACGCACAAAAAAGCATTGGAAGCGCTTTTCATAGTACACTAAAAGATTTGATAGAAAATGAACAGCTCTTTGGTGGCGCAGTTATTCCGCTGATGAACTTAAGCGGGGAAATCACAGTAGCACGCAAAAAAATAGGCATATTTTCGGGAATTAATTTTGGCTGAATAAAAGTATCAATCGAAAATCTGTAAAGTAGGTTTTATAGCAATACTAAAAAAGTACAAAATGTAATTTTTTCAATAAGAAATATTTAAAAATGGCGGCTGCGCAGCATATGCCCTAGGGCGCCTATTTTCGAAAGCGTGTCGATGGCCGAAGACGTAGACTCCTTAATTTTTGACCTGGAAGAAAAAACCAAAATTTTTTAGTTTCCATATAACAACAGCTAGCGAGCTACGTAGGATTTTTTTCAATATATTGATTTTTCGCAAAATGGTGCATGTTTGAAAATAAAGTTAAATTTTTAACAAAAACAATGCCATAAAATCGTCGATAAAAAAAAGTAAGCCATATAAAATAAAAAAATCCTACGTAGCTCCGTGGAGAAAGATGTTTCGAAGCTACTGTCAAAATTTCAAGTCGACCGGTAAAGATTTGCTCGAGTTATGTCTTCGGCGAGCTCAAAAAAAGTGGTTTCGAGAAAAACGCGTTTAAAGTTTTAAGTACTGAGAAACCATATGAAAATTTCATATACCTCTAATCTGCAATGCCTGCACCGTACAGTCGATTTTCGTACGCAGCATCCTTTTTCGTCCCTTTTCTAACACGACTCGACGATGTGTCACTCATAATGACAATGATTTACAAATATCACTGTTTTTTTTTATCACTATTTGTGTTATATATGTATGCACGAAAGTGAAGCGTCGTGAAAAAGCGTTGTATTCAACGCAAGAAATTTGGGCACTCGGACACTTTTGCCGTATTCCATCATTTAGTAAATTATTTTTAAGATCTTAAAGCACCTTTTAAGCGAAAAAATTTTTTTCCGAAAAATTGAAAATTTTACTGTGATTTCCCCCCTTAATGCATGTCTCAAATAATCAGTTTTATGGCGACACGTACAGAAATTGACCTGAATACCAATATGCGTGTACAACTACAACACGATGCATCCGCTGAACGTTTGACAAAACAATTGTTGGATATTAGGAATGGCAAAATGACAATCGAAAAATCCACACAATATATCACATTGCCAACAAACTTCTGTAAAATCACAGCAACCACAGACGAATTGATTCACAAGGTTTTCCCAAATATCGCACGGAATTACAAAAATCATCAGTGGCTCAGTGCGAGCGCTATATCAGCGTAAAAAAAAAACGATGTCAATGTCATCAATATGAGCATTCAAAACGAAATATCAGGCGAAGCAACAACGTATAAGTCCATCGATATTGTAATGAATCAAGACGAAATGATCAATTATCCAACTGAATTCTCGAATACACTTGATTTGTCAGGCATGCCGCCGCGCGTTTTAACAGAAAAAATTGTCGTGCCTATCATTCTTCTGTGAAACGTTGATCCAACACGACTTTGCAACGGTACCAGGCTTTCAGTGAAAAAGATGCTGAACAATATCATCGAAGCTGCAATTTCAAATGGAATATATAAAGGAGTATATGCTTTACTTCTACAATGTATCAACTCTACAAGAGTTTTGAGTACTCAACGTTCGACTGAGCAATATTGTTGTTAACTCTACAACAGCTGATATATCAGGTGTATCAATTGAAGAAGAGATATATTAGCCCATTAACGCCCAAGCGACTATGTTTGAACACTTGAGCGAAAAAGATTGTTTTTGCAGTCTACAGCAGAAAAAATGTCACCCTCTAAGTAAAATCGCCCGTTCTTCCGATTCATGGCATTATCTTTGACTTGTGACCTTTCCCAAGGGCTGCAAAAGGGGTTTTAGCTTGAAAATCGGGGTAAAATCAAAACATTCGTGGTTTTTCAGCGATAGGTAGTAAAAGCATTGACAGCATTCTGCCATTTCGCTGTATGAGCCAAATTCGTGAATTTTATACCAAAAATTTTATACCAATACATTTGTCCACAAATGTTTTGATTCTACCCCACTTTTTAAGTCAAAACCCCTTTTTCGCCCCTTAAGAAGGATCAAAAGTTAAAGTTAATACCATAAATCGGAATTTGCCTAGAGGGTGACATTATTTCTGCTGTAGACTGCAAAAAAAGCCTTTTTCTCTCAAGTGTTCAAACATAGTCTCGTGGGCGTTAAGGGGTTAGCCCCACTTGCGATTTTGAAAAAATCGATTTTTTTATTGCATTTTTTTGAAGCATAAGTATCTGAGAATATGTCCTGAAAATTTCAAGTCGATCCGAACAAAAGTGACTGAGATACGAGCGTTGAAAGAGAAGAATCCGTTGTTGAAACGGATCCGAAATTGAAACTTTAAACGCGTTTTTCTCAAAATGGCATTTCTGAAGTCGGTGACCAAGATTACTCGAACACTAATGAACCGATCTTCTTGAAATTTTGCAGGCTTATTTAATACATAAAAATGTAGTCTTTAATCGTTCGATTTTTTTTCGAAAAAAAATGGCCGTTTTATAGCCAAAAAACGGCCGTTTTTTTCGTTAAAATCGAACCATTAACTTTGACTGTCCGCCATTTTGTGAAAAATGAATATTTTTTAAAATCCTTCGATTAAAGACTAGTTTATACTTATATTTGACTAAATCCATCCGCATTTTTTTTTCGGATGATCCACTTCGCCGCAATGTTGGTCACCGCAAACCGTGTATATAAAAACATTATTTCATTGACGGCCATTTGCCACTAAACAATGTAATATTTTTCAATAAAAAAATTACTGAAAGTTCTTCAAGATGTGTTCTTTAAGATGGTATATTGATCGATTAAAAAAGTTTTGTAGTTTTCTTTAAAAAAATTAATGAAAAAGGCCTTTTTTTTGCGCTACAAGTGGGGGTAACGCCTTAATGGGCTAATATATCTCTTCTTCAATTAATACACCTGATATACCAGCTGTTGTAGAGTTAACAAGAACATTGCTCAGTTGAACGTTGAGTACTCAAAGCTCTTGTAGAGTTGATACATTGTCGAATTAAAGCATATTGCAAATCTCAAATTGTGCAGTTGATACAAATCCGGATAAATACGTTGTAGGGATGATCATAAGGCTAGATCGTTGTAGAGGTTCTATATTCCAAACTTGAGACTCTTGTACAGTTGGTGGATTGCCGAGATTGTACAGATGAGCGATAAGTCATTGTACAATCAAAAATCGGACTTGCAGCGTTGTAGAGATAAACAATGTGTAAATGAGACCCGGAAGTATTTACGTTTAGTGATGGAGAATTATACGATCCAGCAACGTATAAAAAGTTCTTATTTGCTGCATTGTTACTGCATAGTTATTGCAGATTTACAAAGAAAAATCGAAGATGCGTTTTTGGTACCGTTGGCATCAGTTTAAAATTTCCCATCGTTCCGTATGGTAAAACGGATTTTCTATTTTTTTTGTAGATGCCGCTTTCTTCCATATGACAGCAGCACATATCGATTGACCTATTATATTTTTGTACACATATTTGTCATATGTTGTGACTCCATTATTCAATTATTATAGCACAATTCGCGTAATAACACTATACACAAAAATCAAAAGCGGAATCTACCGTTTTTCTTTCTTAATAAAGGTATCGAAAAATGTATACCACTATTGACAGAGAAGGCACGTCTTATAACTCGTGAATATTTGTTTTTTTTTTTTTTTTACTTGCCCCTTTCTGCGTACTTTTCGTTTTTTGTGTGTTCGATTTACACATTTTGTTTATGTTTGTTGCAAATGATCATTTGTAAAGAAAATGTATAAAAAAATTCGCGGCACCCATAATGTCTGATTTCTTAATTTTGGTTTACTCGTGTATGTTCATTCGTTGTTGCCATGTGTTTAGTTTTCACATTTTGTTTGTTTGGTTATTGTACTTAATTATAAAGCATAATGCTAAGTGGCGTAAAACTTATTCAAAATTCGACGCTATCCTTCTGAATGTGTTATCGCAATCGATTCAGTAGTTCTAGTATTATTAAAAAAAAAGAAACGGCCAGACAGATTTTTTTTAATGCGATTTTTCTTTGTTTTCTTGATATAAACAAACTTGACGAGCGTACATGAATTTGAGGAAAATTAAAGAATTCGCAAAGCGAATTCCCCATAGTTCAATTTTGTACAGAGCAAATATATTTGCAAAAAGGTCATTTTGGACCCGTTATACCTACGTAATGTTGGCTATCGACACCTTTGGCCTTAGGCCAGTCTAGAGGCCGAAAAAATAGGCTTTCTGGGGATTTTTTTTCAGACAAACTACAAAATAAATCGAGATTACAAAAAAGGGTGTTTATCATACATATCAGTGACTGTATACAATAATTTTTTTAGGCAAATTTTTCACTTTCCACTTTAGAAGTGCGCCATTTGGCAAAAATCAATATATCGAAACAATCCTACGTACTTCTATAGCAGTTATTATATAAAATCGTTATGATATATAAAGCAGTTATTATATAAAATAAAAAATAAAAAATCTTATATAAATTATACATAATATATATTTTTTTAATGATATATAATCGAAAAAAAATTCATTTGCTCATTACATTAAAAAATGACAGGAGCTGTTTGTCCGGGCGTGGACCCTGAAAAAACGGAGACATCGCAAAAACGCTGTACAGCCGCCATTTTTAAATTAGTCGCTTCAAAAAAAAAAATTGTATACAGTCACTGATATACACGTTAAACACCCTTTTTTGTAATATCGATTTATTTTGTAGTTTTTCTGGAAAAAAAAATCCCCAAGAAGCCTATTTTTTTGGCCCCTAAAGTGGCCTGAGGCCTTAAAAAATTGCATCTGCGTGCAGTTACTGAAAATATCATACTGCTTCATCAACACTGTATTCGTACTAATGAGCTTTTTACTTGATCTTAAATTTCATTATAACACTGACACTCAAACACGAATTAACGTTACATAGGTTAGCTATCATCTTTGTTACGATAGAATCCGGTATTTTACATGTCGCAATTTTGAAGACGAGTTGAAAGGCCGAGCTTGGAGTTCTGTACCTAGTCTCCATGATTTTGCGACTCATGCTACCATTGCCCTCTGATAATAACCAGCGTCTCGCATTTAAGGATGTTGAGTCCCAAATCGCAAATGATGATAAAATTCTGAAAATCTGGTATGTTTCTGTATGAAGTATTTCAGAGGTCGTGTAAAAATTTCACGACAATTAGGAAGCTCGTTATTGAACAATTAACATTCACAAATTAAATGTTGTTTAATGGAAACTGATGTAACTTTGCAATAAGTTTTTTTTTTTGACCTCTCAATTTTATAATATCTACAATATACTGAAAGCAACGGAAACAAAACGAAGTTTATTGATAAATTTTTTTTTATTTCTTCTAAAAATTGTTCTTAACAAAATGTTAATTTTTTAATAACGAGCATCCTAATCGTCGTGAAATTTTAACACGACCTCTTAAATACTTCATACAAAAACATACCAAATTTTCAAAATTTTCTTATCATTTTTTATTTCAACCCTTAAGGAGGTTGAAGTAATGATGATAGAATTCTGAAAATTTGGTATGTTTTTACATGAAGTATTCAGGAAGTCGTGTAAACATTTCATGACGATTAAGAAGCTATTTATTGAACAATTAACATTAACATGTTTCATAGGGACTCAACATCCTCAAATGGCAATAATTCGCCATTGATAGGGCATGCACGACAGTAAGTATAACCTCCTACAGGTATCAAGTGAGATCCGAAGTTTTCATTCATCGGACTTGACACAGAACGGATTGAATTTCTTTGAGGAAAAAGCAAGAACATGTTGGAAGACGGGAAAGAAACTTTCCGACCAATCTACCTAGTTCGATTAATCGAATTCCAAGCATTACTACGTCTGTACTACGAATATCCGAAGGTTGAGGGAGGAATGGATTCAAGGTGAAAACCCCTGCCTTCCCCCTCTTCGCTCCCGTCATCTTCGAGAGCCTCGAAGTTTCCGCATTCGGTTATCGGAAGAGTTTTAGTAGACCGAAGAGAGAGAGAAGGGTTCTTGGCGCTACCAAGTTTCTCCCTCCCTCTTTCTGTCTCCCATGCTACACGCGAGTTCGGAAGTTCTGGGCTGAGGGAAGAGCAGCTTTGAACGCGATCTCCTCTCGGCTTCTCTCTCTCCCTCTCTCTCCGTCGCCCTCTCCGGTATTATTATAACGAGTCCGGCAGAGTGCGCAGGCGGGCGTTTTCGGGAGAAGTTTAGCCACATCTGGTAACGCCAAACTCCGTACGCTGATTATGCAACCTGCCTTCCTATGCTCTGTACAAACGCGAAAGGCAAAGAGAGCGAGAGTGAGCGGGAGGGAGACACCGAGTGAAAAGTCCCAATGCTTTGCTTACAAGAGAAGTGTGGTTGTGTGTAAAGTCGTTGCTTCTTTTCTTCGTGTATGCGCATTAGTTTAGGCGCGCAGTCTCTGCGGAATAACGGCAGTGGCAGACATTATACCTGTTGCGCAACTGAAGCTAACGCGCAACGTGTTATCGGCGTTCCTTCTTTGTTTTGAAGATTAGGTAACCGTTTCATACCAGAGTCCAAGGATACTTCAACGCTGGTCCGCCTTACGAATATTATTCGGGGTACAAGTGAGTTTCAACGGATTCAAAAGAAACGGGCGTTACTTGTATTAAATCGCATCGGATCGAAACCTATCCACCTTCGTGTTAATGCGTCTCCATTAGACTTTAGTTTTCGGTACGTTTTGTTTTGTCGACGTGTAAACAAGATAGTTTTTTTGAACTCCAAACACGTCGACTTTCGTACCAACGAAACGTAATCTGCGGGAAGCTTTACTTCTCCGCTTCCATTTGAAAGCAAAGCAGCTAAATGTCATCGATTGCAAGAGATCGTTAAAATTTCGGCTTCAGTCCGGCCAGTGAGGGACTTCCAAGGTTATCGATGGAAGTACGAATTTGTGTTTACGTTTCGGCCCTGTGGTTCGGGTCCTCTTCAGAATATGTATATTTCTTTCTGTATAAATGGTAATACACTATGTTTTACAATCACGTAATATCTAGATGTAGTGTTGTTTTGTGTGACAATCATGTTGGTACTGTTTTAATTATTGCTCATCGATTGCTGCATTATGGGGGTCTCGTCTTGAGAGTAGTGGTTTGGGCGGTTCAAAAGTGGTGATTTTTCCGCGGATGTTAAGGAACGTAAACACTCGAAGATGCAGAAGTGGAGGCATCATTGAAGGAAGACTCGTGTCAAGCACAAGAAGAACTTGCAGAATTGTTGGAAGCGACTCAACGAGTAATTTCATTTTGTCTCAAAGCCATGGGAAAGGTCCAATGGAAATTGAGTGACATACGACTTAAAGCCAAGAGATGTAAAAAGGAGATTGTGAACCTGCGAGCGGCTGGTCCACAGGCAAAAACGGAAGAATTTATTTTTGCATCGCATCGTAACTGGTGACGAAAAGTGGATTCATCGCGACAATCGAAAGCGCGAAAAATCGTGGGGTAAGCCCGGCTATGCACCAACAACAACTTCGAAGCCAAATATTCATGGAACGAAGCTTCTGCTCTGTATATTGGTGGGATTAGCTGGGTGTATAATGTATTGTGAGCTGCTAAAACCGATTGAAACCATCACGGAGGATCGCTGCAGGAGAAACAGCCGGCATATGAGCAGAGAAGACAAAGTGATTTTGCAGCACAACAATGCTCGACCAGATGTCGTAGTGCCAGTCAAAAGCTACTTGGAAACACTCGAATGGAATGGGTAGGGGGAAAAATGTCGAACGATCGATATGGAGATGGGCCTAAATGTCGAATTCGAAAATGATGAATGTTCGAATATAGATAGATCAATCTTACTAGAGTCTGTGAAGTCGAAAATAACAATTACAAATATGAACATCTCGGAAGTTGATATATAGCGAAAAACAAAAATCAGATTTAATGAAATATCGAAAAACATAATTTCGATGGGCCTGTATGCATAACACCAAATAATTCGAGACGACAATTCTCCGAATGAAAAAAATGGGGATGGTTCACAATGCGGAAAATCATTAAAGCGAACGGCCAAAAAGTCGAGTGGTTGAAATCGTGGAGAGTCAAAATGTAGAACGGCCCGGATGGCGAATCGAGCAATACGTTACTTGCGCCTCAGAGTGAAGCTGCGAGATGGCGCTGTCGGTCAGTCGGCTAAAATTTCGTAAGGCAGTCATCCCACGTGACGGGTCCCACCACGTTCGCTATTTTGGCCGTTCGACCTTTCGGCGTTCGACATTTCGGGCCATCGACATCCTGCGTTTCGATATATTGCTTTTCGTCATAGAGACGGTATTGCGCATATTAGGCACTCGCTATTTACTGTTGCGGAGATATGGGTGTTCTACATTTTTCGATTCTGTATTTTTATTTTCCGAATTGCAGACAATCTGAATATTCGTTTTCGAATAAATTAGCTCTCCAATAAATAATGGTTCGATTTATAGTCATTCGATTTTTTATCAGTCGAAAGATAAAATTTCGAACAATTTAACCTTCGTTATTTTGGGAGTTCATAATTTTGCCGTTTCGAAATCTTTGTCGTTCTATATTTGGTCATTCGACATTTTTATCCCCATCCGACCCATGGCCTGTCTGAGTAGTACTTACTTCAGTTCTTACAAGAAATGCAAAAATTGGGTCGATTCTTGAATTGCCTCTAAATACCAGTCGTTTTTTCAACGCGGAATTCGTATGCTGCGAGAAAGATGGGAAAAAGTAGTGGCTGGGATGGACAATACTTTAAGTTATCAATTTGTTACTATTTTTCACACAATAAAGCCCCAATTCTCACCAAAAAATCCTGTAAGACTTCCTTGTCCCCCAATATATACTATATGTATGGATATGTGTGTGTGAATACTATATTAAGGGGTTACCCCCACTCGCGATTTTGAAAAAATCGATTTTTTTTATTGCATTTTTTTGAAGTATAAGTATCTGAGAATATGTCCTGAAAATTTCAAGTCGATTCGAACAAAATTGACTGAGATATGAGCGTTGAAAGAGAAGAATCCGTGAACTGTAGAACTGAAATTGAAACTTTAAACGCGTTTTTCTCAAAATGGCATTTCCGAAGTCGGTGACCAAGATTACTCGAACACTAATGAACCGATCTTCTTGAAATTTTGCAGGCTTATTTAATACATAAAAATGTAGTCTTTAATCGTTCGATTTTTTTTTTCGAAAAAAAATGGCCGTTTTATAGCCAAAAAACGGCCGTTTTTTTTCGTTAAAATCGAACCATTAACTTTGACTGTCCGCCATTTTGTGAAAAAAGAATATTTTTTAAAATCCTTCGATTAAAGACTAGTTTATACTTATATTTGACTAAATCCATCCGCATTTTTTTTTCAGATCATCCACTTCGCCGCAATGTTGGTCACCGCAAACAGTGTATATAAAAACATTATTTCATTGACGGCCATTTGCCACTAAACAATGTAATATTTTTCAATAAAAAAATTACTGAAAGTTCTTCAAGATGTGTTCTTTAAGATCGTATATTGATCGATTAAAAAAGTTCTGTAGTTTTCTTAAAAAAATTCATGAAAAAGGCCTTTTTTTGCGCTACAAGTGGGGGTAACCCGTTAAGGACGAAAAAATGTTGATTTTCTCCTTTTGTACGGCTTTCTTTTTCTACTGACGGATTTCGAATCGAATGAAAGAACAGACAAATCCTTCAACTGTGAAGCATTTCGATGTATATAAATTGAGTGGCGTACATTTGTGCACGAATTTTATATATCACGTGGTGCATCCGTGCGTGTATGTGAGCTTCGCGTGACAAACCGCTACGTTACGCGCTTGGCTTTACTACACTATTGCATTATGCAGATGGTTTATTTCAACGCTCCTGACTGGATTCGATGCGCGGGTTCTTACATTATTGTGTTCCCGCGCAACCGGGTAAATCGAGTTTACAAAATGTGAGCAATTGTGGTGAACGGACGCTTCGAGTATTCGAGGGATTAAAAGGCGCTGCACCCCTCCGTATGCTCACCCAAAAATAGAATGAAAACATTCGTACGGTAAATTGCCACATGTCGGTCGATTATTTAAGGGACAACACCACTGTGACGGCTTCGAAAAATCGATTTTTTGAAAACCATCTAGAAAAATCTAAAATACATTTAAGATTAAGATGCCGTTGGACCCAGGTCGAAAAAATAATTATTTTCGGAGATATTGAATATTTTGTGGAGCGGTGCAGCGCGGTAATATTTCTGAATATCGCCATAAGCCGCCTCTTCCTGAGGAAGTATTGGAGACAATTACGCCAGTCTTCGAAAATTTGAGCAGAGACGATTTGCTGCAGCGTTGTTTGGGCGGCTTCACGCAAAACAACAACGAAAGCTACAACAAATCAGTTTGGGCAATAGCCCCCAAGTGTCAGTCCGGGAGCAAAAAAATCGTCGATATTGCAGCTGATATCGCGGTATTATTATTCAATGATGGCCTGAGAAGCCTCATGAAAGTTTTGGAGACGTTGGGGATAACTATCGGCCCAAATTGTTTCAATTTTTGCGTTGAAACCGACGCAGCGCGGATCGTGCTGGCGGAGCGCTCGCTCACAGACGCTGCAAAAGAGGCAAGAAGAGCCTCTACAAGTTCGAGAAAAGATGCTAGGGACAATGATTTGCTTCTTGAAGGCCAGCTATATGATGCCGGCATCGCTGATTAGAGGTAAAAAAATTTTTTTTCCAATTTATCCCATAAATTAACAAACCTAAAACTTTGAACGCGTTTTTCTCAAAACCACTTTTTTGAGTGCGGCACGCAGCAGAACTCGAGCAATTTTTATCCGATCGACTTAAAATTTGGACTGCATCAATAAAACTAGATTATCTAAAGAAGTACATAGGATTTTTTTCGATATCTCAATAATAAAAAAAGTTATAGCCTATTTTCGACGAGAAATTTTGCTCGAAAATCGTCCTTTAATTTCAAAAGCGTGCCTATTTTTTAAAAATCAATATTTTTTCAAATCCCTGTGTACTTCTCTTCAAAATATCATATTATTAACGAAAACACTCGGTATTTTTTTTCAGATCGACTTTGAAGAGAGTTCTGCTGCGTGCCGCGAACCACTGCAGAGGCAACAGTACCTGACGCGGGAGCTTCCCCAGGGTCACCATGGGGCGTGAAAAATTTGAAATTTTTTTTTATGTATCTTCAATAAACAACGAACAAAACAAAAAAAAATTTCGAATACCTCTTTTTTCCCACAAAGAAAAATTCTTGAAAAATGGCAAAAAAACAGGGGGTCACAGTGGTGTGGTCCGTTAAGGAGGTTGGAGCGTTAGCCACAAGCCACGATGAAAATTGAAAAAAAAAATATGTGATTGTCTAGACTATACTGAGTCTTTACGAATTTTTTGAAGTTTTTTCACCGCAAAACACCGGAGATAAAAAATAGTACAACGTGTGTACCTTTACGTGTAGTTAGGTGGACAAGACATCCACACTACCGGTGATGTGATTTTTTTGCCTATTTAGTAGCAAGATAAACCATGTCTAACAACGTCTTAACGTAAACTGAAGCTTTGCAAACATTTAGAAAAAAAAACTCCACCTTAAACCATCGTATCTTTAGCACATCATAAAACATATATATACTCAATATTGAACGATCAAGGTTTGATGAAAAGGTTTTGAAATTTGGCGACGAATAAAAAGCATTGCTGCCAACCTCGATGTTCACAAGTTGCCGTATTTTGGTAACACTCAATATTAATTAATTGTAACAATAAATCATCTCGTGACATAAAGACAAATAGGCATAATTATAAATGACTCAAAATTTCATTCTGAGTTGTATAAAACATTCGCCGACGCAGTTTTTTTTTCATAATAATCATCGATAGCGTTATACTTTTCCAAATTGATAGTAACACGAACGTTTTTTTTATTTGCGTAAAAAGAAAATTAAAATGCATAACTTTGCCCTTTAATTCTATAGTTTACGAAAAATGAACATCTACAGAATTACTCCTCGCAGAATAATACCTCGCATGCATTTTTTGAGGTTCATTGAAAATAAAATTCATAAAGCGTCCTTTGACTCAACTGGACCGCTCCAATCTCCTCAAGAAATTCGAAAGGTGTGGACTACCAAAGTATCGCTAAGTTGGAATTATAGAAACTTCATAAGCGGATTGCACAATTAAGTTTGTCGGGTGTTGTTTGAAGCCTCGTCAATATACTATCGCACCCCCCCCCCCCCCCAATTGTCACTGAAATCGGAATTAGTGTGTAATAAATTATTGCATTACAACCTACACAATAATAATAAGTACACATTATTTATATACCAGGTGTAGAATTATGAAACCGGAATTTATAAAATTCCGGTATCGAATAGAAAAATTGATTTGTGTGGTTTCATTTTTTTTACCCCAGGACCTCGATCCCTGTCACTCTGGCGATTTCTTTGCGATATCGTCAGACATACTGGAAGACTCTGCAATTTTCTCAGCAAAAAAAAAAACGGCTGTTTTTGAATAAAAAAATAATTTCCCTCTTTTTTGGTAAAAAACCAGCGTTACCGGAACGTAAAAATTATTCCAAATATTCCGCTCGAAAGCTAACACAAAACTACAACTTTTATGTACAGACATTTTGTTTCAGTTGCTTCTAGTTTCCGAGATATATTCATTTGGAAAAAAAACGGCATTTTCTAAAATGTTGAATTGAAAAATCTGAAAAAATTCACATAGAATGCCTTTCAGTAGTACTTTGATATAACCAATTATAGGGCAGATCTGAGATGGCCAAATTGACGGAGAATCCTTCATATGTAGATTGCTTCGAAGTGAACAATCAACCACGGAATTTCCCTATAGAATCATCAATTGTACGGAAATTTCTCAAATATAAAAAATGGCTTTTGCATTCGATTCAATTTCGCGGCGAAACGTTCCATACGCTTTTACAAAGAATGTTCCTGATCGCCCCGTTTCATCTCTCGATGAAATTTTTTTTTGAATTTATAGATATGCTTCAACAGTTCGTTGGCATACTTATATTTGGCCACGATTTCGACACACTGCGTCTATTTGACCCGGACAGTACTTTATCCACCTGCCGTTAAAAACCCTTCCTATTTTTTTGGTTATTGAAAACAAACAGGGATTCACTTTGAACATTTCTCAATATGTTCGCATAATTTAAGGATGAGTCCCAAATCGCAAATGATGATAAAATTCTGAAAATTTGGAATGTTTTTGCATGAAGTATTTCAGAGGTCGTGTAAAAATTTCACGACAATTAGGAAGCTCGTTATTGAACAATTAACATTCACAAATTAAATGTTGTTTTATGGAAACTGATGTAACTTTGCAATAAGTTTTTTTTTTGACCTCTCAATTTTATAATATCTACAATATACTGAAAGCAACGGAAACAAAACGAAGTTTATCGATAAATTTTTTTTTATTTCTTTTAAAAATTGTTCTTAACAAAATGTTAATTTTTTAATAACGAGCTTCCTAATCGTCGTGAAATTTTAACGCGACCTCTTAGATACTTCATACAAAAGCATACCAAATTTTCAGAATTTTCTTATCATTTTTTATTTCAACCCTTAAGGAGGTTGAAGTAATGATGATAGAATTCTGAAAATTTGGTATGTTTTTACATGAAGTATTCAGGAGGTCGTGTAAAAATTTCATGACGATTAAGAAGCTATTTATTGAACAATTAACATTAACATGTTTCATAGGGACTCAACATCCTTAAAATTCGGAAAATATCGGATTAAATCATTTTGAAAAATTATTGGAAATTTTCAATTTTTGCAAAGTGAGCATTTTACTAATATTTCGTCCGCGTTAAAATGACCCGGTCAACGTAGGGTTGAAAATACGTCTCGAATCATTGATCTCGACGATGCTGATTTATCGATTCAAGTTACGGAAGTAACGTGAAAAAAAAGATAAGAATTTACCGAGAATCGCTTTGTCTTTCGCATAGGTGCACTGGATAGAATATGTAAACGCTGTTTTACCGAAACAACAAATACAATACAAGCTCCATATGTCATACACAATGTATATGCATGTATGAACCGTGCAACTGCGCGTATAAAATGGTACGGTGAAACTCGCGCGAGGATGTTGGTATAAGGGTGGACGGGAGGAAGAGAGGGGGGGGGGGGGGTTAACGACCATTTGACCGCGATTACAACGCGTCGGCGAAATAACCGAATTTCCTCGGATCGTCGCGTTTCGAGCAATGAACCGGGGCTCCGAGTTTCAAATCCAGAAAATACCCGGAGAGGGAGCCACAGAGACAGAGAGAGAGAGAGAGAGAGAGAGAGAGAGAGTGAGGGAGCAATTATTGGCAACGATTGTATATCCCCTAAAAATGTATGTGTGTGTGTGTATCGTAGGATCGTGTCATTGTGTACATCGATGCCGCTGGCTCTGTTCACACGCTGCGCCAGTGCCCCGTTGAACAAGTTCAACGAGCAATCGAAATGATAGGGAGTGAGGTGACGAAATTGGCGGCAAAATGAAAAAAAAAAGTCAATAAAATAAATAAAAGAAAACGAGTATCGCAGAGAGACGCGGAATCGGGGAAATAGAGAACCGATAAAGCACTTGCAAATTTCAAGGCATACCCTGCTATACTCTTCACTCATTTTTCAAATTTATTTTCGGATCGCTGCTATAGACGAAGTGTTCAGTACGCGGTCACGAACACTGTAGCTTTAGGAGAATTCGTTTTTAATTCCCGTTGGAATTCAGATTATGTTCGAGTTCGCGTAGTTGTAACGCAACGAAAATTTAGGTTTCAAATTAAAGATTAAAGGTTAAAAATTTCGGCATATTTAGGTTTAAATTAATTGAACCTGTTTTTTTATGGGACCTTGAATAAAGGAACGAGAAAATTCGTTGCTTTTCAACGGTCCACATTACACAGCGTGAAATCAATGGTCTTGTAGTTTGCACCGGAATGCAACGAAAATCTCTTTTCGTATTTTTATTTCCCCATTTTTGCTATTTTACGAAATCTTTTTTTTCACGTTTAAATTCTCGGATAATAAATTCTACAAAATAAAACCTTGGAAGTAAAAAAAATGAGAAAATGAAAACAGAAAAATAAATTTCGTTGCGTTCAAATGATGCAAACTTCAAGCCCATGTGAAATCAGTCGTCTTTGTTCTGCATCTTCTTTAAATATCCACGCAGTATCGATCCTTCCTGGCATTTCGCAGGTATTTTCGTTCGTTGCTCATCACGCGAGCACTTTACATTTTCCGTACTCCTCGTTCAATTGAATTTTAATTGAACGTAGATTTCATTGCTTTCGCTTGTACCCTGCACTTATCTGCACTATTTTTAGTTTCTGAGAGAGAGATCCCCGGGCGTTGTCCAAAGACACTTTACTTATGCCTTAGTGTAGCGTATTTGCACGAAGGCACAGGGAAACTGTGGAAAACCTGTGCCGATGTGAGCGACTTTTTTTTTTTTGGTTTTTTCCTTAGGTACACGCTTTTCGCGTTTGTTACCTATTCTTTCTCCCATTATTATGGCCGTTCTTTCCTCTAACTGTTTACACTCCTTTTTTGTTCTCCACTTTCTCCCTGTTCCCCCCCCTTGCGGCCGCAGCCGACTTCCCCCTCTTATTATCTTCATCATGACATTTCTGTCAGGGGTATAGGGAAACTGCGGAAAACCTATACCAACACAGCCGGTCATCGAGTTCGCCCCCCAGTCATGGAACTAGTCTTATTTCGCCGCGAAATGCCGAAGAAAAATATTTCACGACGAAATGTACGCGACCGGGATTCGAACCCGCGACCTCCCGGTCCGCTGGTTTAGTGGCGAGCACGCTAACCACTAGACCATCGCACCGGTTGTGAGCGACTTTGTTTTGTACCGGATGTTAGTCGAGATTTTGTCGAGACCTGTACATGTTACGAAGCATTGAAAACTCAGCAACGCGTATTTTTTTTTGTCACCGGAAAAACGGTTTTAAGGGGTGAAACCAGCCCTCAAAGCAAGGCATGTCGAGAGGTAATATTGCAGTTTCACCCACGAGCAGTCGCTTAGTTTTCAATGCTTCATAACATATATAAGGCGATCCATGTCACTTCAGCCAGTAAAAAAAAAATTCCACGAATAATTTCGAAAAATCGAGTTACTTTATTGAAAAATATTGACCGTGTCAGAAATTGAAAAAAAAAAATCTGACGTTTTTTCTCGTTGATTGCCATTTTTTAAACATTTTTCCATTAAATGGCTGTATCTTTGGCAGGATTTGACGTATTTACATTCGTAAAAACGAAAATGTGCGGACAAAAATTAATTTAGATTTTATTGAGCAAGTCGAACGTCCGTTTCAGGGCAAAATATGCAGAAATATTTTTTTTTTTCAAGGAAAGATACGCGTTATTTTATTTAAAAAAATTTTCCCGAATTGTGAATACGAGAAACGGATTTTTGGTATTTTTTATATTATGGGATTTCTAAACACCCTGAAATAACAGCTATTTAAACATTTTTTTTATTTATTAATATTCGATTGAAGGATGTGGAGCACTCGCTGTAGGTGTACCAGGTAAAATATATATTACAAAAACCTGGTTATAATAATACTGGAAAATACTTCGGACGAAACTACTATCCATTTTTTTAAGTATGGAAAACGTTTGCTTTTCGAAACAAACAAAAATATGTTTGAGATGCATTTGTTAATTGACGAGAGTTAATCGGAGAGAGGGAAAAAGCGAGGTTAATAATGGCCAATTGAAGAGACTCACTATGATGATGTCGAGATTGCTAGTGAGGTGATCGGGAAGAACTCTCTTGCTGACTTCCTCCTCCGGCATACCGTCAAATCTGTCGTGCTTCTTTCTCTCCTTGTACGTCTTGGCTCGTTTTTTCGCCTCCGCGAGTTCAGCCCTGCGAACAACGCGACGGATAGAAATGGTTAAACAAGAAAAAAAGAGAAGTCTCGTTCGTGCATGTATTTTCACTTTATATATACGTTTCCAACTTTTTGGGAAATTTTCGTCAGTATACATTATTCATGTTAACATTAACATATAGTATTGGTATTTTGAAATAAGGTAACGAATAACGAAATTCGTAAAAATATTCCGGTCATATCTTAATAATCGGCGATCTTTATGTATCTTCGAATAACAGGTCCGGAATAAAGAACGAATTTTGAGATCGAAAACAGGGAAATTTACTACGTACAGAAAGATCGCAAAAAAAGTACAGTAAAAACGTGGCTATAAAAAAAGCGAGGGATCTAAGGTATGATTTATTTGTGGCTAAAGTAATAACAGAACATAAAGCGAGAAAATGAAAGACGAGCGCCTTGCTTTCTTATCATTTTATTTCGCTCGCTAAGCTTTCTTTGCGAGAAAATCTTGCTGTTCAATCCGAGGTACTTCGCAGAGAAAGCTTTCCAAGTTTTTCTCATTTTATTTTCTCAGAAAAATAAAACAACCGAAAAGAAGTTTGCAAGATTTTAATTCGCGCGCTTTTTTTTCCGTTACTTAGTTTTTGTTTTATCGGCAAAATAATAACTAATTTTTGGCCCAAAAATCACTATTCATGTTCAAACGTCCGCCATTTTGTCATAAATCGATATTTCCAAAATCGGCTATGACAAGTACTAGATGATGGGGTATAGAATAACCACAAAAAAAGTCAAGGCAATCGGTTCATTGGTTTTCGAGAAATTTTGGGTACCGATTTTTGCAAGGGTCCTGACATGGCACCCGACCAGGTCCCTTGGAGGCCGATCACACTCTGTCGACGAGGGCCTAAAGTAGCTTATGAATGAGGGCCCGACTGGTTGCCTCAACAGAACCCGATCGAAGCCATGAAGCAACCCTATTACTGCCCTATAATTGTCAGCTTTATAAGTGAATACGTATCAAGCGAGATTGGTCAGAAGTATCTCGAAAATGGAGACGTGATTGGTAAAAAATGTCTTTTCGATCATTCCACATTTATTGGTACGAGAGCGCGAGATAACGTTGTGCTTTTGCGTAATGGATACGTCGCGGAGATTAACAAAATTTTCGGACGTAACGAGTCTGAAGAATGTTTGTACATTGAAGCAAAAGTGTGGACAAAAAAAACAAATGTATTCATGTACCCAACCATGTCATCTAAGGTTTACGAATGGCGAATTATCTCAAAAAATTCGGTGGATGTTGTTTATCGCGTCACGAGCATTGGACGGAAATTAGTTCAATTAAAAATGTCGAAGCAACGAAACGGTGCTGTACGTACATATATGCTGTCATTCCTGCACGCATGAATTATTTTTAAAAAAACTATTTTTGTATCGCGAAATTTATTTTCCAAACATTCTGAATGTTTATAGAATAAAAATTATTTGTAGTAAAATTCCACGTGTATGTTTATTTCGAGTGACCTAACCTAGTGTTTTATCGATACCTTAAACTTTAAATATATCACATCTATGGAAGTAAGTCTAAAAGCTAGAAATTCTTAAAAATAACTTTGCAAATATATTGTATGCCCTGTAACAATCACTGCCCCGATGAATCCCGTCTGGGCTCTTTATTATTTTCCTCGCTACGACCATTTTTGAATAAATTACCCAATCCTGTTATTTTCCTGTCGGGGCCCAGTCCGATTGTGTGGTGGAAAACCCTATTTGGGAATCCATATGCAAACCCTCATGGGCCCCGAATTTTTTTATGTCTGCCCTCCTAATTTCTTTCACGGGAAACGTCAGTTTTCCGACTTTTCGAAGCATTCTGAGCACGGATCCCATGGAAATTTGAAAAAGAAAGAAAAGAAAAACCTTCCTCCGAGAAGGACAAAAAGATGCCAAAACTTACTCTTCGGGTGTGAGTATCATCTCGGATTTTTTCTTCCGACCCCGTTTCTTCGGTTGATGGGGCAATTGAAGGGGATTCACGCCGTTCATTGCGGCGAGATTGAGATGATGTTGAGTGGTCATTGGACCGGGCGAGGGTGAGGTCGGCGTAACGATGCCCGATTGTGCGCCACCGGGACACGTCATGTTCTCGTGATTATTGTCACCGGGACTGCTGGCCGTTCTCATGCCGCCACTCATCGACATTTCCTCGTCCACGAACGAATAAGGATCCACGGAAGCCTCGCATTTTACCGAAACCTTAAAACCCCACGAAGAACGAAACAAAGTCACTATCCGAAAGTTCAACACGTTACAAATTAACGGGTGAACGTAGTTTAATGGATGTTTATCGTGTTTGAATTATACGAGCGAAAAAATGTCGACCTACCTGTCCAAGGGTGGCGGCGTTGGCGCCGGGTTGCTGGGGTTGATGCGGCGTCGCCGAGATCGGCGTTAGAGGCGTGTGCGGTGTGTGAGGCGTGTGTGGTGTGTGAGGTGTTAGCGGTGTATGATATTGCTGACTACTGTCACCGCCGTTGCTTCGCATTTCCGGATCATGACTCGTCTCGTAACCATCGTCCCTCGCCTCCTGTTTCACCATCACACCTGATTTCCGACCCGGAAGCAAACAAATCACGGTCAAAAACGTTACAACTGGACTCGCGCAATGATCCTCGAGTATCTCGGAGCATTCGTTTTCGTGAATCCTTTTTTTCAAGCTCGAACGAATATTTCATTGCCAATTTTTTCATTTGCGAGCAAATATATATATCTGAATCTTACTCTGATGTTGTGCATTGTTATATTAAGCCTTTCGATAGCTGGCATACTGACAAGGAACATCACCACCTTCGATTTTCTTGAAACTCATATATGTTGTGAAACATTGGAAACTATTAGACAGGTATTTTTTTTTATCAGCGGAAAAACGTTTTTAAGGGAGGAAACCACCCCTCCAAGAAAGGCCCGTCATCATTTAACCCTTTGAAGCATACATCTTTCCTTACGTGCAATCAGCTCAAAACTTTATACTCGGGGGTTTTCGGGGTCGCTGATTACAAATCTGCACTCGAAATTTGGAAATTCAAGATGGCGGATCCAATATGGCGGACCACAAATGCAAAAATCGTTTGATGAAAGCGAAAGTTGGTACTCGGGGGTTTTCGGGGTCGCTGATTACAAATCTGCACTCAAAATTTGGAAATTCAAGATGGCGGATTCAGCAAGGCGGCCCATAAATGCAAAAATCGTTTGATGAAAGCGAAAGTTGGTACTCGGGGATTTTCGGGGTCGCTGATTACAAATCTGCACTCAAAATTTGGAAATTCAAGATGGTGGATCCAATATGGCGGACCACAAATGCAAAAATTGTTTGATAAAAGCAAAAGTTGGTACTCAGGGGTTTTCGGGGTCGCTGATTAAAAATCTGCACTCGAAATTTGGAAATTCAAGATGGCGGATCCAGCATGGCGGACCATAAATGCAAAAATCGTTTGATGAAAGCGAAAGTTGGTACTCGGGGATTTTCGGGGTCGCTGATTACAAATGTGCACTCAAAATTTGGAAATTCAAGATGGTGGATCCAATATGGCGGACCACAAATGCAAAAATTGTTTGATGAAAGCGAAAGTTGGTACTCGGGGATTTTCGCGGTCGCTGATTACAAATCTGGACTCAAAATTTGGAAATTCAAGATGGTGGATCCAATATGGCGGACCACAAATGCAAAAATTGTTTGATAAAAGCAAAAGTTGGTACTCGCGGGTTTTCGGGGTCGCTGATTACAATTCGGCACTCAAAATTTGGAAACTCAAGATGACGGACCAAAATGCTCAAAGAAGCTTGATGAATAGGAAACTCCATATGCAGGGGTTTTTTGAGTCGTTGAATTCGAATCTCAGTTCAAAAATGAACAATAAAGATGGCAGTTCCAATACAGGATAATGAAACACAAAGCTGGCTTGGTCACTGATACTAATCTGAGCTTACAATTTAAACGTAAATCGCAGTTGTTTTGCGGCCTACCACACCTAAAACGATTTTAGTCTTTAGGTACAAATAAACATGAAAAAGTGGAAAAAAAATATAAAAAATAAAAAAGCAAAAAAATATATAAAATAAAAAAGCAAAAAGAATAAATAAATTTTTTTTTCTTTAAATATGGAGCTAGAAATTCGCTACGTCCTCGCCGTTAGCTCCGGGTAACGCTAAAAGCGTAATTCTATTAGAAATACAGTATAACAGAATCAACATATTGAGCAACTCCGATGTTTTTGTAATTTCAGTAAAATCTGCGTTTTTGATCCGCCATATTGCATTCGCCATTTTGAATTTCTGGATTTTTAGCTCGAATTCGTAATCAGCGACCCAAAAAACGTCTCTGAATTCATTTTTTGTGTATGGTTTACCTGCTGGATTAGGCACAATTACATTTGTTATCTAAAAAACGTGTTTTTTTGTACTGTAGTGATGATCAACATTCACTAAGTGCAACATAAGCCCTTAATAGTGATATTGTAGTAACAATTGATCTCCTAACATCCTAAATATACATTTACATTCGTCATTATGCGCTAAAAACATTTTATTCAAGAAAAACAGAGTGGAACTAGGTGACACCCCAGTATGTCACTATGCTTCAAAGGGTTAATTTATTATTTTTTTTCCATACATTTATAGTGAATGGCGTCACATTAGAAGAGTTTTGGTCTTTGTTTCATTCGGGTCGGTGGTCTGCGTGTGGGTGAAACTAAAAAATCACCCCTTCACACACCTTTCTCCGGGGGTTGGTCCGCCCACACCCCCACCCTTCGAACCGTTTTTCCGCCGTTAAAAAACTACGTGTCTAGTAGTTTTCAATGCATTATCACAAATATGAGTTCCAACAAAATCGAAGGCAGACACTTGAGTGATGTCCCGGAAAGTGTACGATATTTACAACAAACGCCCATGGTAAAAGAGAGTATAACTCACTATGGCTTAGCTACAGAGCAATCGTCATATAGCTGACGCCACTGCACTGTGATTGCTTCTACCAATAAACAGTAATTAGTTTTACCATCGTCTCTTCCTTCCATAGGCACTTGTACCAAACACCCAGGACCTTCCTGTCACAGTGTAAGCATCACTGATAAAGTCCTGTTCTGAACACATAAAAACCTCTACGCTTCTCCTTCTTATGTATCGTGAAAACAAAAATGTTACTACTTCCGTGATAAATTTCCAATTCTTACTATAATAATGACAAACAAAAAACATTCGAATCGAAAAAATATCTCGTTCCATTCGTGCCTTACCTTGTGACGAACAACTCATCGACGATCCATTGTGTACGCCGTTGTGAACCGGAGACGGAAACGACCTGGAACCAACGAAAACACGACGAATTTATTATTCGAAACCATGATTGTTTCTATCGTTTCTTATTTTGATATCCGATCAATCGCTGTTTTTTTTCGCAGTGCGATCTTACGAGTTTGAAAAGTGGGCGAGAAATGCGGGGTGCCAGGAAGGGCAGCTACGAGAACGCCCATGACGACAAGGATGGATTGCTTGGACGGTATCAGGTCAGTTCGTATCGAGAACTTATTCACGATCTTCCTACGTACAATATTGTCTGTGTATATGTATCGGATTTTCCATCTTTCGTACTAGTGATCTTCTAATTTACGTAAAGTCGAAACTCACTGAGGGTAATTCGGGAGGAGTTGATCATAAGGGAGAGATGGCCAATAGAAATATTTCATAGAACCGCGCATTAGATTTCACCTGTTACTGCTTACTTCGCTTCGCGTCGTACACAGGTGTAAGTGTACAAGCAAAACTTTGGCAAAAAAAAATGTTAAGTACACGGAGAGAATTTTAAAGTATTTTTTACGGTGAAATCTCCGTAAAAATTACATTAAAAATTTGAAACCGGTGACAAATGTGCACATAGTCAAAAATTGACACTAGCTTTTAATATTTTGCTTTCATTCGTGTAAAAATTTAAGCAAGTAGCATAATTTTTTACATTTCTTTCAGTAAAAATTCTGACACATTCTCATGTAGAATTTTAACAATGGGCTGCCTCAAAAATTCCAAGTTTCTACAGTAAAAATAACCTGGACAAACTTGAAATTTCTAAAATCCCTAGCGAAAAGCTAATTCCCTATGATTAAATAAATACTCTATATACGCGTTTCTGAACATTTGTGTTCTTGATTGCTACTTATTTTAGCATATCATCTTTCCGTACCATTGTAGACGTCCTTTATCGAAGTTTCTTTTCACGTTTCTTTGTTTTCTTGCGTAGAACTGCGTAGAACACGTTAGACTGCACGAGACCACGAGGCTTTCTTGGCCCATGCTTCGTACTATAATGCGCATGCGCGGTACCGCTGTTGCTAAGCAACGCGGGTCGGCGTCGTTCGTGCTCGTCATACTGCGTCATACACAAGCACACTCTCACAGCTTGCGTTCACGTATACGCACGATCACACACAGAGCTCACGCGTACGGTCAGGCGACCTAGCCCTAACTGATTTTACTATAAAGAAAGTAAAATTCCGGTGGACGCACGGAAAATTTCGGCTTCCTTTTTTAAATTTTTATGGAAAACACACAAATTTCTCAATGTTCCACTGAAAAATTTCATTTATATTAGCACTTTTTTAACTTATTGTCGTAATCTTTACGTTTCATGAAATTTTACTATTAATTTTAATAAAAATTCTGGCAAATATTTTTAATTTCTGTTACGCAAAAGTAAATTTTGATTCATTTCCATGAAAATTTATAATTTATTTTCTAAAAACCTGAAGAATTGCACATTTGTCACCGAGTTACTGTGATTTCACAGTAAAAATTACTTAAAAATTCTCTCCGTGTAAGTAAAATCCTTTTTAATTATTCTGTCTACTGCTACATTTTTTTGAAGGTTTCACGTTTTACGTTGCGGTGATGTTATTTTGTAAAATTAATGGCTACTTTTGTATTTCTTGTATAGTTCACGTACAGTGCTTTGTTTTAACCTCAAGATTTTGCATGTATCGTTATTATTTGTTTACATTTTTGATGTGGCCATCTCTCGCGGGAGATTAGGAGAGATGGCCACGTACAGTCGGTGTATGATGACCATAGTATTAGTTGTAATGTGTTCAAGTAATTCATTGTTCCTGCATTTGTTTTTGATGTCTAATAAGTACAATTGAAAAAGCAATTGCTCTGCGAGGAACTGGATCTAAAAAAATCATTAAAAGCAACTAGTAGTGCTGTAAAAAATGATGAATTATCGATTCGTGCAGCCGCTGGGACCTACGAAATACCTAGCAAGACCTTAGAAAGACGATATAAGAACAATGACAAAAAATGTTGCGGAGAAAATTATTATGAAACTCATCTCTTCGAATACTGGCTTCAGTGGATAGTGTGCCAACTTGGGGTACACGAAAACTATACGGATTTCGACGATGTGTTCTAGATAGGGCCAACAGAAAAAAAATAAGAATCAAAACATCAAATCAAAGAAAAAATCGAGAGCATAATGCTGGCCATCTCACCTCTACTCCTATGTCCATCACACCCGAATACTCCGGGAGAGATAGTCAATCGTAATTTTAAACAAATAGCCATTTTAAGATTGATCCGATGGGAGTTTGTTTCAATTTCGTAAATTATCTTAAAGTTAAATGTTCAAAGTTTAATGACAAACGAAGATAAGTCAAAAAACGTCTGTACTTTTAATTTGACGGATCCTTGAAAAAACTGTGGCCCACTGCCCCGGACTTACCCTATAAGCAACTCCAAAATGGCAAAAAGCAACCAAATTTCGTGTCGGACCACCCATTGGAGTGGCATTTCATAGCTCCGTAGGTACGCATAAATAATTCTGATGTCGAATTCAAACTTGATTGGCGTCAGAAAAATGGCGAATGAATCGTTTACTTGTTTAACAATAGTACTTTACATATAACGTTAATTATTAGTATTTGACATGTAACATTGTTCGCAGTGACAAAAATATGGCCGATAAAACTCCATCACATTTAAATCTCCCCCCCCCCCTCTGAAACGGATTAATTTATATGGCATTCGCAATTATTGTACTTGAACGTACTTGATAGTATTTATATGCTCAAGGGGGGGTCCCCAACATACTTGGAGGCTTATGGTACGTGTCCCAAATATGAACGATAGTATTGCAAGTGCTGACAGGCAAGCTCATGATAATCCAGAATAACCAAGTATGACCTTAGTAAAACTGTTATAGTTTTCGAGATATTCACACTATTTTGAAACTCACGAAAATCTCTCGCCTGAGGCAATATTTCACATAGCACAGCTGCAAAAACGGATAGTTTCCGGTTTGGTTTGTTGTCCGAATATTAATGAAATATCGTGCCATCAATAACAACCGACTAAGCAACTGAGAACTTAGCAATGCCGAAGAAATGTTTGGTACGCAACTGTAACTCTTAGCAACATTGTTTGGTAATCTCTTTTAGTTCTTTCGAATCTACATTGCTTACGTCAACTAAACGACAAATCGAATTCGAAGACTGTTAATACGAGGAACACGTGGAATGAGATTTAGTTGCATTGCCCCATGGTGCGTTTGTCGTATTTTCGTACTATCGTTGTTTGGGTTTATGGATTTTCATGACTTATAGAAAGTAACAAAGTGACCTGACATCCTTCGGGGCTCGTGTTATTGTGTTGAGTACAGCCAAACGAGTCAGTGTGCACTATGCCGCATCGGTATACTTAGCAAGAATATGCTAATATGCATTTTACATATGGAGAATGTAAAGTTGGCGGTAATGAAGTAGCTATTCTTTATCGAGAAAAATACCCCCCATGATTCTCATCATCCCGATAACCGCGTTTTCATAAATGTGCATCGTGCTTATTCACAAGGTAAACTGCCCTGGAAAACCTTTCAAGAATAACGACGAATACGTCTTGGAAGAAACAAAAAGCGACCCCACCACTCCGGTGCGACTGATCGAGCAAAGAATCAGAATTCCAAAAAGTACCGTGGACATGACATCAAAACGAAAGGAGTTCCATCCTTATCCCCTACAACGTGTTCAAGCTTTGCAACCTCGTGATTACCCGAAAAGACGCCAATTTTGCCAAACAATGCTGCGGAAAATCAATGAAAATCCGGAATCCTTAAAACAAATTTTGCGGCTCGATGAGACTACGCGCAAAAGAGAAGGGTCCATGAACCTGCACGATCTGCATGAGCGAGCAATTGAAAGCCCACATGAAATGAGAGAAGACTACTCGCAGTATCAGTTAAAAATATATCTTTGCACTGGTATTTTAAACGGACGGATAACAGGACCATTTAAGTTGCTGGCAACATTGAACGGTGACAATTATCTGGAGTTTTTACATAATCAGCTGCCGACCATATTAAAAGTAACACCTTCGGCGACATGACGTTCAATGTGGTTGCAAAGCGATGGTTGTCCGGCGCATTGCGAAAGACAAGTTTGGAATTATCTGGTCCAAACTTATCCAAATAGGTGCATCGGCCGTCTTGGTCCGATTCCGTGGCCTCCCCGCTCTCCAAACTTAAATCCACTTGATTTTTATTATTGGGCCTGCCCCAAACAAACGTTTATCTCCAAGCCAATCAACAATCAAGTGGAACCGAGCCGGAGGATCACTAATGCAGCGCAAGAAATCAACACCTAAGGACAAGCACATCGCCTCGAAGAAGCATTTCTAAAAAGATTTCATGCTTCCATTGAAGCTAAAGGCAGACAATGCGAACATTTGTCGTAAAAAAATGGGTAATAAACGTTAAGTACTAATACAAATCAATGGAATAATTTCCAAACGATATATTTTTGTAATAAAATAGCGATATTGTTCGTCACAGTCAAAAAAGTCCTACGTGTTGCATCTTTTTTAAGACGACTAAATGACCGCACTTTTAATATATGTAGCGAATTCGGAATCATGAGGTGGCTCGTGACCACCTGCATTATTATCATTGGTTTTCAGGACGCTATGCATAAAGATGCATAATTTTTCCCTTCAATTATAAATGTTATGAAAAATTGGCATTTATGGAAAAATCTATGCCTTGTGCTTATTTGAGGTTGCTTTAAAAAATAATTCATAAACCGTCATCCGACTGCACTGGACTACTCCAACTTTCTTAAGATTTATACTTTTTCAAGATCCACTCATTTTGTATATGTAGGTATGTAGTTAAAAAAATTAAACGTACAGAATGCGATGGGGTCCATAAAGAATTCGAATTCGAATTCGACCTTCGAATTTCGATAATGAAAGAATCCCTTAGAATTCCAATTGGATTCGTACATTCCAACGGGAAATCCCAATGAGAATCCAATGGATGAGCGTGACTTTTTAGCATACGAATCCAAGGTGGTGATGATCCAATGGGATTCCTTCAAGAAAGTAGGAAAAAGTAAAGGGATCCAATTGGATCCCCACGAAAATTTCTGCGAGAGCAGCACCACTGATAAACGTCCTCAACATTCACTTCCAAACATGCGTATCAAATGCGTCCCTATGCCCTGCACATTTTACAGATACGTGGTGTGTACTATTTAAAAAAATGACAAACCTAAACATCTCCGGCAGTTGGTAGGATATTCACGAATTTTCCCAAAAATTAATTTCGACCAATCGACGTTTCGTGCGAAGTCAATAACGGTATGGGCCTCGGATAGGATTTTGTTTTGTAGAGAAAAAAAACGTACCCGTGTTTAAAGGCGAGTCAACTTTTGATTTTGTCGAGCCTCGGGAATTTAAAGGGAAAATGTTGGATTGTCACACGCGGGCCGGTACGACACGAGGGCTGTACGCCGCGCGAGGATAGAGACCGCGAATTCGTACACCGAGGCCTGTAACCAGCAGGTCGTCGCCACTGCCGCTTACCTATCGTGCAACTGTGCGTGTATACAAGCTGCACGAGAGAGCAGGGCACACGAGATTGATTTACGCCCGATCGAGCCTTAAAAGCTTCGAAATTCGACACTACCGATCGGGTTATTCGGCGGTGAGAGAGTTGCCCATGGGTGCATGCATGCATGCGAACACACGAGCCGCGGGTTCTTTACGAACGCTCGCGACGCACAAATTCTTCTCGTTTTTGTTAAGGTAGTTGTGTAGTTTTGGTCAAATCTTAGGAATTGGCTGAAGTCTAAGTATGGTGTAGATATGACCTTCATGGGCTGATGCCCAAAAATTCAATTCGATTCACCGTTTAGTTCGTGAGATAATTGCAATTGAATATGGGTATTTTTGTACGCGATTCCTATACCTAACACGTTAACCCTGTCAGTCACAGTGGGACCGCTACGGTCCCACCCTTTAAAAAATCACCTCAGAACTCTAATATTGAACCAATGCGTCTGAAAATACGGATCTAGGGGTTTTTGCGTCGCTGATCACGATTATAAGGTTAGATTTTGAAAATTCGAAATGATGGATCCGATATAGTCGATCCAACTGGGCAATGTAACAATAAAAATTTCAATCATATAAAATCCTACTTTATCAAGAATATTCCTTCAAATATACAGTAGAAATAAATATTTCAGTTAATTTGAGACCATTCTGCAACCAAAATAATTTATGACTGCAAAATTAAAATCCGTCGTTCCATACTGGATCCGCCATTTTGAATTTTGAAAATCTAATGCCAGATGCGTAATCAGCGACCCCGAAAACCTCTGAGTACAAAGTTTTAGAAGAATTGATAAGTATTTGGAATTTCACGTCCGCCATATTGGATCCGCCATTTTGAATTTTGAAAATCTAATGCCGGATTCGTGATCAGCGACCCCGAAAACCCCTGAGTACAAAGTTTCAGAAGAATTGATAAGTATTTGGAATTTCGCGTCCGCCATTGTGAATTTTGAAAATCTAATGCCCGATTCGTAATCAGTGACCCCGAAAACCCCCGAGTACGAATTTTCATCAAAATCGGTGCAGATGAAAAATGCATCACCGAAAGAGTTAACCGATAGGAGTTTGCTCGCATTTCTCGATATAGATTCTAAACGGATCTTAGGATTTCAAAATAAAAACACATGCGTACGCAGTACTGTTGTTGGATTGATTTTTTTTTTAATGACAAACTTTGACCGTTCAGTTTCGGAGATATCGATTTATGAAAAGTGGTGATTTTATTCCACACCGAACCCGGGCCCAACCATCTGTAACGGAATGGCAACAGTGTACACTGCAGCCACCTGATCGGCGCGTGGAACTCAAAGCGTGTTCTTTTCCCCGAGTTCTAGTAATTCTGAGACGGATGTGAAATAAATTTATTCTGCAAACAAATTTAATCTGTTCAATTTATGCATGATCTATTCGTGTTATATATATGTATATTTGAATGTGTGTGTGTGTGGGTGTGTGTATGTGACAGCGTATTTATGTTGCTGATCATTGAGGTTATGGTCATTCTCATCGCGTCTAGCCGCATTTGCTTGCCATATGGCTGCTACATCTTTCAGTCTTTTAGCGAGTGCTTTTTTTCTTGTAAACTTTCCTTTTTGTCGCATTTGGGTTGACTTATCCACGCTTTTTCATTTATATAAAATATTTCGCGAAAGACGTATCGTAGGAAGCTCAACGCTATGACTGCAGGCAAATCGCGCCGTTGCCACGATTACAGCGCCGCTCTCTATACGGACATATAGAGGATACAAGCTCTGTCCACAATTTACAACCAAGAGCATCGTATGGCATTGGATGTTACTATACGTTTCGACCGAAACTTTTGGCTCATACGTGTACCTACAGAACTACCTTGAAACGTCCTGATCAGAAAAAGACTCGCCCACCTCTGAGGCCTTGAGTCTAATGAACCAAACCAACAGGTGAGGTGAAGCGTTGACACCTCAACCCCCCACCAGCCTGCATTCGAAATCTTCGATTCAACTAGTTCCCAAGAGCCATTGACGTTCCACGAATGAAGAGTATGCACAATATCAACATAACCTCACAAATTTTCGAACAGCTTTCCCAAAGATAGTTAAGTTTTGTTTAAGGCAAAACAGCATTGGGCTCTAGAGTTCACTGACGCAGAGCTTGACGGTTTCTTTTGCCGCAAATATTCGTCAAGTGTGAGAAATGTGTATTCGACAATTCAAGTTATTTCGTGCGCCCTCACATGTCACGGGGCTTTCACTTCACCTTAATTCTTGCACGTAGAACCAATGCGCCCAGATGCTTGCCCTCGTCGCCCTTCCAGCAGAACTCAAATGCCTGGAGTATTGGTTGATTACAGTTTTCGGTATCAACTGCGCGTTTGTAATCTCGCATCTCAATATGATGTAAAGAACATTTACGTGTGCGATTGATTGAGCTCAGTCGGTAAAAAAATCTGCAATTTACTGTTATCCAAGATGTTTGCGTCCACAAGGAACATCACTTAAGTGTCCATCTTCGATTTTGTCGACGCTCATCTATGTGATAAAGCATTAAGTACTATGAGACACGTATTTGTTTTACTGACACAAAAACAAAAATAAAAAAATATAAATAAAAAAACACCCCTGTAAGAAGGACGTGTCAAACCATAATTTTTTTTTTTTTGATACTTATATATCGGGTTTTCTTTCATTCAAATCGATAGATCGCTTGTGGGTCAAACTGCAGAATCATCCCTCGACCCGCCTTTCTTTGAGGGGTGATTTTCCCCCCTTCAGGAGCGTTAGCCATAATCCGAGAAATAAAAAAAAAAGATACGCTGTCTAGACTGTACGGAGACTTTACTCATCTTTTGAAATGTTTTGCCCACAAAACACCAGAGATAAAAAAAATAGTTTAATGTATGTAACTTTACGTGTGTTTACATGGGAAAGACGTTCACACTGTGGGTGATATTTTTTTTCCGCTATTTAGAACCGAGATAAACCATTTCTAACAACGGATTAGCGCAAACTAAAGCTTTGTAAGCATTTGGAAAAGATAAAGCCCATCTTGGCCATCGCAAAGCATATATATTCAAGATTGAATCATCAAGGTTTGATAAAAGATTACGAATCTTGGCTGGCGAACGAAGAACACTTGATATTAATGAATGGCAATAATAAATAATCTCGTGACATGAATATAGATAGGCGTAATTATAAATGGCTCAGAATTTCATTCTTAGTTGTATAAAACATTCGCTGACGCAGTTTTTGCATACTAATCATCGATAAGGTTATACTTTTTCAAGTCCGTAGTAACACAAAAGTTTTTCTCGTTCGCATAATAAAGATATAAAAGTGCATAATTTTGCTCTTCAGTTATATGTGTGATGAAAAAATAGCATCTACTGAATAAATCTATACCTCGTAAGCATTTCTTGAGGTTCATTGAAAAAGAAATTCATAAACCGTGATTTGACTCAAGTGGACCGCTCCAATTCTTTAAAATAGTTTTTACGTCGATACAACAAAAATACGTGTCTCACAGTTTTCAATGCCTTATCACATATATATGAGTCTCAACAAGATCGAAGGCGATCACTTAACCCTTTGAAGCATACATTTTTCCTTACGTGCAATCAACTCAAAACTTTGTACTCGGGGGTTTTCGGGGTCGCTGATTACAAATCTGCACTCAAAATTTGGAAATTCAAGATGGCGGAAATCGTTTGATGAAAACGAAAGTTGGTAGTCGGGGGTTTTCCAGGTCGCTGATTACAAATCTGCACTCAAAATTTGGAAACTCAAGATGACGGACCAAAATGCTCAAAGTAGCTTGATGAATATGAAACTCCATATGCAGGGCTCTTTTGAGTCGTTGAATTCGAATCTCAGTTCAAAATTGAACAATAAAAATGGCAGTTCCAATATAGGATAATGAAACACAAATCTGTCTTGGTCACTGATACTAATCTGAGCTTATAATTTAAACGTAAATCGCAATTGTTTTGCGGCGTACCACACCTAAAACGATTTTAGACTTTAGGTACAAAGAAATATGAAAAAGTGAACAAGAATATAAAAAATAAAAAAGCAAAAAAATATAAAATAAAAAAATATGGAGCAAGAAACTCGCTACGTCCGCGCCGTTAGCTCCGGGTAATGCTAAAAGCGTAATTCTATTAGAAATTCAGTATAACAGAATCAACATATTGAGCAACTCCGATGTTTTAGTAATTCCAGTAAAATCTCCGATTTTTGGTCCGCCATATTGGATTCGCCATTTTGAATTTCTGGATTTTGAGCTCGAATTCGTAATTAGCGATCCAAAAAACGCCTCTGAATTCATTTTTCGTGTATGGTTTAGCTGCTAGATTAGACACAATTACATTGTCTAAAAAACGTGTTTTTTTTTTGTACTGTAGTGATGGTCAACATCCACTAAGTGCAACATAAGCCCTTAATAGTGATACTGTAGTAATAATTGATCTCCTAACATCCTAAATATACATTTACATTCGTCGTTATGCGCTGAAAAATTTTTTTAGTCAAGAAAAACAAAATGGAAGTAGATGACATACCAGTAGGTGACTATGCTTCAAAGGGTTAACGGACAACACCACTGTGACGGCTTCAAAAAATCGATTTTTTGAAAACCATCTAGAAAAATCTAAAATACATTTAAGATTAAGATGCCGTTGGACCCAGGTCGAAAAAATAATTATTTTCGGAGATATTGAATATTTTGTGGAGCGGTGCAGCACGGTAATATTTCTGAATATCGCCATAAGCCGCCTCTTCCTGAGGAAGTATTGGAGGCAATTACGCCAGTCTTCGAAAATTTGAACAGAGACGATTTGCTGCAGCGTTGTTCGGGCGGCTTCACGCAAAACAACAACGAAAGCTACAACAAATCAGTTTGGGCAATAGCCCCCAAGTGTCAGTCCGGGAGCAAAAAAATCGTCGATATTGGTACCTGATATCGCGGTATTATTATTCAATGATGGCCTGAGAAGACTCATGAAAGTTTTGGAGACGTTGGGGATAACTATCGGCCCAAATTGTTTCAATTTTTGCGTTGAAACCGACGCAGCGCGGATCGAGCTGGCGGAGCGCTCGCTCACAGACGCTGCAAAAGCGGCAAGAGCCTCTACAAGTTCGCGAAAAGATGCTAGGGACAATGATTTGCTTCTTGAAGGCCAGCTATATGGTGCCGGAATCGCTGATTAGAGGTAAAAATTTTTTTTTCCAATTTATCGCATAAATTAACAAACCTAAAACTTTGAACGCGTTTTTCTCAAAACCACTTTTTTGAGCGCCGCACGCAGCAGAACTCGAGCAATTTTTATCCGATCGACTTCAAATTTGGACAGCACCAATAAAACTAGATTATCTAAAGAAGTACATAGGATTTTTTCGATATCTCAATAATAAAAAAAGTTATAGCCTATTTTCGACGAGAAATTTTGCTCGAAAATCGTCCTTTAATTTCAAAAGCGTGCCTATTTTTAAAAAATCAATATTTTTTCAAATCCCTATGTACTTCTCTTCAAAATATCATATTATTAACGAAAACACTCGGTATTTTTTTTCAGATCGACTTTGAAGAGAGTTCTGCTGCGTGCCGCGAACCACTGCCGAGGCAACAGTACCTGACGCAAGAGCTTCCCCAGCGTCACCATGGGGCGTGAAAAATTTGAAAATTTTTTTTTATGTATCTTCAATAAAAAACGAACAAAACAAAAAATTTTTTTTCGAATATCTTTTTTTTTCCCACAAAAAAAAATTCTTGAAAAATGGCAAAAAAACAGGGGGTCACAGTGGTGTTGTCCGTTAAGTGATGTTCCTTGTTAGAGGAGGGCGAAGTTTTGTGCTTACAATCTTGGATTTTACAGGCTCTGAAATAGTGGAGCACCCATATTGGCTTCCCAACACCTTAAGGCGTGATAAAATCCGTATCTCTGCTCAGCCGAGCTTACACGCTAAATCCGGGTATGTGGTGTTTTTTTTGGCCCTCGGGCCCTGAGTAGTTACAAGAAAGCAGGGGCTGCGTTCGCAAACACCTTGATACTATGATCGTCGTTACAATCAATTGTACCGGCAGGGGTTTCCTGCGGTTTCGTCGTGCTTCTTTACAGCAATACAGCTCGATAACGCAATGACATTGACCTTCCCCCACGATTGTGGATTCGCCTCACAGTCACACTTAGCCATCGGTACATTTACCGGAATAGTCATGGAAAAAAACTCGCTTTGTCCCCGTACGGAGCATGATCGGAGTGACTGAGCTTGGAGAAATCGTGCCGAACAAAAGGAACGACAAATTAATTCGGCATGTTCCCGTATGCAGCTGCGGATCTTTGGACCAAAAGCTACGAAACGTATTCATTCGTACCGTTACCTCCGGTAACGTTACTCCCAAGCCCCGAATACTAATACCATAATCTGCTTCACCGGTTCACTCGTTGTATGCGGATGTACACGTATATAAACATACGTATATGCATGCATACATACGGGCATGCATGTGTGTTATACGCACATGTGTATTGGCGAAACTTCATGTTTGCGAACGTCAAGAA
>OX632358.1:3099323-3141823 GCA_951751655.1 Ophion costatus | reverse complement strand
TCAAATCTTTCGCGTTCTTGCCGTTCGTCGAAAGGTTTTTACCGACGATCGATAATCGTTGGAGAATTCGCGCTTCTTCGTGTCTCGGTCGATCGGAAGAGGCGCAAGTGTCCTCTCCTTTGTTTATTCGCCTTCGTTCCACTTCGACTCAGTAAAACGTTGTTTCCTCGCGATTCGCTTGCGTCTTTTGTTTCTTGGAATAAAGTAGAGGGCGCAAGGAGAAAGAGAGCCGGAGAGAGAGAGAGAGAGAGAGAGAGAGAGAGAGAGAGAGAGAGAGAGTCCATCTAGTTTTCGAGCGAGACTCCCAGCCACCCTGAAGCCAGTGTAGCCCTGGCTCTCCTAGCTGGTTCGTTGCTATGGGAAACCTCCAGAAAACTCAACGTACACACGAAACCTGACAGTGTGAACGTACATATATATATAATCCTCCGTGCACACGGAACGAGGGGGGCGCGGGGGTGGCGAGCATATATAAACTCAGGGCAGAGGGGCTACACACGAATAGGAGGAAATATACACAGACGTCGGGGCCAACCGACGGAGCGAGAGAAAGAGAGAGAAAATAAATGTATAGAGTGGATAAGGATGGAGAGCCTCTCTCTCTCTGTGTGTGTGTGTGTGTGTGTGTGAGAGAGAGAGAGAGAGAGAGTGAGAGAACGGTCGGAAGGGAGAAGGCGGGAAGAGCGAGGGAGAGGGGGCAAGGGAGTAAACCCACGCACGTAACCGCACGCACACTGTTCTTCCATGAAAATGTCGATAACGAAAAACCCTGCGGGACTAGAAATGGCCCGGCGAGCGAGCACCGAGCAAACTATATACCTCTATTATTATATACACACACAAACACACACATATATATATATATTCCATCATGAAAGTTTTGATTTGGTCCTTTCTGTTTTTCCCCTCATTTTCCAATTTATTTCGTGTTACAAACATGTGTTATATTTTCTTCGCGATCTGCGACGTCTGCGCTCCAAACGCCAGAACGGTGAACTTATCAGGGAAGCGCTACAATGAGGATTAACATTGGATTATCGCTTCGTTCGTTCTAAGCTCGTATGCGCACACTGGAGATATTTCAATTTGGAATCGATCTTTTTACTCTTAGATATGATGGGCAGAAACGGTACGAAAAAATGTTGAGGAATTACTTAGATTTTATGGCTGGATAATTCACGTAAGAAATAAACTTTTGACGAAATTTCACTGTCGTTCGCTATGTACTTTTTGTGCGATTGATTGTAAGGTAGGGAGATTCTTTTTATTTTCTTGTTCGTCCTTCTCGTGTACTTTTCTACCACACTTTATGGCAACGCTGGATAACGCTTGAGCGGATCGAAAACTGCGTCGTGAGGCGCGGGTATATTCACTCTTTAGACTTTTGCACTGATAAAAACAAATATTAATTAAAACGAGGGAAACAGAATTGGAAAAAAATCACTTTTCAGTCACAGTTCGAGGCTTGGTTTACACATTCTGCGATTTACAAGTAATTTCTCCTTCGCGGCGAAGACATTTATATTTGAAAACTGCAAATTTCGAATGTTCCATACATGCCTAAATAAATTTGTCGAGCGTATCGTAAGCACGGGCGTTGCCGCTGGGAAAGATGCGAGTTGTGTTTATTCTTCTTTTTTTTTTCAGTGACGTAAATTCGCCCGAGTTTGTAATATTCTTCCACCGGATAATTATTCGTGAAAAAACGACCACTGATATCCAAAAAACAATGTAATATAAAGAAAAAATGTTTTCTTATTGTAACTGTCAACGGTCCTGAAGTTGGAATCGAAAATTCTTTCCTTCAAACTTTTTCCCTCGTCAAATATATCTTTTGCCAACTTGTGTTGCACAAAACTTACAAAAAATATTTTGAAAAAATCGCAAGAGTAATTCGCGCAGCCTAAAACTGCAAAAAAAAAATGGATGATGACGAGTTGACGATTCGAAAAAAAAAAAAAGAATTTTCATAGGGTTCCAACGATGCAAGCCTCATCATCATTGTGAAGAAAGTACGCCTGAATATATTTAAACGCTACAACGCATCCAAGTAGGCGAGCTCAAAAATATCTGGCGACGATTAAGGTTTCAAGAAGAAGAAAAAACGAGAAAAAATGGCTGCTTCGTCACTGTCATTTATGTATTTATCTTTTTGTGCACTTTTTTTTCGTACTCGTAACAATTCTCTCTCGAGTGTAATCCCCTTTAAGCGTAGTATCTTATGCGGCATTGAGATACGTACTTGACTAGCACACACGTCCACGACGAGCTATATATTCCTCCTTCTGCATAATTTCACGTCACGTTCCACGAGAATTCGTTTTTCTGCTGCTGTGAGCGCCTCATCGCGAGAACGCGTGCGAGACATCCGAGAGAGACAGAGAGAGAGGGGGGGGGGGGGAGAGAGAGAGAGAGAGAGGGAGAGGGAGAGAGAGCTAGAGAGGTGGAGGTAGGGAGAGAAACATGGATGGAAGTAACACGTGAAAGAAAGTGTTGAGATTCTTGGGTTTCATCGACGGTAGAAGAGCAAAGCCCCAAGTGGCCAGACAGCCACGAGACTGCGGCCCGGTATAATATCCTCAGAGGGGACAAAAAAGAGAAGAAAAAAAAGAGAATATAATTTACACTATATCACTATCGCGCGAGCGTCGATCTCATGAATGATTGTTAGTTACACGTCGTATGAGGGGAAATATCACCTCGATTTATATATATATATATATACGTATATATATATATATATATACGTTGATAAATCGAGTTCGGATTACATACGCGTATCTCGATTGAAAGCCGCCTCATATTTCTGCAATTGAATCAATGTAGATCATTTATTTCTTTACGATTGAGGATATTTTGGTATACTTAAGGATGTTGAGTCCCAAATCGCAAATGATAATAAAATTCTGAAAATTTGGTACGTTTTTGTATGAAGTATATCAGAGATCGTGTAAAAATTTCGCATTTAGGAAGCTCGTTATTGAACAATTAACATTTACAAATTAAATGTTGTTTTATGGAAACTGATGTAACTTTGCAATAAGTATTTTTGTTGACCTCTCAATTTTGTAATATCTACAATATACTGAAAGCACCGGAAACAAAACGGTTTAGAGATAATTTTTTTTTTAATTCCTTTTAATAATTGTTCTTAACAAAATGTTAATTTTTTAATAACGAGCTTCCTAGTCGTCGTGAAATTTTAACACGACCTCTTAAATACTTCGTACAAAAACGTACCAAATTTTCAGAATTTTCTTATCATTTTTCATTTCAACCCCTAAGGAGGTTGAAGTAATGATAGAATTCTGAAAATTTGGTATGTTTTTACGTGAAATATTCAGGAGGTCGTGTAAAAATTTCATGACGATTAAGAAGCTATTTATTGAACATTTAACATTAACATGTTTCATAGGGACTTAACATCCTTAACGTTTGCTAACGATTTCACATGTTTAATGTATTTGAACGCAATTTTTGCGAAAACTTGTTTTTTTTTTTCCGTTGCATGACTTACACGTACGATGTATTCGTTAATCTGCGTTATTTTGCACCGAATGATGAGTTAAGGAGGTTGGAGCGATACAGTTGAGTCAAGTCACGGTTTATGATTTTTTTTCTTCAATCAATCTCAAAAAAATGCATACGAGGTATAGATTGATTGCGTAGATGCTAATTTTTCATAAAAGGTACAATTAAAAGGCAAGATTACGGATGTTGATATTTTCAACGCGTAAATAAGAAAAACTTTTGTGTTTCTATCAATATGAAAAAGTACATTATCGATGATTACAGTCGAACCTCGATATGGAGGAGATTTGTCCATTCCCTTCCGATAGACACTCGAAACCTTCATACATCAGTGTAATATTAGGTGTTGGAATTAATTCGTAGCGTTTTACAAGAGATGGCGTAGGTAGTACAGTGTTTCGTTGTTACCGACAGTAATGTATTCATCGTGAAGCAGCTATCATTGAATGTCATTTGCTGTACATAGCCTCTTTTTGAATCGTAAATAACAACACTTTATAATTTATTGAATATGTCAACATTTGTGCCGAATAAAGTGTTTTTGCGGGGAGTTTTACTCCATTACTTTAAGGATGTTGAGTCCCTATGAAACATGTTAATGTTAATTGTTCAATAAACAGCTCCTTAATCGTCATTAAATTTTCACACGATCTCCTGAATACTTCATGTAAAAACATACCAAATTTTCAGAATTCTATCATCATTACCTCAACCTCCTTAGGGGTTGAAATAAAAAATAATAAGAAAATTCTGAAAACTTGGTATGTTTTTGTATGAAGTATTTAAGAGGTCGTGTTAAAATTTCACGACGATTAGGAAGCTCGTTATTAAAAAATTAACATTTTGTTAAGAACAATTTTTAAAAGAAATAAAAAAAAATGTATCAATAAACTTCGTTTTGTTTCCGTTGCTTTCAGTATATTGTAGATATTACACAATTGAGAGGTAAAAAAGAACTTATTGCAAACTTACATCAGTTTCCGTGAGACAATATTTAATTTGTGAATGTTAATTGTTCAATAACGAGCTTCCTAATTGTCGTGACATTTTAACACCACCTCTGAAATACTTCATACAAAAACGTACCAAGTTTTCAGAATTTTATTGTCACTTGCGATTTGGGACTCAACATTCTTAATACGAACAAAAGTGCTGCTGAAGCTCATCGTGTTTTAGTGGAAGTGTATGGTGAACATGCTCTAGCTGAGCAAACGTGTCGGAAGTGGTTTGCACGTTTTAAAGCTGGTGATTTCGACTTGGATGACAAGGTAGTCCATGAATTTTAGCACCAAAAATGGGTTCGCTCCGCAAAAAATCCTGATAATTGATTTTTCGATTGGATTATGTCAGAGGGTGTCCCCTAAGTATAAAACCAAGTTTGTGTCGTTTTTTTGCAAATATCTCGGAAACGGTGGGTTTTACGTTGAAAATCGTGAGGACCTTTTTTGTAGAGGATAAAATTTCCCATCTTTCTTATTTAAAATGTTTTCCTCTATTGTTAATATTTGCCGAGATATAGTCGATTCTAAAACCAAATTTTTGTTTTTGGAAAATATCTCGATAATTTTTGGAAACACGAAAAAAAATGTGAAAATCAAAATTGTAGAGCGTGACATTATCTACAATTTTTGTATAAAACTTTTTTTTCTAAAATCAATAGTTGCTGACTTCTAGCGCAATGAAAGTTGCCGTCAGGTATTTGGTCCTGCTCTGTATTTGGCGGGATCAGAAGGTGGTGATTTATTATGAACTACTGAAACCGAATGAAACCATAACTGGGGATCGCTACCGACTGCAATTGATGCGCATGAGCCGTGCATTGAAAGAAAAACGGCCGGAATACTCCGAAATACACGACAGAGTAATTTTGCTGTTGCACGATAATGCTCGTCCGCACGTCGCAAAACCGGTACGAACATATCTGGAAACACTTAAATGGGAAGTCCTACCCCACCCGCCGGATTCTCCAGATATCGCTCTTTCTGATTACCATTTGTTTCGGTATCCGTACCCTGCTCAAAAGTTGGTCAAAAGTAGTAGAAAGCGATGGGCAATACTTTTATTAATATAATTTTTTATTTTCATTGAAAATAAATGTTTGTTTTCATTAAAAAAAAACGCTAGGAATTATTTTCGAGTCCTAATATATATTATGCTCTAATTGCTAATTGCTTGTACAAACTACTATAATTTAAACCTTTCTTTAAATAATATCCCTATATTTGTCATACTAAGAAATTTCTTTAAAGAGCATTTTAAGGAACGTGATCTCGATGTAACGAAAACTCGATATAACGAACTTCCCTAGAGATTAGTTATATCGAGGTTCGACTATATTAGAAAAACATTGCGACAGGAAATGTTTATACAACTCAGATGAAGTTTGAGTCGTTTATAATTAGGCCTATTTCTATTGATGCCAGGAGATTATTTATTATTATCATTAATTAATATTGTTGCCGAAATACACCTTCGCGGAAATTGAGGTTGGCAACAATGCTCTCCATTCATCAGTCAAGATTCGTAATCTGATAATAATGAATTATTATCTTCCCTACCTAACCGCACGTGAAATTACATGCATTAAACTACTTTTTATCTCTGGTGTTTCGTAGTCAAAATATTTCAAAAAATTGGTTCTGAATCGTTGGTTAAATTAGAGTGGCGCTTAATAAAAATAAGTCACAATTAAGTATCGTACCCAATGATAAACTGGAATGAAAAATTGCACGCAAATTTAGTAGATTCAGATATTCTTACATTTTCTCTGACAACTCGCGGCTACGAAAATTCTTCCGCTAGTCACATTTTACTAAGTTTTATCATTAACACTTTTTTTTTTTAATATTCGGTGACCTTGTGTATTTGTCGTCATTATGGAATCTGCAGATTCTTTACACGCGTGAGCAGTTTGCATAAGGCATCTAGAGTTATTTAGTGCATAAAGTATTAGATAGAAATGTGGCCAGCGTTTCGTCTTCATAAAGCGCCGTAAAAATGAGACAATTTTTAGAGTCGTAATTTTTCGTTTAAGGAGGTACGATCACTTCCACGGGGTCAAAAAAGAGTCTAAACTTATTTTACCCACAACGACTCGGTTGTGATCTTCGTAATACAGGGTTGTTACGCATTATTGACTCAGAAATTCCCTGACTTTTCCAGGTTTTCCATACAGGTTTTGCAATAATACCAGGTATTGCAGACTAGCAAGATTAGGGTCAAATAAAGAACACTTTATTTTCATCAAACATATATTTTTTGAGTTAGAGAGAGTCTTTGTAAACGTTACAAATTATCCGGGAAAATTATATACGTACAAATAGCAATGACTGCTTTTTGTGAAAAAAAAACAACATTTTTAACCTACTTGAAGAAACATAGGAAATTCTCAACTCGATCATTTTATTGAAGAATTATGTTGAACTGGATAACATAATTTTTTTAAGGCCAAGTATATGGAAATTTGATAAAATTGATATTTATTTTTGTTAACTGAAATTCGAAACATAATTTAAGCATTATAAAGTAAAAGAAAGACATTAAAAGCAAATACAGAACCTGTTCTTTATCATTAACAAAAGTTTGTACACCGGTGAGAATAAACAAGAAATAAATATAAATACTTATCTATAACGATAATGATATGGTTGTGTATTGACAGATCGAATGCAAATGTATTTTTGTAGCTTTACTTTTAATTTACTTTAATTTATAAATGTAGCCTTACAGTAAATTAGTTTTCAGTTTTTTAAATCCTCAATATTTGGCATTGACATAACTTTCTTTTGTGTATAATGAGGAATAATATAAATATTAAAGATATACAAAAATATTTATTTTTATACAGTTCAGTTTTTTGTCAAGACGATTTCATTTTTCGTATTTCTTTCAAAAAGTAAATTCTGAGAAAATTCCAGAGAATTTCCAGAATTCCCTGACTTTTCCCTGATTATTCCGGGAGGAAAGAAATTCCCTGAGTTTTCCCTGCTTTCCATATGCGTAACAACCCTGTAATAATAATATTAACATATCCACCATAAAAATGGACAACCTTGTAATAATAATATTAACATATCCACCATGAAAAATGGACAACCTTGTAATAATAATATTAACATATCCACCATAAAAACGGACTAAAAAGACCAAAAAAATCAGCCGGAAACCTATTAAAATAGGCTTGAATTACCACAGCGGAATTAAAGTCGGATATACACCTAGGGGCCGGAGAAAAGGTCATGTTTGTGAATTTTTTCAAGGCAAACTATTTGAAATTTCGGATTGGGGTTTTAATTATCTAAAAGTATATCCATTCAAAAATATGTTAAATTTTCTTTATTTAAAAATATGAAAAATATACAAGGATAGTGTATGATTCTTGGAGCGTCGTAAAAAAATCGGTACCCAAAATTTCTCGAAAACCAATGAACCGATTGCCTTGAGGTTTTTTGTGGTTATTCTATACACCATTATCTAGTACTTGTCATAGCCGATTTTGAAAATATCGATTTATGACAAAATGGCGGACGTTTGAACATAAATAGTGATTTTTGGGCCAAAAATAAGTTATTATTTTGCCTATAAAACAAAAACTAAGTAACGGAAAAAAAATCCTATGACAAGTACTAGATAATGGTGTATAGAATAACCACAAAAACCTCAAGGTTCATTGGTTTTCGAGAAATTTTGGGTGCCGATTTTTTTACGACGCTCCAAGGATCATACAATATCCTTGTATATATTTCATATTTTTAAATAAAGAAAATTAAACATATTTTTGAATGTATATACTTTCAGATAATTAAAACCCCAATCCGAAATTTCAAATAGTTTTCCTTGAAAAAATTCACAAAAATGACCTTTTTTCCGGCTCCTAAGTGTATATCTCCCGTTAACACGATAGGCAGAATATAATTATACATATTATTGATACGTGATAAATGATAAAACTTCATAAATTGTTGTTTGCATATTTCGTGGCGGTATAATAGATAAATATCTATTGTATCTGATCTATGGAATTTCAGTTTTCCGACGAGTTTAGTTAGATACGTGAGCAGACAAACCACGATCAGCGCACTTCCGGTTGACCGTCTCCACAAGACGACGTGCTTCGGCAACTCAAAGTGCTCGACTTTGCAGTTTTATTGCGAAAAAACTAAACGGTCGAAATAGCTCAAATTTTGGCAATACGCTCTGTCAAAATAATATAAATTTATATTAAAATAATATAATATAAATAATAATATAATAATAATAATAATAATATATAATAATATAATAATATAATAAAATAATATAATATAAATAATAATATAAATTTATATAATTTGTCAAAATAATATAAAAATTTCAAATCCGAATGTTGGATTCGTAGTAATGATCGTACCTCTTCAAAATTTCGTCAACTTGGCGCGGAATTTTACAAATATACTCCCGTGTTTTTACTCGATTGTAGATGAAATCATTTAACCGTTCGATATTTGGGTTCGCGATCGAACCTTAAGCGCGACAAAAACCCTGCGAACTTTCACTAGCCTTTCTCATTGGAAAATTGCAAGCTACATGTGAAGAAAAAAAATGTTTCGCGATAATGAAAAGTAGAAAAATTCCAAAAAATGTGACTATTTGTGGATTCACAGTGAAAGAAGAGTCAGGACAAGATAAAGAAAGTATTTGAATTATGCACGTTCGTACCGAGTTTTTTTTGTTCTAAGTGCGTGAAAACGTAATATTTCATGCATTCACATAAATTTGTAGGCGGGCAGAAAATTCTAGTACGACGTGAATGGGTATAGAAGTAGCCTAGAAAGAAGAAAGTGATATATATGGAAAAATATGCGAGTATTGAAACTATGTAAGTCGAAGATTCTTTATTCCGTATACTTCCTGCTTTCTTTTTTTCTTTCTCCCTGTTTTCGTACGATTTCCAATATCGTGGTGCACGTATAGGTTTCCACGAATACACATACGAGGCACGTCGGAAAAGTTTTTTTTTTCTCGTGACGTTGCGGAATGTCCCATATTCGATTGACATTCTTCATAGCCCATTCACAAAAGTTGACTTGTTCATTCATACGACCTTTCGTTATTTGCTGTCATTGTTAGCATTCTTGTTATTATTGTTAGATTATTATTGTTTCGTGCATCATCCCCCTCGTTCGAAACATCACGAGGAATTATGTGCAGCCTGCCGGTGACGTTTTCTCGATTGATTTTGATCATCACGTTTCGGGGCATATCTATAAATACATATGGCATATTCCACGCCATAATTTCAATGTCCAATAATGCGATTAACGATCTCGCGATTTCTAATTCGACTTAGACAGGCGTGAAGCCGTTTTTTTTTAAATTTGTGCTGAATATAACAAAAAAAAATTTATTCCAAATTACTAATTTTTTGTTCAATCCAGTACAAATTGAAAATAAACCGTTTAGGGCCTGTCGAAGCCGAATTGGAAATCACAAAATCGTTAATAGCATTATTGGACATTACAATGATAAAAATCGTTAAAAAAAAATACGATTGATTCGAAAAAAAAATGGAAGGAAATATGCGCCCACGATGACTAGTCTTAAAAATCATAGAATGGGCCACTCTATTTTAGAGAATTTTTTGAAAAAAATAAAAACAGGCAATTATCTTTTTAAAAAATAGATGTCACTTAAGAAGCAAAAAAAACGTTGACATTGATAATTGAGAATTATTTTCATATTTTTTAACGAAAGTATGCTTTAAACTTAAAAAACGTTATGTAGTGGCATTTGTCGATATCTCAATTAGTTCAGGAATTATCAGCGTTGAAGCGTTCCCAAAACTTCCAGAATCGGCATGTTTGGAAAATTATAACTCCTAAAAGAGAAGAGATAAAAATCTAAAATTTGGTGTGGATATTCCTTTTATGGGATATAATTTTTTTTTAATCCGGAAAACCGAAAATGGTCGGGGTCATATATATACGTGTGTACATGTATGTATGTAATTTTTCTTTTTGTTACCAGAGCAAATACTCAATTGAAAGTGCAGCGGGTTTCGATTCCGTTTCATTGATAAAATAATCGAGTCACGTACGAGCAAGTTCGTCAAACTGGAAAGACGAGAGATGTTTATTTTTTTTTTTAAATCTTTATCGTTCATGCTTACACGTGTCATAAACCGCACGTGAAGAGAAATGCAAACGTTTTGTTAATCGTCGGGAAGACGCTCGTTGTAATGCTCTGCACGAAAAAACAAAATTCATGTCAGCTTAAATGAAACTTTGCGAAAAACGGTTTCGAAGTGCCCCACGTATTAGAATTTTTAAACGAAGGTTTCTTCTCCGGAATTGGTACGAATGTGGCTTGATGGGTTTTGTAATGTTATTCCGAAACGAAGGTCATTAAAAAAAAATTATCCGTTGAATTTTTAGTGTCACCGTTTCTATGAATAGTGAACTATGAAGCATGTATAAATTATTAATTGCATTTGTTCTTGTTTGTTCTACACGTCTAGTTGGATAAACACATTGTGTCGTGTTTTGCATCGAACATATGATGAGCAAGTGTTTGATTCGAATAAAATGTTTAAATTTCGGTCCACTCGACTTACGTCCGATATTCAACGACACCAATGTATTTACTTAAACTTAATGTTCCAAATAGGTACAATTGGCTCAACGAAGAAATGTAAATTTGGCGCTAATAACTTATCATTGAGTTTTAAGTCATCCGGACATTTTTATTCACTCAAAAATGAAATTATACATTTAACGCGAACGAAGAATTTATCGAGTCAAAAAACGTATGGGGCTTCGGATAGAAAAATGTTTGACGCTAAGAGTATTTCATCCAAGTCCGATCAACTGAACTTTTTTGTCTAGAAATACCTTTGTTCTTGATATTGGTGCTCAAAATTTCGGAAGATTGTCATCATCGAATGAGATTCGAAATTACGACTCAAAATTGAAATCAGTAACGAGATTTTTTATTTTTTAATGAATAAGGTTTTAGGTCTTCATAATGTGATCACAACGCAATTCAGGTGCGGAGGGTTCTCGTCTTTCATTCGATAAATATTTATCGGAAGCTAATAAGTCACTTATTTGATTTAAATAAATCGTTTCTTTGAAGTTAACACCTAACAAAAGGTTTGTATGGAGCATGCACTTCGAGTAGGCTGAAATGTTGAAAAATCAGTTTTCGTTCAATAACTCTTTAGGATAAATTCGTACACTTTTTGTTCAAATGGGAACGTTGTAGCCCTTGAAAAGACGCGTCGATCGATTATTTCATCATCACTCTCTAATAATATCTTCACCCCCGAAAAATTGTTGAAACGCAAAAAAAAAATTGTTTATCGAATAACTCAAAAACAATCGATTTTTCGGGTATGGTTTAAATGTACGAAATGTAGAGAATAATTTTCTCTACATTTTCGTTTCTCTGGACTACCTTTGAATTTTGCTTTTTCTAACCCCTCTCGGGGGTTGAAAATAAAAAATGAAATTCTGGGCAAACTATTGACCGCACGAATTCCGCCGCCGTGGAACAATTTCCAGCTTGAAGCCTCGGCTACATTTTTGTCCACAGCGCCAAACTCGTATCTCTTCAGTTTTGGTTAAGGCCTCAGGTCACTCTAGAGGTCGAAAAAATAGGCTTTCTGGGGATTTTATTTTCCAGATAAACTGCAAAATAAATAGAGATTACAAAAAAGGGTGTTTATCATACATATCAGTGACTGTGTGCAATAATTCTTTTTAAGCGATTAATTTCAAAATGGCGGCTGTGCAGCGTTTTTGCGATGTCTCCGTTTTTCCAGGGTCCACAGCCGGACAAACAGCTCCTGTATTTTTTTAATTATAACGAGCCAATGAATTTTTTTCGATTATATATAATAACTGCTACAGAAGTACGTAGGATTTTTTCGATATATTGATTTTTGGCCAAATTCTGCACTTCTAAAGTGGAAAGTAAAAGATTGGTCTAAAAAATCGTCAGATAATTGTTAATAACAAATGAACTGTGCAATACAAAAAAAAAAATCCTACGTACTTCCACAGACAATGTATTTTTCAAGATATATTCAACATTTCAAGTGAATCGGTTGAAAATTGTCCGAGTTACGTTTCCAGCCAACGTCAACCGGAGACGTCATCGCAAAAACGCTGCTCAGCCGCCATTTTGAAAGTAATCGCATCAAAAAAATTATTGTGTACAGTCACTGATATGTATGATAAACACCCTTTTTTGGAATCTCGATTTATTTTGTACTTTCTGTGAAAAAAATAAATCCCCAAAAAGTCTTTTTTTTCGCCTTTAGAGTGGCCTAAGGCCTTGATAATTTTCCCAGAATTTCATGTTGAATTTTCGACCTCAAGATTTGCGTAAACATGGTAAATTTTATATTATAAATATATTAATATAAAAAACACATTAAACCTTAAAAATTCTCCATTTCTCAATATTGCGCGATGTTTTTTTCGTGCAGTAATTGGAGTCATCATTCGAAATAAAAACGACGGTGAAAGAAAGGAATAGAGAACACCGGAAAAACGTCGATGGGTTTTCGTTCTCTGTTCCGTAACTTGACCCTTTGAGCCTCGGTGTCGATTAAATACCACGTCATGTGTATTATCGAACAACTGTCAACGTACGAGTGAATGAACTTTGGTGGATACGAGTTTGCGCATGCACAGTATACACGTATATAAATGGAGATGCTTTTTCACAATTTCGCGAATATACGTGGGGCTCTTCCGGGCTCTCCCTGCCTCTCGTCGATATTGCATACCTATTATAGGTATACGATGTCTCCGTAAAAAAGGGAGAGGGAAAGAGAGCGAGAGAAATGCGTGTGGCGGATTGCCGGTTGACGACGCTTTGCCGTGGGTATCGAGAGGAGTGGAACACATAACCGAGGGTGTTTCTTTTTTTTTCTTCTTTTTTTTTTTGCGCTTGGCACAACGCTCAGGAGCGAGTGAGGGCTTTCGCCCCGATCAAATTTTACGATTCCCATCCATCCAGCTATACCACCATCGAGCAAAAAAGAGCCCTCGTTTCGTCCGCGATCCTGACCTACCGTGGTTCCACACAGGGCCACACTCTCCTCTTCGTTTCCTCGTCTCTATTCTTCACACAGCCGACATCGACATTTTCGCGCTCCGCGTCAGCCGTTTTACCGTTCTTTCGGTTATCATCATTATTACGGCCCGCTGTCGTTCCGTTTCCGCACTTTTGTTTCTTTTCCCCCGTCACTTTTTCTTTTCGACTTGTTTTGCACGTGTCACTTTCGCGATGGAACATCGACGCGTTGATGAATCAAGGGCGAATGAAGGTGGAAAGGCGAAATATTGGAAAGACAAGTGTGTTGCGAGCGATCGCTGGTGTGGTATTTGTTCGGAGGGTCCTTTTTTTTCGGTTGCGTTGAGAAACGAAGGGAATATTTGCTTCTCGAGTTCTCGAAGCGGAGCTTTGTGCATTTTTATGGGGAGATGTAAATGAAACGAGGATTCGAGGGGCGAGACGGGAAAATCGGGAGGGGGAAGAGAGAAAGCGAGTCGAAACATACACCCCCGACAGTTCGACCCTTTGAATCCCCGAAGCGCGGGCGAGGCGCGACGCGACACGAGACTGTGACCGAGTTTTCAAAGCCCCGACTCCGCTTCGCTGCCGGGTCAGGCTGCTTTTATCGTCGTCTCGCTCGCGATCTTCGTCATCGCCAACTCCCCCGCAGTCGACCTCGTGCAACCGCCCATCCTCTCTCTCTCTCTCTCTCTCTCTCTCTCTCTCTCTCTCTCTCTCTCTCCCTCTCTCTCCCGCTCTCCATTGCTCGCACCAATTTTCCCGTTTATATATACATTTCTACGCTCGTTCTTGTGTATGTTGGTCGATCCAGAAGAGCTTTTTGCGCGACATTTCACAAGCTCCACGGAAATACAGCCAAAGGTCTGTTATTTCGCCACTCCTTCATTCAATTTTTCCCCCCGCCTGGTCTTCAAAACTTTACCCTTCGGTGCAAGGTAAATGTCCCAATTATTGAACAGCTAAGGATCTGGGGGATTGAATTCGGCGAGAAAAAAATACAAAATCAAGAAAAAAACCATCGATTTCATGTTCAAATGATACTTCGATATTTTTACTTTCGAAAAATCACCCTTCAAATTATTTTCAAATGATTTCGGATGAAAAAAAAAGAATAACGATGCGAAGCATGCAAACGTCCCAATTGTTGAACACTGGAAGTGCCTATGTCCCTAATATTGAACAGGCGTGTCCAAGTTATTGAACACTCTCGAGAATTCTCTTTCCCTCTTGAAATTTTGTCCCTGAAATATCGAAGAGCAAAAAGTATTGAACATTACATTCGTATTTTTAGGTTACTTTTAGGTTATGTTCTCTTTTTACTTTTCTTCATGTTTATTGCACGGAAGTACAAATAAAAAATATATTTGACGATCTTGGAGTTATTATTGAAAGAATAAAGGTAAGTTTATTCAGGAACTTACAGTTTTTGTTTGAATAAATCCGATTCGCACGATCTGTCACACGTTAACTGTCTCGATGTTTTGATGGGTTTAACGACGCCATCTTGGAGAATTCGAGTGTTCAATAATTGGGACACACTGCATTTTCTATGTCCCAATGATCGAACACCGTATTTTTTAACAAATAATTAATTTAAAACATTTTTTTAAATTGTTATTTGTAAGAAATGTTCTGAGGAACCTGAAACGCCTTTACTTTTTGAGATGCGACAGTTTTTGAATTTTTTATGCCCTCACGCATGAAGCGGCGCGTCTTAGCAAAAACGATAAACAGTTACAAGAGACGTAAATCGGGTCACCGTTGCTGATTAAATAATTTTTTTTCCATTAATTAAAGCTTTTTTTTGCACAGGTAAGGTAACATTTCGATAGCTAAAAGTTCCATATATGTAATGAAGTTTTTATAAATAAGTAAATGCATGCAGGTGAATGAGAAATAATAAAAATACAAGATAGTGTTCAATAATTGGGACATTTACCTTAGAAGAAAAAAAAAAGCGTTTTCAATCTTTCGGAAATACCTGCTTTCCCTACTGCTCTCGTTCTTTGATAAATCAATTCGTCGGAAACCACGCGAAATATACAATATAGCAACTTTTATATCAATATTTATAACATAAACCTATGAAAAAAATTCATGAAAATAGCCTTTTTTAGCGTCTGAAGTGAGAAGACGAAAGTATACCCTTAGAGAAGACGGGCATACTTTCGTGAAGAACAAATAAGAGGGGGGATCAATAACTATCAGCACCTTGGATATCTTCGAAAGTATAAGGTTCACCGAAGTATTTGCTGAAATGAAATTGCACAGTACGAAAGGGGCCGTCCGATGGCGCTAATAGTTTTTTTGCAGGTACGTCGGACGTTTGAAGGTCAACGCCATTTTTGAAAATGGATCGGTATATTTTCGTTTTCTGTATCATGAAACAGGAGCTTAAAACGAGTTCAACGACCTATAACATAAGGTCATTGAAGGTCATGAAAGTACAGAAAGGCGATAATACTTACAGTTTCGGTAGTAAATAAAATTTGCTACGTTTATAGTCGCGGCGGTCCAATATCGTGGCCAGCTCGTTCCCCAGACCTAACACCTTTAGACTTCTTTCTACGGGGTACATTGAAAGATAAAGTTTACAACGAAGTACCAACTACACTTGACGACATGCGACAAAGAATTATTACAGTCTGTGCATCAATAAGTTCTGACGTGGTAAAACTTGCAAGTCAATCAATCGAAAAAAGAATCCAACGTTGCATTGATACTGATGGTCGTCATTTTCAACACTTACTATAAACGTTGTAATTTTATTTACTACCGAAACTGTAAGTATTATCGCCTTTCTGTACTTTCCATGACCTTCAATGACCTTGTGTTATAGGTCGGTGAACTCGTTTTAAGCTCCTCTTTCATGATACAGAAAAAAAAACGTACCGATCCATTTTGAAAAATGGCGTTGACCTTCAGATGTCCGAAGTACCTCCACCTGAAAAAAAAATTATTATCGCTATCGGATGGCCCCTTTCGTACTGTGCAATTTCATTTCAGCAAATATTTTTGTGAACCTTATAGTTTCGAAGATATTCAAGGTGCTAATGGTTATTGATTCACCCTGTATATTTGTTCTTCACGAAAGTATACCCGTCTTCTCTAAGGGTATACTTTCGTCTTCTCACTTTAGATGCTAAAAAAGGCTATTTTCATGAATTTTTTTCATAGGTTTATCTTATAGATATTGATATAAAAGTTGTTACACTTAATAAATACACTTTCGAAATATATTTTTTTTTAAATGTATGTATTTACGTAACGCAAGTAAAATTTGAACGCGTTTTTCTCGAAACAACGTTTTTCGACGGCTTGTTGATGAAATCTACGAAACTACTGTACCTATGCTTATGAAATTTTAACCACATATTCTTTACAACTATAGCCATAGCGTATATCAAGAATTTTTTTCAACTTTGATATTTACTATTTTTTGCCAGAAACGGTGAAAAATGCGTTTTTTTTTCGAAAAACGTCCGCCATTTTGTTATTTTTGCATATATGAAAAATTGTATGATGTGCGGTATAGCCATTAACACACTCAATCTAAAAGCGTTTGATTTTTTTGTTCCGAATGATCCATCTCCGAGTTTTCGTCAACAGCGCAGGCCTGCAATTTTTTTTAGGACATTTTTTTACCTACCATTTTCGTCTATAAATAGTGACTTGAATACATAATTTTTTTTAAATTTGCTTCGAAAGTGTATTTATTAAGTCTAACAACATTTATACCAATATCTATAATATAATCCTATCAAATACAATGATGATAAGAGCCTTTTTTCGCGTCCAAAGTGTGAGAAGACCCCTTAATAGAATTATTCAACAGATTAATGGTGTCGCTATCCTCTTTTACACCTGATTTCACATTCCCAAGATTTATGAAAAGCTTGGGATCTATCTTCCTACTGATCTTATGGGGACATTTAAGGGGGAAGATACCTGCGAGGAAAAATTGCTGATTTTTTACGATTCTTTTAAAGAAAGATTTTTTACGAATTTTGGGAATAGTGTACGTTTTGTCATTACTTTGAGCTGTTACGTGGTATTTTTCTTTTTGACAAGTGTCTAAACATAGCTGATATATGGCACGATCTTCTAAACTGGTTGCGGCGGATATTTTCGGACGGCGTAACGCGTAGCGTCGGCGGCATTAATCCGTAAAGAAACCAACAAAGTTTTTCCTTCCATTAACACTTATACGCGGAATATGAACCAAGGAAAAGTGAAATACATTGGAAATCGATGGAATGGTACGCTTTGAAACGAAACAATTTAATTTTCCGAAAAAAGTTGCTAAACTTTGCAAAAAAGTACTTTTGTTTAATTTTCAAAAACATTTAGGATCATGTTTTAAATCCATTTTAGAAGTGATTAATAAAACATACCCTAACACCCGTATTCATAATCGTTCCTTAAGAAATGAGAATTCCTTGTTCTTTGTGCGGAACTAAGAACAAGGAATCCTTATTCCTCGAGGAACGACTATGAATACGGATCCAAGTCTCAACCTTGCGGTTATCGGACAAATAAGTGCATGTTTTTCGTCCGGACAGCGGCTAATTTCACGCTGTACAACGCCCCAAACCAACAATCCCAAACAAATCAACCCAAACCCAAACATACAAACCCAAAATGACAAATCCAAACAAACCCAAACAAAACCAACCAACCCAAACCAAACAAACTCAAACAAACAAACCCAAATGCAAACAAGCCCAAACACAAACCCAAAAAACCAACCAACCCAAACAACGCAAACCAAAAAAACCAACCAACCCAAACCAAACAAACCCAAACACAGCCCACCAACCCAAACCAAACAAACCCAAACCAAACAGAACTAACCAAGCGAAACCCAAACACAACCAACCAACCCAAACCCAAACAAAATTATGAAGATTTTCTTCGGATGACTACGTGTAAATTATTCTTCCGGATAGTTTGTTTAACAATTTGACACATTCTATCCGGACAATTATATATATGTCATTCGTCCGATAACCGGACGGGAGGACACTCCGTAAAAAAAAACCATCGGCGTCAGTGCAGCGTACATAAAACATATATATATATATATATATATATATATTTCTCTGCACAGGAAGTAGTAAAATGTAAAAAAAGTATAATAATTATCGATAATTTTCTTTTATTTACTTTACTACCAGCTGTAGGTGACGTAATAAAGTAAATAACACGTTGGCGAAACACTTGTAGAGCGATCTAAAAATTTTATCTCGAGCAGTGCTCATCGAGGTCACTTTACATATGGATTGTGTATGAGTGTGTCTGTGCGTGCGTGTTATAATAATACCAGAAATAATAATATATTATACTCAAATTTGAACGTTGAATCATTTAACCCTTCGCGGTCAAGCGGGGTCCAGGGGACCCCACGCGTGACTGAGCCAAAACTACTATAAGTTGTAGACGGCCAAGGGGGCTGGCTGGCCTCGTAAGGGTGCTTTGGAGTGTCCTTTGTAAGTAACGATTAGGGTCGAACGATTTGCGACAGCAGTTTCGTCGTGGCAGTCGATACAACAAAAAATCGGACGGCCGCTGGGGTCATTTTGACCCCCACGTGATTTGCACGTATTTTTTTTTCGTAAAATGTCATGTTTTGTTTCCTTCGTGGGATTACTGTACGTAATGTAAGTATGAATGTGAGAACGGTAAAAAAAATGTCTATGAAGGTTACATGAATTACATGGAAATGTGAATTCTTTGCGACGTCCGTCTACGTCATTTAAAACACATTACAATACTGCCTGGAAAAAACCATAAAACCATTTAGAATGTGCAACATGCACAGAGTTTTCGTATGTGTCGACTGTAGGGGGGCAAACGTGATTTATTTACGTTTTTTAAAAATATTTTGTATTTTTGAAGATATATTTTTTTAATCTTTGATATATATTGTGTTTACACTATGATTGCTAATTTTTCACGATTATCTTTCTTTTTTTACTGCGAAATGAGCCCTCTTCAAATGTCCGAATAAATACTTTTTTTGAAATGCCCACTATGGAGCTATTTTTTCCCCTTAAACTATCATATCTCAAAAATATCAGCCTATTTTTTTCCTTGAAAATTGCAAGAGTTATGATTTTTTTTAGTAAAAAATTATTTTTTTCACACATCGATCCCTTCCGGATTTTTTTCCGCCATTTTAAATGTCGATTACGATATTCTACTGAGAATATCACATTCTGGAAGATTCAAACTAACACCCTGAATTTTTATAAGCCATTCGGAACAATATAATCAACGTGGCAATCGTTTAAACATGGCTGGGGTCACACGGACCCCATGTGACCACCTAAGTTGCTGACCGAGGGTGCGACCTCGAAGGGTTGAGAGGAAATTTGAGTTCGAGCCTTTACATACGCACGCGCAGCTCCATGTTAAATTATTCCTTCGTCGAAGCGAGGGAAATGTTTATTCGGAATTCGCTAATCAATCCTTTCTCATTTCTAACCTACAGTAATTGAAAAACTTAACAGTTCATTGCACATGTACCTTCTAACATATCATTGAAATAAATTTGATTCTTCGATTCAGGTCGTTAAAAGTGGGAAAGAAAAGTTGCTGGGCTAATCGGAAGCTTTTCTTGAATTGTATAAGGAAAAATTCGCTATCGAGCCTTTACGAATGTGTGAGCAATAGAAGATTTTCGTCTCGAGCGTCTTTCTTTCTCTCTCTCTCTCTCGCACTCTTCAGAGTGGCTAGAGGAGAACGTAAGAGAAGAATGTGCTGTTGCAGAGTGAAGGTAGAAATACGTGCTACACGTATATACAAATATATGCATATATATATATATATATATATATATATATATATATATATATATATATATATATATATATATATATATATATATATATTCACGTGTACACAAAGGAACAAGATGGAGCCGGACGTGACGAGAATATATAAATATAGGTACACATACACACATTTACATGTGGCCGTACGATGAAGTTGAACAGCGTGTGGTACGTAGCCTGCCCTACAGAGGTCTCTACCAACGTTGAAAGCAAAACTAAACCGCAAATACGGGAATGAGATTGTATTTCGGGGAAAAAAATCAACATCATCGTGAAGGCATCTCGGAACATAAATAGAAAAAGTGAGTTGCAAATGGACTCAATTGCCGTCTACTCGAAAACTCGATGATTGTCAGCTTATCGAAGCAAAAAGAATCATCGACTAGCATGTTCTGTACGAAAATTTGGACAACCAGAAAAACAGGTGATATTAGTTGATTCACTAAACGAGTGAAAAAAAATTAGTTGTTGCCGGTCCTCCCTCAATCTCACTTTATTGGGATAGCGTGTGTGTGCGCGTGTGTGCGCGGGCGTTACGAAATCCCGACGGATCTCGCGAGGATGGAAGAAGAGAGGAACAGCAACGAGGCTGGCGCAACACCAAAGACGAGGAGAGTGGGGGAGGGTGTTCGCAGTCCAGAAGATCGAGTCCGGTGGGGACAAGGCAAAAGAACGACGAGTTAAGGAAGTTGGGGCGGAACAGTTGAGTCAAATGACGGTTCAAGAATGTTTTTTTTTCAATGAATCTGAAAAAAATGCATACGAATAAGTCGCTACTTATTCTGTAAAGGCAAACTTTTCATAAAATAAACAATTAAAGCAAAATTATGCATTTTAATATTTTTTTTATTACGTAAATAAGGAAAACTTTTGTTCTCCTACCAACTTGAAAAAGTATAACATTATCGATGATTACTACGACAAAAAACTGCGCCGGCGAATGTTTTATACAACTCAAAATGAAATTTGAAGTAAATTATAATTATGCCTATTTGTATTTGTCATGAGATTATTTATTATTACCTGTAATTGATATTAAGTGTTTTCGAAATACGGCAACTTCGCGGAAATTGAGGTTGGCAATGCTCTTGATTCACCAGCCAAGATCCGTAATCTTTTATCAAACCTTGATGGTTCAATGTTGGAGATGTATGGTTTAGGATGGGCAAGATGGGGTTTTATTTCCTAAATGTTTACAAAGCTTCAGTTTGCGTTAATCCGTTGTTAGAAATGGTTTATCTTGGTGCAAAATGGCCAAAAAATTACATCACCTGTAGCGTGTAAAAAAAATTACATCACCGATAGTCTTGCTAATCTAGCCGTACGTAAATTTACGCATATCAAGGAAGTTCATCTGGTGATCGAATGAACATCAGATATTGATAAAAAAAAATTCGACTTCACTTATGAGTATCTAAAAAGTCACCTGTTCAAATTTCAAACTCTCCGGATACCTTGTTTGTGCGCAATTAATAAATAAAATTTTTCCAAATTAACATGGTCTCTTATGGATTGTCGTGTTTTTCCCATCTATAAACGTGAAATTTGCAAGCATTGACAAACAGTTTCGAAAAACTTATATAATGGATAAAAAAATATCTAAAGAACGTTTGGACAGCTTGCTAAAATCCATTAGATACTTGCGAACTCCAGAATAAATTAATTTGTCTCGAAAAATGGTGATTTTTTGGAGGTTAACCTCCATATTACTCCAGTCGCATATTATGATGGCAACGTCGCAACCGCGCGCTTTTTGAAATCAACACTAATACTTTCCGAACGACGCAATGTGCACTACACTTCTACAGCAAATTATACAGAAGTGACTGGAAATGTAATGACTAAATCGGCTTAAAGAATAAAATCAAATAAATTAATCGCAAATGAAATCATTGTAGTTATAAAAAAAGGATACGAAATAATAACGCATAAAAAATTGATTTCGAGATTGATTGAGAAAAAATTTGATTTTCGAAAATTGATTTTGTTTGCCTTTCCAGAAAAACGCTTTCTTTTTTGAATTTTCTTCCATGGTCGAAATAAAGATCGACGATGAACCATGGACGCGAGTGAAAAATTTCTAGCACATGGCAGCTGTACAGGATACGCGGTCGCGCTTGGTTGCAGCGTTGCCAAACTTATTGAACGGACTACGCTAGTCGTAATAATTTTTCTTTTAACCAACTCGGTACCAGATGAACTTCCTTAAGGCCTTAGGCCACTCTAGAGGCCGAAAAAAATAGGCTTTGTGGGGATTTTTTCCCAGAAATACTACAAAATAAATCGAGATTACAAAAAAGGGTGTTTATCATACATATCAGTGACTGTATACAGTAATTTTTTTGAAGCCGTTAATTTCAAAATGGCGGCTGTGCAGCGTTTTTGCGATGACGTTTCCGTTTGACGTTGGCCGGAAACATAACTCGGACAATTTTCAACCGATTCACTTGAAATGTTGAATATATCTTGAAAAATGCATTGTTTATGGAAGTACGTAGGATTTGTTTTTTGTTATATTGCATAGGTCATTTGTTGTCGACAATTATCTGACGATTTTTCAGGCAAATTTTTCACTTTCCACTTTAGAAGTGCGCCATTTGGCCAAAAATCAATGTATCGAAAAAAAATCCTACGTACTTCTATAGCAGTTATTATATATAATCGAAAAAAAACGCATTGGCTCGTTATAATTAAAAAAATACAGGAAATTAATTGCTGTAAAAGAAATTATTGTATACAGTCACTGATATGTGTGATAAACACCCTTTTTTGTAATAACTATTTATTTGGTAGTTTTTTCTGAAAAAAATCCCCAAAGAGCCTATTTTTACGGCCTCTAGAGCGGCCTAAGACCGTAAAGTATGCTTTACCTCTGGTCTTTTCTGGTGAAAATAACACACATACACAATGACATACATATATATTAAATCGTGGATTGTGGCTAACGCTCCAACCTCCTTAAGATAGGAAGAGACGCGAGGGAGAAAGAGAGGTTGAAAGAAATTGCAGTTGTTCATTTCGAACAATATTTTTGTCGCAAAAAAATTAAACAAATGATAGTAAACAATAACTGCCCAATGTTAATGAGACTTCCTTTCTTTCATTATCAAAGTGTCCAGGGTTGTTACGCATATGGAAAACAGGGAAAACTCAGGGAGTTTCCTTCCTCCCGGAATAATCCAGGAAAAGTCAGGGAATTTTGGAAATTTTCTGGAATTTCCTCACAATTTACATTTTAAAAGAGATACAATAATTGAAACCGACTTTAAAAAAAACTGGACAGTATTAAAATAAATATTTTTGTATATCTTTAATATTAATAATATTCTTCATTATACACAAAAGAAAGATATGTCAGTGCCAGCCCCCTGGCACTGCTGGGTCTACCGTGTCTCGTTATTGTCGCCACGTAAACTAACCCACCATGCGGCGCTAGTAGTCACCAGCATGACCCCCACTCTAGTCGCGCAGCGTCTGCATAATTTGCATTCGACGCGTCTGGAAAATTTATTGCTTAGAATAGAATTTAAAAATATATGTGTATATAGGAAGGGATGCAATATTTACACTTGTTGCAATATTATGTATTTAAAAATATTTATTGAACGAAATAAACAGATAACATTAATATTTTTTAAATGGATTAGTCACGTTGTACAATGTTTGCGATTTTTTTCTTGTCGAGATCCTTTTTTTTTGTTCTGCGTTGAGACGTGCAGAATATTGCTGCATCCGCATCAATACGTAATATTGTATTATGTGTAAAAGAACACTATCGGCGTGTTCTATACACGGAAAAGAGAGCTTTTCATAGTTATACACGTCGTCCAATATAGCCTCGAAAACACGTGTTGAATTGCGATGAGCCACAAATCGCTCTTCTCACGTGATAAAATAATTACGATTTTACCACACTACGATTTTTTTTATTCGAGAACAATGACAGATCGAGAAAAAAAGACGAAATAATACGGAGAGGTGCTTTGCGGAGTGGGGGTCATGCGGGTGACTACTAGCGCCGCATGGTGGGTTAGTTACGTGGCGACAATACGGGGACACGTTACTGTTAAGAGAATGTATCCCAGTGTCAGCCCCCTGGTCAGTGCCAAAAAGTGAAAATTAAAAAAACTGAAAACTAATTTGCTGTAAAGCTACAAAGTTACATTTGCGGACGCCGATCTGCAAGCCTTATTGGATGAAGATGACACTCAAACAGAAGATCAACTTGCCGAGGCATTAAATGTGACTCGGCAATGTGTTTCGAAACGTTTGCACGCCATGGAAAAAATTCATAAGGAAGGAAAATGGGTGCCGCATGAGTTGACTGAGAGACAAATGGAAAATCGAAGAGCCACTTTCGAAATGTTGCTTTTGCGGCGGAACAGAAAGAGTTACCTGCATCGAATTGTTACTGGCGATGAAAAATGGATATATTTCGGGAATCCCAAAGGCAGAAAATCGTGGCTTTCACTTGGCGAAGCGTCAACATCGACGGCACGGCCAAATCGCTTCGGAAAAAAGACAATGCTCTGCGTTTGGTGGGACCAGAAAGGAATCGTGTACTATGAGCTGCTGAAACCGGGCGAAACTGTCAATGGGCATCGCTACCGACAACGACTGATCAATTTGAACCACGCATTGCTCGAAAAACGGCCAGAATGGGACACGAGACACGAACGTGTGATATTGCAGCACGACAAAGCTCCGTGCCATCGCAGTTCCATCGTCCAGGACACCATAAAAACACTGAAATGGTATCTGCTACCGCACGCGCCGTATTCGCCAGAGACATGGCCCCTTCGGACTATCACTTGTTCCGGTTGATGGCGCATGGCTTGGGTGGGCTACACTTGGCCAATTACGATGCAGTACAAAATTCGCTGGACGAATGGTTTCAGTCCAAAGACGCGTCTTTTTATCGTCGCGGTATTTATGTATTGCCAGAGAGATGGCAAAAATGTGTAAATAGCGAGGGACAATACTTCGAATGAACGATTTTTTGTGTTTGTCTTGAAATTTTCGATTTTTTGTGTTTGTCTTGAAATTTTCGATTTTTTAATGCCCAACAAAAACCCGGATACTCAGTTGCGCACCTAGTAGAACGAATATTCTTTTCTGAACATTCGGTCGGTCTTGCCACCGGGAGCTATTTTCGCTACTCATGCATATCTCCCACTCAGAATGGAATATTAGTGACTACCAGAATGGAAGATTAGTAAGTGTTAGTATTAACTAACTAATTAGTATTAATTAACTAAGTATTAATTAACTAACACTAATTAAGTTGTTAAGTTGTTAAGTATTCATTAAAACACTAATTAAGTTAGTATTAATTAACTAACTAACTAATAAATTAGTAAGTGTTAGTATTAGTTAGTATTAGTGACTACCAGAATGGAAGATTAGTAATTAGTAAGATTACTACTCAGAATGGAAGATGAGTTAAGTTGTTAAGTTGTTAGTTGTTATTAGTTAAGTAGTTGTAAGTTATTAGTTAAGTTGTTATTAGTTAAGTTATTAAATTGTTAAGTATTAATTAAAACACTAATTAAGTTAGTATTAATTAACTAACTAACTAATAAATTAGTAAGTGTTAGTATTAGTTAGTATTAGTTAGTATTAGTGACTACCAGAGTGAAAGATCAGTAATTAGTAAGATTACTACTCAGAATGGAAGATTAGTGACTACTATATTAGTGACTACTAATATTAGTGACTACTACAGAATGTAAAATTAGTGACTAATATTAGGAATATTAGGAAAGATTAGTGACTAATATTAGGAATATTAGGGAATATTAGTGACTAATATTAGTGACTAATATTAGTGACTAGTGGAATATTAGGAATATTAGTGACTACTTTTGCATTGATTTGACTTTTTGTTAACTTTTGCCTGCGGCTTCACCCGCAGGTACGTCCGCGATTTCGTTCACGTGCATGTCGACAATGGATGTTAGGGCCATATCGTATTAAGGTTTTTCCTTCGCGGAGGGCCGTGTTTTGTGGAGGCGTAAGCACAGCTGTTCTGAATCATCGTTAAATTACAGTGGCGCTTGATAAAAAGTTTTTTACGATCAATTATTACGACCAACGATAATCTGAAATTAAAAAATTGCTTAGATATAGACACTTGGGCATTTGCTCGGAAATATTACGGCTATGAAAATTCTTGTGCTAGTCACATTTTTCCAAGTTTTTTCGTGCGTATTTTCTTTGAACATTCGGTGATCCCTTGTTTTTAAAGTCGATACGGATTCATTGGATTTTTCTTGCACGAGTAGAACAATTTATATCAGACATTTAGAGTGTATTTAGTGTAGGTATAAATTATTGAATCGAAATGTGACCGGCATGGTAGCTCCATAAACTGCCGCACAAATGAGACATTTTTTAGGGTCGTAATTTGTCGTCAATAGTTCGGTAAGTTGGCTTGAAATTTTACCAGTATGCTGGCATGTATTTTTACTTGATTATAGACGAAAATCAGTGGATTGTTAAATATTCGGGTCCGTGAAAGGAATACCTTGATGCTCATTGCTCCCTCGAATTTATGATATACAATTAGTCACTGTAAAACCTTTTTAAATCGAAGGTCGTTGAGCTAATTCAATTGACAAAAATTTATGTTAGTTCCCGATCGGCTGGCCATGGGATTGTCGCATGAAGAATCGTTTGGGTTTGTTTCCTCGTCTAAATACAATTATTAATAACCAATTCCAAAAGCTGCTGCGTCGAATGAACCTTCGTACAGCCGATAAATAGAGCAGGAAAGAGAGAGAGAGTCCATTACTGCCCTAAATGCAAGCTTTTTACCGTTAGTGACTCTCTCTTTTGCTCTCTCTCTCTCTAAGTTACTTTTTCGTTCCCTAGCATTCTCGCCCTCTTTTTCTTTTTCTCCACCCTCTCACTTTTAAGTTGAAGTGTGGTTTGATTAAGAATTCAGAATTCGGTTTTGTTTTTATAAATTGGTTCGAGTGTTTCTTTTACTCTTCCTTTCCTTTCTATTATTTTATTTATATTTTTGGTTTATTGAGAAAAAAAAGTCTAACATCCGGTCGAGAACGCGATCTCTCAGTGTCTGAGCAAGAATGAAGAGATTTCTCCACGAATGCGGCATATACCTGTACAATCGCGATTATAACAGGCATTTCCCGTTAATATAGGGCACGAGGGCAAATCTGTTATCCCTCGGATGTTTGTACTACGTTAGCCCTGATATCGAGAGATCGACGAGAGGGAGAGTGCAATCGAGAGATATATTCGGAGCACGTGGCATAACAGTCACACGTACATGTATGCAAACATACCAACGTGTGTTGTGTGTGGGTCTGTGTGTGTGCGCGCGTTTGGACGTCTTCGTCGTTTGGAAACTGGAGGTGCGCCCTCTCTCCGCGTGTGTCCATTCAATCGGTTTGCAATATCCCTCCCTGATCGCATCTCCCTCCAGTTCACTCGATAAAATAACTTCTCGGCCCCCGCCCCTTCCCGCTCGCCCCATTAAGGCCGGTTTCTCGCGGTGGCGTACTCGGCGTGAAATTATTTCAATGTTTTATCCCTTTCTCGCCACACTCGGACGAGAAAATAAAATGACTCTATCTGGAGTAGGGAAGAGAGCGAGAGCGAAAATAGAGAGAGAGAGGGAAAGAGAGAGTCCACACGTAGTATATCGAGCAAAGCAAAACAAAACGTCAGAAGCGAAGCAAGCCGAGATTTTCGTTACGATAGTTTATTTTCCTTCTTTTTTTTTCGTCACGTTGCACAGTGCAACGTGCATTTTCATATACATGTATATTTATGCTTATGCATCATTCCTGGCACGTTCTTGCGATGTCTGTTCGAACGATGCAACGAACTCGATGTATATATTTATTTCACGAATGGAAATATGATACCAGAACTTACTATATCGAGCCCCCCCGTGTCATTGATCACTTAATTATCAACGACATTGCGATACTCGTGTTTACGGTAGGCAGGAAAGAAAAATTCTTCGAGACGGAAAAAAAAACGTTCGCTCGCCTCGGTTTTGTGAGCCGTTGATTTACAACCCGGACAAGACCTTGACCGTCGATTGAGGCCTTCAGGTAATTTTGCGTCGAATCGTTTGTTATTATTACCGCGATCATTATTATCGGCAGTCTTTATTCTTTCTTAATATTTATCTTTGGAAAGGCACATGGTGGATTGTACCGTTAACACAGCGCAGTCGTGACGAATCGAGGCTCTTTTAGGATACCTTACTTTTTTTTCCATACACGGTACGGCGATTGAAGTGCGCTTTTTTTGGACGCGTGTTTGTAAGGCAATGACCCTTGCACGGGAAAGTATTCTTATTGCAATGAGATCTTTCTCATTTCGTACGGGGATGGACGGCTTTGAAAATTTTCTCAGAGCAGCGCTTTAAGATTTCTTTTAAACGCAAAATAATTTGTTTTTGGCTTTTTAAGGGCAGGAACGAGTTTTTTTTAACTGCCGTGATAGTTTCATCTCTGAAGTTAATCCCAAGAAGACTTTACGGTATTGCTTTCACTAACCCGAATATTTAACAATTAACTGATTTTCGTCTATGATCAAGCAAAAATGCATCCCAGTATACTGGTAACGAAAAATTACATGAAATGAAAAAAAAAAACCAAAAATTACGAATAAGAAAATTCTGGTAGTATTTTTTGTTTCCTGCCTCAGTGAAGTTCTTTTACCTACCCTCGGAACTGAACCTACGTCTTCTAATTCTAGAGCTGAGCGCGCTACATATTTAGTCATTCCAACACATGTGTAAGCCTTCTTTTTGTCTTTGCATATTTTTATCATTCTAATTCTATTCCAAAGAATGTCAATAATATTATTCGTGAGGTTGAAGATTGCATCGTTGCAATGCAACAATAATTTTTCTTTTACCGGATTTTTTCTGCCTATTTAGGCTGTGAAAATAACTCACACGTTTTTACATATTCTCATTAGAGTGTTACGACCGGAATTTGCAAAAAAGGCTTCTGATGATGATTTTGTAAAAAAAAAATGTCAAATCGTGCCAATAAAATTCAATTTGATCGATTTGATTGATTACCTTTTAATGATTTAAAAAACAAACGAATGAAAAGTGAAGAAAGAAAGCGTTGCATTGCCACGATGCAAACTTTAAATTTATTTTCATTCGATCTTTGTATCTTGATTTGACGATGGCGTCCGCATGGACGCCATGTTACTTTTATTAGAATCTTGCCGAAATTATGCACGCAGGAACTCGGTTGTTTCGGCATCGGATGTCTACTGGATTAGCCAACCTCAGAGCACGAATGGGAAAAGGAAAATCGATCAGGCCTTGGACAGGTAACCTTAACAGAGCCATGTGAGGGACGCCTTGCGGGTCGTCTGATGTGGGCCTGGTTAATGCTGCCTTCTTACATTGATGTACTTGCCCCACCCGTCGATTGTAGTTTTTCGGTTTGCATTGTTCCCTTCCATCTTTTCATTTTCGCCGGGTTTGTTGTTCAACGTAGAAAAAATGGGTTTGCAATTATAGGGTTAAAATTAGGAATTTTAAACCATCGGGGCGTTTAAAGTTCGGAATCTCAACCGGGCCCACCTGAATTACAGCTCTTAGAACGATTGACGAAACGCAAAGACGTTTTGTTTGGTTAACCATTTTTCGCGCAACAACATCCTACGAATCTTCGTCGTGTACATTCCCTATTCTTCGTCTCTCTGTTTCTCTGATCTTATGCCTGGGGTGTTACATCAGCGACATAGCCAGCATACGACGCCAGGCACATCTTGCATGTACACAGCGTTGCCGAGGGATAGTCCTCCGGTCGTTGTTGGGAACGTGTGTTCTTCGCCTCGAAGGCTTTTTCGAGGCATAGCCGTGTGCACACGAGCCACGCACAATGAAATAGATAGAGGAAGAGAGAGAGAGAGAAGGAGAGAGGGAGGGGGCGAGGGAAGAGAGACAGAGAGAAATGAGTCACGAGTGAGCCTCGAAGGAGAACCTGCGGAATATACTGGATAATCTGCCGAAGAACACGATGTAAAATCTTTTTTTAGTTCCACAAGTAACGAAGCGCAAAATCAAAAGTGAAAAATCGACGAAAATGCCCAACTCGAGAACGCCCAATGAATCCGACGTAAAAATCTTTATCCACCAGCCAACAATGATCAGTTCTCATTACGATCTTCATGGAAGTTTTCACTCGGGGAGGTTGGAGCGTTCGCCACAATCCAAGATTAAATTTGAGAAAAAAAATGTACGTCAATGTCTCGACTGTACTGAGGCTGCGATTTTTCAAAATTTCTTTCACCACGAAACTACAGAATAATTCTATACCTCGTATGAAGTGGTTCGTGGTTCATTGGAAATAATTCGTAAATCGTCATTTGACTCGACCGCTCCAACCTCCTTGAGGTGACATAAAAAATTCGCATCGGAAAAATTAATCCTACGATGGCAATTGCTGGATTCGTCGCGTGTCTAAGTGGGAAGACCGTTGAGAGTAGTCATAGCATCGAGACTGGAAAAATTCGAACGCGTGATTCTTTTGCAATTCGTTTACACCGCGATAAAAAAATCGATGTCTCGCGCTTCAAGGGTTGTCCTCAGGTCGTACGAATACCGCTTCGTGTAGAATACGCGGGCTGCGCTTATCATAGAAAAATAATAAAATACTTTGAAAAGTTGTTCACCGCGCACGGAAAGACTTTGCTGTGAATAGCTCACGGAGGAGAGAGAAAAAGAGAGACTTGACCGAAGGCCACGCGTCGCGACGGATAAAGAGCTGGTTTTCGAACCTTTCGCAATGATACTCGGAGTCATATATACGTGTGTGTTTATACCACTACGTACGTACGTACGTATAGATATATGCATACATTTTAAACAGAATTATATATTTACCAAGTCTAGAAGTATGAAACCGGAATGTTTTTGTAAAATTTTTTGTAAAAACCCATTTTCCCACTTTCTGAATCTTTCCCATGGCTTTCAAACGAATGGAGACTGCTTTCTGCGTCACATTCAATTGATCCGAGAGTTATGGTGGACTTTGAGTATCATCTTCATCCAATAAGGCTTGCAATTTGTTGCGTGCGAACTTTTTCGGTGCTTTCCCACGCTCTTCGTTTCTCACGTCAAAGTCACCACTTTTGAATTTTTCGAACCACTCGAAACACTGTGTTTTACCAAGAGCATGTTAACCGTAAGCTTCGACAAGCATTCGATGCGATTCTGCAGCACTTTTATTCAAATAACAGAAAACCAATGCTGTCCGCAAATCGTAGTTCGTAGGCACAAAACGCGACATGTTTGAGGTTGTAGAAAAATATACCGGTGTAGGGAACTTGGGTTGTGTGTTGAAAATCTTCGTCAGCTGTTAGACGGATAAGATGGCGCTGCCAAGCGGTCTTACGGTCCCTAGACTGATGGCTAGCACCATCTATAGGGAAATTCCGGTTTCGTACTTCTACACCTGGTATATCATTTTTATTCGCAGTGTTTCCGTTAAATCTTGGCTCGAGCTAAACAATCGTATGGACGCGTATGAAGCAATCGTACGATGGGTTGTAACTACTTTTTTTCCATTAATCCGTCGATCTTGGCAGATCCGTCGATCCGTCTTCTTTCTACTTCAATTTTAATTTAAACCTAAACACATTTTGGAACTCTCAATTCCATCGTAACTCAAAGCTAAAGAAATGTTGTACATTTCATCCACCAGAGGGATCTGAGCACCGACCGGATTCCGAGGCAAATAAAACAAAACTCCTTGCAGAAGAGAACAAACCAAACACACAAATATTACTGCAATGCGTTGTCTCGGAGCTTGCCAGCATCGGTTGGTGTTCCTACGTACTGCAGTAAGCACCGTATCCATGGGGTTGAAGTTTGCATAGTCGGAACCCAACGAAAATTCCTTTCAATGTCTTATTTTCATCCCTATCCAAAATCACACTTTGCGGATTTAGGTCGTCGATCGGTAGACAAAAATCTCGAAAAACATTCACGCGATTATCGTAGCTCAAATCTGCCGAAGGAAGTTCGAGAAGCAAAAAACAATGATTTTCGTTGGCTCCCAACGATGCAAACTTCAACGTCATCCTTGTATTCGTCGTGAGTGAAGAATTCATCGAAAGGAAATTCGTCAGGCTCGACAGTGATCTTCAGCCTTTACGACTTTTCGCTACAAAGCCGGAAGAATTGCCAAAAGCATTCAGCAAGTATGTCATCGACTCGTAAACAACGAAACCGAGCAATTCTCCGCTATCGCGTGTCGATTCTTTTCTTGCTCTATCTCGCTCGTGTAATCTCTTTAGCCCGATTGAGGCCGCTTATCAAACCGAAGAAACAGAGGAAGAAGCAAAAGCGCCACCGAGCGCAGCGACTCACACTTTGTAGTGATGTTGCATGTGGTGGGCGAGATGCATATCCTCGGATTGTTGTAGTTGCTGTTGCTGTTGCATCTGTTGATGCAAGTGCTGTTGCTGTTGTTGGTGTTGTTGGAGGGTCTGATGATGGGTTTGGGGGGGATCGAGGGTAGAGGCCCCCAGTAGGGTGGCGCTCTCCCTGAACAACGTAGCAACTTGCATTATAAATCGCTCTCCTTCCACTCTTGATGTTATCCTCGGCAGGGAACTTCACTCATATTTGTTTCTTTTTATCTCGATAATAACGATAACGAAAGCACCGATTATAAAAACCTCACCGGAATCAGCATGGAGAGAGTCTCTCCCACTTCGTTATCGTTATCGAACAACAACAACAAAAAGACGAAGAAAAGGAAGGAACAAAAATTTATCTCGCGCCGTTGAGCGAAGCGGACCGCACTCTGCGCCCTATTTATTTCCCTTGTGCTTTTTTTCTCGCGTTTTCTCCGTTCTCACAACTCGTCATTCGCGAGCCAGTCCAGCGCGAATGCGCGCGTATGTATACTCGTCCGTATACATACGCGTGGTGCCCGAACGCGTTAATACGTGTCCGAAGTAAATTGTTCTCGGTTCGAACGTCCCGTGTAGCGGATACGGATTGCGAAGCCAAGGGGAGAAAATATGCGGGGGAAGAGACGGGCCTGGGGATGAGAGAAGAGGGCTTTTACGAGCCAAGTGCCCGAAGCCGCTGTCCTCTCGGCGCCTTCATCCTCCTCCGGGTTAAGATTCCCCGGCCAGGAGGACGAATTGCGGCGAGCCAACTTCAACGTCTCAAACGCTTGCTCTCGCGAACGTCTTTTTCTTCGGCTCGTATTTTATTCTTCTCTACACGTCTCAACGTGCATACGTTTATACACGTATTTGTGCGAGTGTACGCGCGTGGACACGGGCGCAAAACCACGCGGTTCACAAGCACACCGGAGCAACGCTTTCACTCGGACACCTAGTTCGAGCGCGACACTTTTAGTCCTACGTGTATATGTGTCTGTTTGTACGCTTGTGTATCTTGACGTTGCTCGGTGTTTCGACTTTCCAAGTAGCGCGGCCTCTACCGCGATGATGACCGCTCACTCGAGGCCCTCATTTCGGGCATTTCTTGGCCCCTTTCTTTCGTCTCTTTCTCTCTACCCCCCTCTCTCACTCTAGCGAAGAAAAGATACGGCGTGGCGATCTCTTACAACACGCGCCGTCGCTCCGTCACTAACGACCATTCGGAACACCTTTTTCGCGTTTCTTTCTCCCCTGCGTTGTAAACAACTTCAATACCAATAACGCTCGATTCTTTCGTCTTCTATCCTCACTCTTCGCTGAGAGTATCGTACGCTGCTTCTTCACATCTTATTTCCAGCCGATTCGCTTCGAATCCTCGGCGTCCACGAATTGCCCTCTCTCTTCTGTTCTTCGATTGTCACTCGATCTGAGCGCGTGCTCTTCGCTGACGATCTCGTGTAAAGTTTGCGTCGCTGATTAAAAGCCCTTGTCCCGTCTACTTATTTTCTTCCCCGTGTTCTTCTCTGCGTTAAACGCTCGTGAGCATTACGATCGTCTTCCCTCCTTCCGATTTTTATTCTCTTCGCTCTTTTCTTTATTTCTCTCGTTTTCGTAAGCTTTTTAGACAACAGGCGAGAGGCACTTTAGCGTCATGCGTTATGCTCCGGGCGCGTGTGTGTGCGTCTGCATATGTGTGCGAGCAGGAGCCTGGGTAACTCTTTCGCGTTCTCTCCCGTGCCCTCTTCGCTCCCTCGACGCTCGTTCTATCAATCTCTCTCTCTCTCTCTCTCCCACTCTCTACGCTGTACTCGTATATATGTACATGTATATATAAATGTGTCCGTATATACAGTGTGTCGATGTATATATATATATATATATATATCTTCCTCGCACTCGTTTCTCTCTACCACACCCGTCGACCCGGTTCACCACAGTTCGCACCCACACGACGGCGAGCCATGGCCGTCGTCGCGACGTCTACACACTCTTCTTCACTATGTGTATATATATATATAATATATATGTTTGTATATACGTACACGCACACACAGCTGTCTATACGTACACACACATATATATGCGTGTACGTGCGCGAGTATAGAGATATGTATATATAGATACTTGATTTTCGTATTTTCGAAACGATTTTTTCTTCTCCCACTCCCGAGCCTCGGGAAACCGTGGCTATTTCAGATTAGCGCACAGTTCCGAAACGCACCGATTCTACCGACTGATCCTCCAATAAACAATCCAAATTTTCGCGTGCGTCACGCAGTCACTTATGCATATACATATATATCCGTTTACATACGAGCACAAACGCTGTATTCGCGTACGACACTTGTATGTATTTGAATACACAAATGTATGCGCGCGCGCGTGTGTGCGATATATATATATATGTATTTGTATATGTATATATTGCACGAAATTCTTTCTTTTTTGGCCTCCTTTTCTACCGTTGAAGCCGCACAATCACGTTACAACGAAACTTGGCGCGACGAGGTACGTGTGTACGAAACGCAAGGATGATGACGATGTACTAAACGAGACGAAACTCTCTCTCGCGCGCACGCACCCATCCGGTTATAACTCGCGACTACGTGAAGGCGCACCAAAGTAATCTAGCCGCGGCACCAGAGTCGGCCGCACTGGCTCGGCGATTTTCTCTCTCTCCGGTTTAAGCTCACTCGACGCACACGCATACACGGATGCGAGGCAGAGAGAGCGCGCGATCGGCCGAAAGAGCGATAGCGAAGGATGGCGCAGGCCAAGGGAGCGGAGGGGAGGAGATAGAGCGGGAGTAAGAGAGACGGAGGAGGCCTGGCGATCGAGGGAGCGCGAGGGAACGCGCTACGAGCGCGATCAAGAGCGAAAGGAAGAGAGAGCGCGAGGGGGGAGGAGAATGAGAGAGAGCCGCGCGCATGTCGTACACACACACACATGGAATATGAACAAACACATAAACGGTGTGTACAAGCCTTCTCTCGTGACAAACCGTTCGGCCAAACTCGGCTCGTTCGGCCTCGCCGCGCTGCGTCTGTGTTTGTGCCTCTCGTTCTGTGCATACGCGAGTGGTATACACGAGTGTTACACCTCGGCAATCTTCGGGCATTTTCGCTGGCACGGCTGCCATCGCTGTTGAAATTTCCCCTCTCTCCGCGCCGCGCTCCTTCCTCCCACTCCCCTGTCGGCTCGTCACTGCCGCGCCGATGCTTCACACACACCTAGCACAGCGAGCGCCGCGCTCGACCTTCTCTTCTGGCCGCAGCGCGCATGCGCACCTGATCCGTGCGCGTGCGAGCGTTATAAACTCGCTTGGCAAACGAACACGAGACCGTAAGTGCGCGGGTGGATGATTTTTCTGCGTGTGCGTGCTTGCGTGTGTGTGTGTGTGTGTTTGTTGGACGGCATGAGAGGACGAGAATGCGTGAGTCCAAAGCTCCCTCCCCGCGATCCCTCAACGCCAAGCGCCGCGCGCTCCAGCAGCGCCGCTTTCGTCGACGGCGACTTTGGTGGGTGGAAATACATGTTCAGGGACGTAACACTCGCTGTCCCTTCACATTTTTTCTTCTCGAGTCCCCTTTGGTTTCTAGACTCGGGGAACGGGATGATATGGAACGCTAATAAAAACAACGCATACTTGACGAAAACTTTGTAAAGAGCGGGAGAAGGGGAAGGATACGATGTAAACGAAGATAGAAGCGTCTATTTATTCGTCTCTCTCTCTCTCTCCCTCTCTTTCTCTGCTTCCACTTCGCCACGATGCTCTGCGCCGTCCTACGGTAATGACGCGATCATTACCTCCGTTACAGCTTTTCGAAGAGCACGGGAGAATCGCCGCTGCTCGGCAACTTTCTCGACCGTTAAGTTGCGGGCTTGATGTGCGACAGGACTCTTTCGAATGCAATTGCCTCGCGTTCTCGCTTTTGCTTTGTCGAAATTTGACTTGTAATCATGCGTGTACAGGCGCGTCTCAACGTAACAACGACGAGCTCTCCTTCGACAACGGAGACGCGAGATTACCGGTTTTCTTTCTCTTTCGGTTTTTCATTTTCCGGGAATTCGAAGTTTCGTTTTACCGCGGGGCTCTATCGCCGCTGTGGCGATATATACGTTGATCGCGGTTGATCCCCGTGTTTCGTACCCTGCTATATACGTGCGCGCTCATTCGCGCTGCTAAGAGCGCGAGCGAAAGAGAATGAGAGAGAGAGAGAGAGAGAGCTCTGGAAACAACGTGAGCGAGGATGAGAGAGAGTGGGGAAAAAGGTGCTTGAATTTCACGGTTAGGAGAAACGGAGGAAAAGAGCGAAAGGGCGTATCTGACATTATTTTATTCTTTCCATCGCCCCTGCCACGCCCTTATATCAATAATATATATGCAAAGGATGCTTTGAATATATTGTGTCTACGTAATGTCGATTATCAGTACATTTGGCTGTTTTGAGGACAGTCTGGAAGATTTTCACAAATGGTTGATTTTGGGGACAGAACGATCCTCGAAAAGACCTTAATATGAAAATGATACCATTTATCCGGAGACGAATTCCAAGACATTTCGATCTACTTAATGTTGACTATGGGGACAATTGGCTGAGGACGGCCCTCGAAGTGGGATGTCTTTAAAATCGCCTTTGCGCATATATATATATATACGTGTCTCGTGCTCTCGGTGCGAACACGCGGCGATCTCTACTAGCCAACGGAGCGGCTGTACGGTACAAGGGCTGGTGAAGCTAGGTTCGCGCACGACTAGCTGCCTACCTCCCACCATCCGGAACTTTCGGAAAAATCAATAGAATACGAGAAAAGCCTTTGCCCTGTACATCCGAACGTGGCGAGAGTGGAGGGTCTGCGGGTATTTTAACGCTCTCGCGGGCGCGCGCGCGCTCTACGTGGATGCGCACGAAAGCTTACCATGGTTGCCCATTTCGTGTACGTACGCGCTGATACACTCTACTTAGCTTTCCGTCTCTCTCCAACTACCCGGCAGGCCTGACCCGCTCTTCCTCTGTCGCTGCTATGTGCGATCTCTCACTCGCACTCTCCTTCCTCGCTTGCCATTGGCGTTCTCACTCCTCTCCTCCGTCGCTGTTGCTCTCGCGCTTACCCCCCCTGCCGCTGTTGCTGTTTCGCTCAAACCTCCCCTCGCTCGCCAGCAATTCGCTCGCAGTTCTCGCTTCCCTTTCTCGCTCTCATTGGCGCTCCATCGTGTCTCTCGCACTCGTTCTCTCTCACTCCCGTTCGTTCGCACACCTTAACGCCGTACATATACACAGCTCGCTACACCTAGCCAACTGCGGAAAACGACTACGCTAGAAGCAATTCTCTCCCCTCCGTTTCCACCTGCTGCTCGTCCGGTCCCCTCTTGCCGGTCGCTCGCGCCCCTCTTTCGCCTGTCCGCCAGCCTCTGAAAATTCCACCGAGTTTTGCAAAATAACGACGCGAGAAAAACCCTTTCGCCGCTATCCCTTCAGCCCTGTATCACCCAAGCACATTCTGCCCCTGGTAGGCTTCACTTTTACATACAATTTTGGCCTCCTCTCGTCATGAAACGACAAAGGCAAATTCGAGGAAATCGTTTCGAGTCGTACGAGCACCGCTGAAGAGACCGGAGATTCGCCGGAACGGCGAACGCCGCGGAGAAACGATGAAAACGGAGAACAAGTGTTCGTCACTTTCGCGACGACGAAAATAAAAGTGAGCTAGAGCGAGAGGACGAGAAAAAAAAATGGCGCCGTTTGAAAAGTGCACCGTAGGGGTCGGTGGGGCGCATGCGCGCGACGCTCTTTTTTCGCAGCTCTGACGCTCGCGGGGATATTCCAATATAACCGAGTGTGCATATATACGTACTAACCGTGCGCGATGCGAAAATCGCGCATACACACGGGAACGATCGCACACGCGTGCGACTATGGAGGATGCATATATATTCGCACAACCACGTACACGCGTATACGTACAATACGGGCCATTCCGCGTCAACTCTTCGTAACATTTACATTTATTATCGGATGTACTCCATGCTTTTTTCTTCCATCATTGCTATATTTTGAAATCAAGGCATTTCGTGTTTTTGTTGAATCTCACACGGCTAGAATACTTTCATACAGGACGGAACGGCGTTGGAGATTTTTCAATTCTTTCCTCATTAAAATACGTTTATCAAGGAATTCCTCTCACGAACCCGAATATTTAACGATAAACTGTTTTATCATCTATAGTCAAGTGAACATACATTCCGGTGTACTGGTAAAATTTCAAGTCAACTTACCGAGCTTTCGACGAAAAATTACGCCTCTAAACGTCGTCTCATTTATGTCTCTAGATGCCTGATATAAACTAGTGACGCGTGTAAAAAAATCTAAAGATTCCACAACGACAACAAAAACAGGTCGCGGAATGTTTAAAGAAAATATTTAAGATCAAACTGGGAAACATGTGACTACTATGTCAATATGTAAAAAAGGCCAAATCTACGAAATATGCGCGGAATTTTTTATTTCAGTTCATCGTTGAGTATAATAATGGATGGATGGATGGATGTGACGCTTATTTTTATTGAGCGCCACAGTAATTTTCACCAATGATTGAAAAGGGCCCTCTGCGAAAGAAACATCTTAAATGATTGAACATTGACCAATGCGGAACTGAACAATGACAAGCACAAAGTCTTACTTTGGAACGCCAGAAAAATACGTCTAATCCATTCGCGGCTTATCATGATAAAATTTACGCAACGTATTCCAGATTTACTTCATTTGGACTTTTTCTTCATAATAATAACAAAAATAATGCAGAACAATCGAATGTCCCTACAGATCGGTAACTAAATTTCTTCGGGCCATTATTTCAACGCCGTCTGTTTTCTTGATATGCAACCACAAAAAAACGGCATGGATAGTTCAAGTGTCTGCGCGAGTATGATGAACGTAGAGGACACTTTAGATGTTGGAATGACACTTAAAGAATCTTTTCACGCGTTGGATCTGCGGACAGTTCGAGTTTGCACGAAACGCCTCGTGTGTGCATGTGAAGTCTGTGGGTGTATACACGCAAGTACTTACTTGCATACTCAGACGTGTGTGCGCGCGTGCGCGCATGTGGAGACAGCTGATTTCGAAGACACTCGACTTCGGTCTGTCTTCGAATACACCCTTCGTTCGAAATAAGTATATTTATATAAAGGTCATTTCAAGGACCCCCACGGTTCGCGAAATCGCCGATCCGTTTACGAAAATGTCGAGGGCCGTTTTCAGTATAGCCATCTGAGCCGAGAGCCATCATTGCGTAGATGTAACGGCTTCAAAATTTACTTTCTCTTTATTTACGTGTGCGCTCGTGTTCATGTGCATGCAAAATCCTTCTCTGAGTACAGTGGCGAAAAAGCCCCGTACACACGAGCCCCCGCAGCCGAGAAGAAGCCCTCGTGATGCTCCAACTTTCTCCCGAGCAATTTTTTTTCCTCAACCATTATATTACACGCAATGATGCACACACACACGCACACCTACACCTACACACACACCCACACACGATCTCACGCACACACGCGCGCGCGCACACACACATACACCCACTGACACACACACACACACACACACACACACACACACACACACACACACACACACACACACACACACACACACACACACACACACACACACACACACACACACACACACACACACAGGCACAGACACACACACACGCGCACACACTGACACACACACACACGCGCGCGCGCACACACACACACACACTGACACGCACGCACGCACACACACTGACACACACACACACACACACACACACACACACACACACACACACACACACACACACACACACACACACACACACACCGACACACACCCTGACACACACACACACTGACACACACCCTGACACACACACACACACACACACACACACACACACACACACACACACACACACACTGACACACACACACACACTGACACACACACACACACACACACACACACACACACACACACACACACACACACACACACACTGACACACACACACACACACACACACACACACACACACACACACACACACACACACACACACACACACACGCACACACACAACACACACACACACACACACACACACACACACTGACACACACACTGAAACACACACACGCACACACGCGCGCGCGCGCACACACGCGCGCGCGCCAACACGCTCGCTATATATGTATACCGGGAAAGATCGAAATTGCTGTCGGAAAAACTTATATACCTACACGATTTCGCCTTGAACGATCATCGTTCCAGATAAAAGCGCATTCAGCCACTTTTTCGTCTCGGAAAGACTTTTTGTTCCATGAGCAAGCATATCGTTTTATATTTTCCTGCACCCTGCATCCCTCTCGCTCTCTTATCGGAATGAACGATAACGAAAAAAAATAGAGCGCGTTAATAAACGATTTGCGACGATGAACGAATTATCGTAAAAAATGTATGTCCACGCTGTCTATATCTCGTTGGCCTTCTCATCGCGACGATCTGTGATCAATGATTGACATTCGTTTCGAGGTTAATGAGCCTCGATCCTCTCTCCTTCTCGCTATCTTTTTTTCTTGATTATCACGTTTCGCATCTTGGCTGTTCTCGCGCGAACGTCAAGCGGAAATACTCTGTCTCACCCGCGTTCGTTTTTCGTATTTTCCCTCGCGCAAGAACAAACGTAACTGACCCATCCCGCGCAGCGGCTAAACTCTCAAAGTTCGTCGAGGAGTCGTGTCTCATTTTATTTTCTCTTCCCCCTTGGCCTGCCTCACTCTTTTCTCTTGTATTCCATCCATATGGCTGTGAGAGGTCGATTTATTTTTCTTCCCTCCCTCGCACGCGTCCGATCCATCTTTCTTTCCGACACATAACATTGGAACCACAAACTTTTTTTCACGACACTTTCTCCCCCTTTGCAATTTTGCGCTCCCTCTCCTCTTCTCCTTCCCCTCTTTCTTTCTCTCTCTCTCTCTCTCTTGCGTTCATAGCGGAAGCAATTCAAAAACGTATTCGTCGCTCCCACCTGACCGTGGGTGAATGAAAACATTGTCGTCTGCTTTTTTGCCCTGGAGACCCCGAAAAAACGTGTCATCGAGATTTAAAAGTCCAGCTCCCCCCTCCCCCCTCTCGTTCTCCCCCATCGCGAGTTCCATTGACTAAAAAAATAAAAAGAGGCGAGAAATGCCTGCGGGCGACTGACGCGAGGAGGGGTCGACATTCCCCTCGTTTTTATTCCAACAACACACATTCTTATATACAGCAGTGTTTCGTCGTAATGTGTGGCTACGAGTTTTCTGCTTTTCTCTCTCTTCCTCTCTCGCCTCTTCCTTTTTCGCACATGCACGGCTTTTACCCCCAGGCACCTGTCGAGTGTGCGCGCCTACACACACATATGTATATATACACTGAGGGGCAGTAGCAGACAGAAGGGCGTTACTTGCAAGGATTTATGGGCCGCTCCTAAACGCATTCGCCTTTTCGTTCAGTAGCTATTCGCTTCGCTATCTGACATCGCATCGCACGATTCGCGACCCTCTTATTCGCTTTCACCCTTTCCTTCTTCGTCGCCCCTCTTGTGTTACAAACGGGAGTGGGCCTGAGA
>OX632358.1:2998888-3099123 GCA_951751655.1 Ophion costatus | reverse complement strand
AGAGAGAGAGAGAGAGAGAGAGAAGCGAATGCGGACGTCACACAGCCACCCCTTTTCGTTTTATCTACGCTCCGGCTCGTGTCGTCTCGTGCCACTGACTCCCCTAATGATCACCCTCGTATCTTACCGCTCGCTCATTGACCTTATTCATCTTTATATTCCCCGTTTCACGCTCCCGTTTCACAACTCTGCCCTTTGGCGTAGCACCTGTTTTGCTAATATCGTAGACTTTTTGGGCTGCCCTGCGTTTTCGAACGTTCGAGAAACTCCTTCGATCGCTCGAAACTCCTTCCGTTTCATATGCCACTGGAGAATTCCAATTTTACGATGCTAAAAGGCAATTGCCACGTCCTTGATGATCGACGGATTATGTTTGCCGTGTATCATTTATATTTATTTCTTTGATCCGCTCAACTATAACGGTTCAATTGAAATTAAAAGATTTCAACCGATTGTAATTTTGTGGGTTACGGAAGTCGTAGGGTAATATTGGAAAAAAACGTTCGTTTCGATTTCTTAAAGGGTTTTTCTCACTTTAGACACTAAAAAGGCTGTTTTCATGAATTTTTCTCATAGGTTTATATTATAGATATTGATATAAAAGTTGTGACACTTAATGAATATACTTTGGAAATACATTAAAAAATCTTTTTTTAAGTGTATTTATGTAGCCCAAACAAACGTTGTACGCGTTTTTCTCGAAACAACGTGCTTGACGGCTTGTTGATCAAATCTTCGGAACTACTGAACCGAGCCTTACGAAACTTTAACCACATATTCTTTACAACCATAGCTACAGCGCATATCAAGGATTTTCTTAACTTTGATATTTACTATTTTTTGCCAAAATCGGTGACAAAAACGTTTTTTTTTTTCGAAAAAATGTCCGCCATTTTGTTACTTTCCCGTACATAAATAATCGTACGATATGAGCTATAGCCATTAACATACTGAATCTGAAACGGTTAAATTTTTTTATTTCGGATGATGCATCCCCGAGATTTCATCAACAGCGCAGACCTACAATTTTTAGGACATTTTTTAACTACCATTTTCGTCTATAAATAATAACTTAAATAGACATTTAAAAACATTTATTTCGAATGTGTATTTATTACGCGTAACAACTTTGATATGAATATCTATAATATAAACCTAGCAAAAAATTCATGAAAATAGCCTTTTTAAGCGTCTAAAGTGAGAAGAACCCTTAACACGCTGTCACTTTTATGAAACTTGAAGTGGTATAAAACAGACATGATTGCGGTAGGGAAATAACAGTAGCGACACTCAAGGCAAACCGGGTGAGACAGACATATTGTGTGTTCCCGCCACCTTAAGGATCTATGGGAGATACAAGCCCAAGCAAAAGCTGCAAAAATGTGAAGTTCTCACATTTTTACTTCGTTCCACTGTTAGGGCTTAGGCTACTGTGACGACCCGAAAATCACGGTTGTTTATAAAAAATCATTTCGAAGGAATAAGTACGATTGAACAATCGGTTGAACATTTATTTGTATGTATATTAACAAAGTCGTGTATCAAATTTTATTAAAAATATTAATAGCTAAAGTTATAAATAATTTCGTGAAGGATCTACGAACGTGAGGGGGGGGGGGGCGTCTTAACGTTATACTTTATTTGGGCCGCTCTGTTGAAATGAAACGAAGAAAACGAGTTTTGTTCGTTTCCTTAAAATATATAATATTGGCTAAAACTTGACCGAGTTTTTTGTTGTTGTTGTCGTGTTTCAATAATCAATTATTTTTCTTTCGGCTTTTCGAGGAAAAATTGCATCATTATTGTTAATAACTAACGATAGAAAATGTTAAGAACAAAATCGTCGGTCAAGACTAAACTAGTATTACACCGAATAAGTGTACCAAATTTCAATCAACAATCAAAGAAATCAAACAGTCAATCCGTTCGTTGGATGTCGAGAAATCGTGTAGGTACACTGCTTTGAAAAACATAGTTTCGAGATAAACGCACTTAAAGTTTTTCTAGCAGTTGTATCGTTGTTATCATAAGTTCACCTTCACACTGCGATTTTTGCACCATATGCTGGACCTCCCTCTTCATTTTGCGTTGCCTCAAGCGACGATAGTCATTTTCACAGTGGCCCAACCCCTTAGAAAGAGCTTATTCGATTTACCTAGAAACTATTTTGCCAAGTAATTTTTAAAAATCAACCCTTCAGTGGTTGATATACCAAATCTGGCACATGTACTTTAAAAAGCTTCAAAACATTGCCTGCTGAGTGAGTGTACGTATTAGTTTCTTTAAACCACCTTAAACGGACCGAACAAGCCTTACAAACCGGAACTTTCCGAAACTTTCCGGAAAATCCAATGTGACGACAGATTCTTTTAACAAATACGTGGCGTCGCAGAAGTTGCTTGAGAAGAATCGCGTAAAGGGGAGAGAAAATAATTTTTTTTCACCCTTGACCCGTTGGTCCTTCTAAGTGAAGGCCAAATAAACTTGCTTGGTCCTTTTATAAAAAGTAATTGGACTTTTTTTGTACGTTTGAATTGAAAAAATATAATAAACCCATTGTTTAAATTAAAATCAAATATACTCTAAGATAAATCAGATTTTTAGATATGGTGAAACAAGCGATGATGTTTCCAGGAGAATTTTTTTGAATTGGCGTTCTTTTTTTACTTTTTCAATGTTTGGCAAAGGGATTTCGTATCTTTTAGAAAGTAAAAAACCCCTTTTTTCGTTGAGCCTCAGTTTAAAGAGAAGTGAATTTCAAATATGTCTGTAGAAACTATACATCTCTAGTTTGAAATTAGTATTGAGCAGGGAAAAGTATTTCCAGATATTTGAATTGATCGAAACCTGGGAAATAGCACCTGTAACATTCGTTGTAGCATAATCAATGGCTTTACTATCTTCAGGTCCAGCATGTTAAGGAAGCTTTCCAGTGTGACAGCCCGAAAAATCGCTGTTTTTTGCGATTTTTTTTTTTAAAGAAAAAATAATCTAATCGGTCTGGTTTTTTTTGTACATTAATTGGGTATTGAATAATACAAAACAATTTTTTAAAGATCGATTTATTTATTAATTAATATCTATAAAAATGATGAAACAATTGTTGCAGAAAATGCACTTGGATGTGGTGTCCACGTTGGGGGTCACAATTTTGATCTGAAACAAAAAACACAAAAAGATTATTGATCGGTATATAATTGGCTTTCGTGCTATGGAGGCTTTTTTTTTTTTTTTTGCAAAAATGGCGCCGGTTTGAACAAAAAGTATCGATTTTAGCATTTTTTTTGGCAGTTTTTTTTACAAAAAATAGGAAGATGTCAAAAAAAAAAAAAAGCTTCCATAGCACGATAAACAATGACGTTAAGAATATTGTGTAAAAAATTCAACTCGATAGCTTTAAAACTCTGCCCTCCAAGTTGGACACCGTTTTGAAAAATGCTGTTTCGAGAAAAACGCGTTCAAAGTTTCGCTGTAGCTGTAGCGCTCCGTTGCCTTCTTCCAAGAAATGCTGTACAGTAACCGAAATAATCTGAATTTCGGCATGAAAATTTCAGGGAATATTCGGAAGAGTGTATACTATTCGATAAAGCAAAAAAAAAAAAAATCGATTTTTTGAAAATTTCACACTGGAAAGCTCCCTTAAGCTTTACCATGTGCCTCCTTTTATGAGAATCCATTTATTGGACAATGCTGAAGGACACTAATCTTCTTTCTTCATCTTCACTTTCCACTACTTGATTTTTTCTTACCTGTATTCGATTCTCGAAAATTTGACATTTCGGCCTTTATTTCCTTCGTTATAACGTAAATCGATTATTGTCGTGCGATCCATAATTTCAGAGAACTCTTTGAGGTCTGAATCTGATGCAAAGGACTTTCGTCAAATTTATTTTTGGCTCTGAAAAGTGCCATGTGTTTTTTTTGAGGTTACAGCCTATGTTAAATTGATATGGCCTTAAAAAGGGCCATTTCTTTTTTTTGCACTTTGCACTTCTAACTTTTTACAACTGGATGAAAAAATATTCTTGCACACTTTGCCCCTACTTACTACTGCTCGTTCAGAGTAGAAATGGCTTGCGGGATGAGCCGCCAACGCTTCACCATACTCCGGCCACAGAGTGTACTACTAAGAGTATAAATTTGCTAGTTAATTCAAATTGAAAGATGCAATCAAACCCGTTTAGTCTAGGCGACTACGTATTCTTTTTTTCGAGCAAATAATACCCAATATCAACATTATTCGAAGCCGATACATTGCTTATTACACAACGACGTTGAATAGATATTGATTTCATTAAATCAACATGCAGTAGAACCTCGATTATCCGAACTAATTGGGACCGGACATCGTTCGGATAATCAAAAAATTCCGATAATTGAAAATATATCTCAGATTTCTGGGAACATCAGCTCATGTAATATAAATAGTATCGAAAATTATCTTTATTAATCCAACGACTCCAAATTCTTTATTTGATAGCAATAAACAATGAATGAAGTTTCAAATTTCAACTTTCAACTTTCAATTCTTATATTACCACTATACTCGTGGAGTTAAATCACAATTGGAGCTTGAAATAATGATCAATTTTTGGTTGTCTCGTAGTATTTGTGCGTTTCGAATTTGTTTGAAGAGCAGCAGCTGTGTGGGACTATTTTTCGGTTGGGTTTCAATTCATTCCAAAGCGGTTTCTCGTATATATACATACAGTGTATATGAGGCGTACCATGTCACATCAGCCAGTAAAAAGAAATTCCACAAATAATTTTGAAAAATCGAGTTACTTTATCGAAAAATATTCACCGAGTATCAAAATAAAAAAAAAAAATTCTGACGTTTTTTCTCGTTAATTATCATTTTTTAACATTTTTCCATTCAAATGGCTGTATCTTTGGCGGGATTTGATGTTTTTACATTAGTAAAAAACGAAAATTTGCGTCTTTTCATGGCCTTCCAGAAAAAAATTAATTTAGATTTTATTGAGCAAGTCGACCGGCCGTTGCAGAGCAAAATATGCAGAAATTTTTTTTTTCTCAAGGAAAGACAGTCGTTATTTAATTTTTTTGAATTGCCCCGAATTGTGAATACGAAAAACGGATTTTTCGTATTTTTTATATTATGGGATTCCTAAACACCGTGAAGTAACAGCTATTTTTTTATTTTTTTATTTTTTTAAATTAATATTTGATTGAAGAGTGTGGAGCACTCATGTGACATATATGTCGTATGTATTTCAAAGCACTCGCTATATGTGTCTCGCTGTATGTGAAGAGTGCTCCACACTCTTCAATCCAATACTAATAAAAAATAATTAAAAAATAGCTGTTACTTCACGGTGTTTAGGAATCCCACAATATAAAAAATACGAAAAATCCGTTTTTCGTATTCACAATTCGGGAAAATTTTAAAAACTAAAATAACGAGTGTCTTTCCTTGAGAAAAAAAAATATTTTTGCATATTTTGCCCTGCAACGGACGTTCGACATGCTTAATAAAATCTAAAATAATTATTTTCTGAAAGGCCATGAGAAGACGGACATTTTTGTTTTTTACGAATGTAAATACGTCAAGTCCTGCCAAAGATACAGCCATTTGAATGGAAAAATGTTAAAAAATGGCAATCAACGAGAAAAAACAGAATTTTTGTTGCAATTTAAAAACTCATTATCTCCCAATCTGAATGAGTCGAAGAATGAGTTTGAACGAGGCGATATAACCGTATGGTCAACTTTGTTCGTAGATACCGAGACGATCCGATCGGCGAAGAGTCCACGATAAGAGAACGAGACAGTGGGCGGCGAGGAGCGTGTGGTCGGAGGTGTGCGCGGAGGATCTCGGTTTGATCGTTGCACCGGTGACGTCTTCGTCCAAACGCTGCGCGGGGCCGGCAACGAGCGACGAGAGACGCGCCACGATTGGACCACTCTCGGCGAGTCGGGGCTCGATGAAAAAATCCAAATTCTACAGACGGCAAAGAACGAGTTCTCACTCGACGCAGATACGTTCGGCGTATTTCGTAAATTGTGTATTTCGCGAGGCTTCGTACGGCCAAAGAGTTGGCTCGAACACCGATGAGCAATCGAGCCAACGATCGCAGGAATTTCGCAGAACCACCGATCCGTCGTTACGGAGAAAAACTGTCGTCCGCAATCCCTTCAACGTTTTTCGCAACGTCAACGATAATCGCGAACTCGCGGAGTATCGATTGGGCGACGAGGATTCGTCCTCGGAAAGCAATCACGAGAACGAACGCACGCCCGAGAGGAGAACGAGAAGCAAAGAGGTACGAGGCATCGGGAGAATCGCGAGAAAGCGCAACCGCAAAAAACGAGCGCACGAGCTGGCGAAACTCGTGTCGAGGACCAGCGAGGAAAGCAACGGTCGCGTCATTGACGAGCCCGTCGAGACGGAACCAACGAAAAAATCGTGCGAGAGACCGACGAAATTTCGCGCCGATGTTTCGACCACGAGAACGAACGAGAAGAGCGTTCGAAAAAGCGACAGGAAGTGTGCGAAGGTAACGAAAAATGATTACGAAAACTCGGACATTGACGAATCATTGTTGGTCGATCCGTTCACCGATCTTCCGCAGTCCCTACTCGAGACCATCGACGAGAGTGTCGATCTGACGAGACCGGAGTTTGACGTAATTCGAGATTTGGCCTTCGAGTCCGACGAGGTCCTCTCCACGACCATCGAGACTATCGAAGAATATTCATCGTCGCGTCGCGACACCCTCGCAGCCGGAACAACAACGAAAACTTCGCGAACTCCGCGAAACTCGAGAAAAGTACATTTCGGCGCGAACGGGTCGCGAGAGAGCGACGAAGGTGATCGTGAAAAACCACGTGGGTCGAACAACGAGGCTTTCGATGACGATCCGCAAAATGGCTGCGATAGCACAGTCCCGGAAAGACGGCGTCGATCGGCAGACGGCGCTGTCGTCGCCGCTGGCAGAACGGCCGGTGTGCACGTGGAGCGACGCAACGGTTGGGCGAAAACGTCGATGCCGGAAAAACGTCGTAGACCGGTGGACGACGGGATACGAGTGACGCGATCGTCGACGCGAAATTTCATTGCGAACGAAGAGAACAAGGACGCGAGACGAGCGATCGGCACCATAGTATGGGGCAACTGTAAGGGATGGTGGCCCGCGTTCGTCGTCGATCCCGATGACGTCGGTATGCCTACGCTGCCGGAGAAAACTTGGGTATGCTGGATCTGGGAGTACAAAATCTCCAACTTGCGCGGCAAAACGCAGATTCAGTCGTTCTCGACTTGTCTACGCGAGCGTATGATCGAGACACTCGGCTCGAAGGAGAACTCGAGGGATCCTCGTTACAGGGCTTGTCTCGAGACGATCGAGCTCATCAACGACGAGATACTGAAGCTCGGGCCTTTGACGAAGCCCCATCACGTTTGGGCGGAGAGACACCTGACGGGCCTCGAAAACATCGATCGCTTGATCCTCCATCCTTATCCGTCGACCGTAAAGCCACGATTGGACGAGCTGAAAAGAGCCAATTCTAAAGCAACGGAAAAATATTTATCCGAGTCGAAGGAGCATGCCGAAAAAGCCGCGTTATCGAGGAAAATCTCGAGTTCCGTGAGAAACGTCGCGACGAAGAGCACGTCGGTACCTGTGACCGGGCACTTGCCCTTGATGAAGCAAAAAGCCGGTGTGATCGCGTGGGCCAAGATAACGGGCCAGGTATGGTGGCCAGCGGTCATAGTGGACTATCGGGATTGCGGCATGAAAGAGCCGAGTTTCGGTTGCCAGTGGATCGTGTGGTACGGCGACAACACGATGTCACAGGTCAATCATCGTTTCTTCCTTTCGTTCGAAAGCGGCATCTCACTGATGAAGGAATACGCGAAGAAATGCAGGCGGGAGTGCTACCGCAGAGGCGTCGTGGACGCTGCCCGAGATTATTGTTCTCGTTACGGGTACAAAGCCGAGGACTGGGAAATGGACGAGATATTCGCTTGGTTCGAGACCAACGACGAGGAAAACTCCGGCCCGTCCGACCGTCCGGCGAACAACTCGTTGCCCGGAATTCCCGGCAATTCCGAAATCCCACAGAGATATCCGTCTGGTATCGTCGAAACGTTGCGCAAGCACAGAAGCAACTGGACCGTGGCAGCGGCGCGGGAGCACGCGATCCGAGAGACCGATATCGTCGGTCGCGTGGTTACCTGCGGGCTGAACATCGAAGAGACATGCTTGATGTGCCTGAACGATTGCGCGGGAGACGCGAACAGTACGGAACATCCCTTCTTCGTGGGTAAATTGTGCGAGGCGTGCTCGGACAAGTACAAACCAACGATATTCGCGTACGGCGACGATGGAAAGTGCTTTTTTTGCACGATATGCGCAGGCTCGGATACGGTCGTGATGTGCGATAGGGACGATTGTCCGCGGGTCTATTGCACGGCTTGCGTCAAGTATCTCGTAGCGCCCAAATTCTACGAGGATATAATGCTCAAGGATCCATGGTTGTGTTTCGTCTGCGATCGGTCCGAGATGTTCACGAGGAACGGTTTTCTCAAGCCACGACACGGCTGGCACGACCGAGTCGCTCGTTTGTTTCGTTCGAGCGTTGACTCGGTGGCGAAGCATTTGGAACTCTACAACAAAAGCGACAAGCGTAAGATTCGAGTACTGTCGTTGTTCGATGGTATAAGCGCGGGTCTTGTGGTGCTGAAAAAATTGGGCATACAGGTCGAGGCTTATTACGCGAGCGAGATCGACCCGGACGCCGAGATGGTGAGTTCCGCTCATCACGGCCGCGAGATCGAACGATTGGGCGACGTTAGATCGATAAGCGAGGAAAAGATACGCGAGATCTTACCGATTGATCTTCTGATCGGGGGCTCGCCCTGCAACGATCTCAGTCTCGTTAATCCGTTGCGTCTTGGGCTTCACGATCCAAACGGCACGGGCGTTCTGTTCTTCGAGTATTGCCGGATCAAGAATCTTCTCGGGATGCTCAACGGTGAACATTTCTTCTGGCTGTTCGAGAACGTTGCCTCGATGCCCGGTATATATCGCAAAGAGATAAACGAACATCTCGGACGCGAACCCGAGCTCATCGACTCGGCCAATTATTCGCCCCAACACAGGCCAAGATTGTATTGGAGCAATTTGCCGATCGTCTCGTTTCCTCTGTCCAGCCAGGATCTCGAAGACGTACTCACGCCCAATTGCAACAGGCACGCACTCGTGAAGAAAATACGCACCGTCACGACCCGGGTGAACTCGCTTAGACAGGGCAGAGACGCACTCAAGCCGATACTCATGAACGAGGCCAACGACACACTCTGGATCACCGAGCTCGAGGAAATCTTCGGCTTTCCCAAACACTACACCGACGTGAAAAACTTGTGCGCCACCAAGCGACAAAAGCTCATCGCCATGTCATGGAGCGTGCAGACCATCGTGGAAATCATGAGGCCGCTTTGCAACTTTTTTTCCACTCGCAACGACGTAACCTAGCAAAAGAAAAGACAGCCTTTTTTTTTTTAGAGAAAAACTTTATTTAAAAATGTTTTATTTCGTGAAAATTACTCGCCAACCGCCTGGATTTTTTTGGCTTTGCTTCTTTAAACGTTTTTCCTTTTCTTCAACAGCCCGCGCAACGAAAAAGCAACTCCAATTTTGCACTTTTTTGCTATGATTTTGTCGATGCTCTTTTTTACGCCGCCGGTCAAGTATCGACTTGATAACGCGTTCGGACGTATCCTCTGCGTGGTCCACGACTCGTCGGCAAGTCGTACTCGCTCCCGGTGTAGGGCGCGCCTTGCTGGTTCAATTGCAACAGGCACTGCGGAACGTTCACGATCCCGACGAGACAGTTTACGTGTTTCGCGTGAGACGGTGGAAGCGGCGTGTTCAAAAACATTTGCTCTTTCTCCATGTCGACGCCGCGTAATATACCTGGCGAATGAAAAAACACGTGCTTTTTTATCCTCATTCTTCGACCGTGAAGCATCTCGAGCGCGGGCGACTGACAAGCTGCAGTAGACGAATCAGTGTGCAAACGTGGAACAAGAATTACAAATTATCGCGTTCCATGGAACGTGAACAATGTTGTCTCTCGTTTGCTCAGTGTGGATAATGCTTCCAATCGTTTTTACAGCAGAATTTACGAACTTTATAGCTGGCTTTGATGGAGAACAACGTACGCGTTTATAAGGAATAAACACAACCATTCGTTTGTGAGAGAAAATAAGAAAATCGCTGTTTTTTTTTAATCGTTGAAGCAATGAAGATTTTTTTTTGGAACGCTTTTGTCATCGACGTTTTCAGTTCATAACGGATTTGACTGTACTTTTTTTTTTCATTCCGATGGCATTTATTTACGTACCGAAACCGTAGCACGTGGACAACGGAGGTTTTACGAGAACTCTCGGATAAGGTGATGCTACGCTGTTCTCGTTGTCGGATTTGTCCGTTGATTCTGCATCAACGCCGCACAGAGCAACGATATTTCCGTTCATCGCCGACAATACCTGGGGAACGAAGGCTCCAGCCATCGAAACGCTCATTGCCGCGAATGGAATCCTAGAAAATCAAGCCTGCTATGTAGAAACCATGACAATGTCGATTAAGAAAAGATACACCGCCGCATTGTAAAAACGGATGAGTGCGACATGTTACAAAGAATTGCATTGTAAGAAAAAAATAAAGCTACCTTTTAGAAACAAAGTTCTACTTTACTTAAAAAAAGCGTATATTAAATTTGAGAAACACCAGCCGACTTTTCAATAAAAAAATTAACCGCGAGTCAGGGCAAAAAGTAAATGCACAAATTCATTGCTCACACGTAGGGAGGTGCGGCGTTGATGGTCAACGAGAGACCCCGAACGTGAGATATAGCGGGGTCAGCGACGTTGGCAATTTCGCTGAGATAAGAGATCATGGTGAGGTCGCGCTGTTGATGTGCCTCAAGGTTCCAAGATTCCGCGATTCCGATGCATGTTTCGGCCTCTGAGTAAATAACGTGTAATCGATGCCTCGTAGCTTTCTCCCTGATCGTTGTGCCTCTCTTCCACGTCATCCATCCAAGACTCTTCGGGTAGCGAAAACAAGGTGACGGAAAAAAAGAACTCGGCACGTTTTTCGCACGTACCCGATAGATACATCGTGAAATTTCGCGATTATACGAATATTACCTGACGATCGATGACCTGACGACTGAGCGTATCGTCAAAATTATTCTTCGAACGCTTCGAGATTATCTGAATGACGTCGGTGGGTAACAGAGCTTTGATGACGTAGCTCGCAACGTCCCAACCGATTCCCTTGCAAAAACCCATGGTGTTGACGACAACCGGACGACGAGACAGCCTCGGATCGTCGTTGAGACGGCGGACGAGTTTCTCGACGGCTTCGACGTAGTGGGTGAGACAACGCGTCACGTCGATGCTACCGAGATAAAGCTGGAAGTACGGGGTCCGAAGATGCGTGAAATTCGGTCCGAGAAGGGGCTCCTCGACGATCGTCAGGGACATACAACCGGCGGGCGTGAATTCAGCCTGGCCAGGATCAAGATCGAGGAAAACAACGGACTCGCACGTTCCCAGCAATTTATTAACGAGATAACGCGCCGTCGTAGATTTACCGACTGCCTTGCCACCGGTGACGATCGTTCGCGAGTTTTCCCTCGTCTCCCAATCGTAGCTGATCGCGTCGGCGACGTCGTCGATACCTCGCGAGTCTATCACCGTTTTCTGGTGAGAATCGTTCAAGCGTAAATTCGACTGGAGAACAATTTCGGCGCGGCGCGGTTCCCGCCACGAGTGATTCGACGGATCGTCGATCCGTGGAAATAGACGATGAGGAAAATGCGCAGCGAGAAAATTCGTCAATCGATCGTCGAAGTTTTCCAATAACAAAACAGCCCATCCTTCCTCCGTGCAGCTCACATCCGACTGCAGACGATTCGCCAATTTACTGTCGTCGCACTCTTCGCCCAAAATTCGCCAAACGTTCGACAGACTCATGTTGGTCGTCTCGCTGTCGATCGCCTCAACGGCGATGGGACTGTAAGCTCTCGGCGCATAAATCGGAAGAAACGAATTGTTTTGGGCGGCGCTCATGGAATAACCGTAGACTCTCACAGCGCCGTACAGCACTCGAACTTTTAACTTTCCGTGAAATGAAAATTTACAATCGGCCTCCATTATCACCAGTACTTTGTTTCTGAAGCAGTAGAAACGCGGCGATTGCTTCTCATTTCTCTCTTCCACGTTCGGAAGAGTGGTAGAGTATTCGGAAACGTGCGAGTTTATTACGACGGACGGTTCTACGCTTTCCACGGTCGGGTGTTTTTTGGCGGTTGACGAATCGGAGCTGGACTGTCCGCTTGGAAATACTTGCGACTTTTCTATGTCCGTCGTCACCGGTTCGCGCTCTGCGGTTTTAGTTTTCCGAGAGTTTTTTTTCGACTCGGTACTCGGCTTTATGCACTCGGCAATTGTAACGCGAGCTCGGTTCGCCGTTCCTTCTTTGCTCATCGTTTTGCATTTGACTAATGTACCCGGTGAAACGCCGGCTACGATCGGACGAGCTGTTACTTTGTACCGCAGCGGCAACGGTATACTCGGAAGTTCTTCACCTGTATCCTCGACGACTACGGGATGACCCATTTTCTTCTTTTTTTTCCTCAACGCTTTGCCTAGACTTGGCTCGGATGCTGCAGGTTTTTACACAACGATAATTAACATGTATCCTTCGTCAATGAAAATGTAACTCGTGTTTGGATTTTCGTCAGCAAATATTCTACTCGAATTCCAATTTTGTCAGCGGAGGAAATCGATGGTAAATATTCGTTTTCGAGAATATTTACGATGTGCATCGAAATATAAATTCTATTTTTGGAGATTGACGAATGAGTCTATTTTGAAAAAATCTGATTAAAAACATAAGTTAACAACGATACTCACTATTTTCTTGATCGACAATTTTTGATCTTCTCGTCAGATTCGGAGGAACACCTTTCGACATTTTATTCGTAGTTTCCACCATGCCGAAGGCAGGTTGACCGTTGTGATGCATGGGTGGGTCTTTTTTAATCTCCTGCGCATTGTGAATGTTGCCCTTTTTCCCCATTGTTTCTATTATCGACAACTATTTTACAGTGTTTTATATACGATCAACTTTATGCATATCTTCATTATATTTTTTGATCATAAAGGATTGATCGCTCGGTCGTTTGGCTTATTGTTAAATCAGCTGGTTCAACTCCTTTTATTTTCCCCTGATTGACCGTACACGTGGTCCTCGAAGAATTCCTTTATTGAAACTAACGTCTGTTTGCGCCGGCTGCCGACAACAACGAAGCCTCCTTACCAGCGGAGCGAGGTGGAGAGCGCAACTCTGCTAGGGAGGTTTCCTTTCTCTTTCACCGACAAATCCTACGGTTTGGCGTAGTGACATTTTTGCCGGCATTCTTTTTTGCTATTGCTTTTATACTCATCTGTCTTATCTTGCATAAATACTTTATTTATTGTTAATATCTGTGGACTATTTTTATACACCTCAATGATGCCCACAAGCTCTCGGTCACGTGCGCCATCTACCTTATTTTTTACGCGCAACCGCAAGCTTTATCGGGCGCTAGCACCATTGCTAGCCCAGACTATATCTGTACTTTTTGTTTTATTTAATTATTGTAATATTATATTCCAGATGGCGCTATTGTTGGAAATAATTGGCACAATTGATTTTTCATTTACGTGCTATTGAAACTATCAAAAGTGTTATCAATTTACTTGAATATTTTGTTTTTGTCCAAATCGGCGGATTATTTTGTAGAGATAATCACCGTAACATGATCTTGTGTTTCGTGAGCTCGAGTTGCCATAAAATGTCCTTCAGAGGTCGCCGTTAAAAGGCGTCAACGAGGAATTTAAAAATAGCATCTATTGATGTTACCTCAGTAGTATTACATTGTAGATATAAAAGTATTTTCATATTCGGAGTATTGAAATTACTTTGAAATTAAAAAGACCAATAACTTGCGATTATCCGATAGGATAGCTTCGTTCAGGTTATACGAGAGCGTCGCGCTTGACGCTTCAATATTTATCCGAGTCGTTCGACTCTGCAGTTCCCGGATCGACGGCACCTCCCCTGCGCGATGATTGATCGATTAATAAAAAAAAGTCGATGTTGAGTATCGATAAACAAAAGGAAGAGAACAACAAATTCAACTGAGATTAAAAAAGGTCCGGTACTTCAAGGAAAAACCGCGCGCGTATAACGACCGAACAGTGCGAAGAAATCAAACACAGTGAAAAAGTGGAGGGAGCCAAACGTGCGTGGTGTGGCACACAAGATTTTTCGGAGCGGCGCGTTTTGCCCATGCCTCGAGTCCTCGTTCTTTTGACCGTGAGCTTGTAGGACACGAATTTGTGCTATTTGTTACGTTCGTAAGGTGGGCAAATTTGTCGCGTTCTTTGCCACAAAATGACACAGACTGTGGAAATGGGTGAATGCGTTATATTCAACACGATATCCGGTAAGTAATAAGAGTAACGAAGGTTATGAGTTTTCATACGCGCGCAACGGAGGTTATATTTTAGGCCATCAGCCGCGAGGCATCGGTCGAATATCGCACGGAAATATCAGAAAAACGAGTTTACTGTTTTCTATTGGCCAAAAAAGAATTCGACGAAAACTCGCGGCACGTCAACTGTCCGAAATGTCTTCTAGGTCAAATTCAGTCAAGTACTGTTCTTTTCCATTTGTCTTTGTGCAAGAAACTTCACTTCAATTGCCATATTTGCTCCGACCACGTATTTTCCGCTTCGACAGTGCCGCTTTACCCATCGATGAGAAAAATATTCGAATTATCGAGAAATATGTCCATTCCTGTTTTTTCATCAGCGCTGCGCAAGGTATACTTCGAAGCCGTTGGAACTCCGGTGTTACACGCCGCGGCTCACACCAGACTGAGGACTCAATTCGAAAGGAATACGGAGACCGGCCAGGTATCGGAGTCGTCGGGCGACGAAGAGAACACGGAGGATCAGTTCGAAGATGATTTGGACTATTTGCGCTCGCTGGATCCCAAGGAGTGGAAGGAACAGGATCATTACGCGGTACTGGGGCTCAGAAAGCTCAGGCACAAAGCCACGGAGGACATGATCAAGAGAGCCTGTAAGCGTTAAAAATATACATTCGGCTTCTTACTCGCCTCGTACGCGGCATTAACCGACGTTTCATCCGTAGACAAACAAAAGATCCTGAAACATCATCCGGACAAGAGAAAGGCGATGGGCGAAGAGATACGAGAGGACGACGACTATTTTACTTGCATAACGCGAGCCTGGGAGATGCTCGGCAACCCTGTGAAGCGACGCAGTTACGACAGCGTCGATTCTCACTTCAGCGACGATTTGCCCGACGAGAAAGATGCCAAAAACAATTTTTACGACACAATGGGACGTGCCTTCGAGGAGAACGCCAGATGGTCCGTCAAGAAGCCGGTACCGCAACTGGGCGATCCGAATACATTGCGCGATCAAGTGGAGCGCTTTTATTCGTTCTGGTACGAGTTCGAGTCGTGGCGCGAGTACTCGTACCTCGACGAGGAGGACAAAGAGAGCGGTCAAGAGTAAGTAACCCAGCGCAACGCGGACGTTTTGTTTTTCCATCTCGAGAAGTCTTCTCACCGATGTTCTTTTTCGCAGCCGCGACATGAGGAAGTGGATCGAAAAGAAGAACAAGGCGACCCGCGCCAAACGAAAGAAAGAAGAGATGGCGCGGATACGCTCGCTCGTCGACGTAGCGTACAACACCGATCCGAGGATAAAGAAATTCCAGCAGGAGGACAAGGATCGAAAGACAGCGGCGAAGAGAGCGAAGCAAGAGGCGGCCAAGGCGCGTCAGCAGGAGGAGGAGAGATTGGCGCGCGAGGCAGCGGCAAAGGAGCGGGAGGAGCGCGAGAAACGTGACGCCGAGGAGAAGGCGCGTAACGACGTTCTCAAGCAGGAGAGGGAGACGCTGAAGAAAGCCTTGAAGAAGGAGCGCAAGGCGCTTCGCGATCTGTGCAAGAGCAACGATTACTTCGCCCAGACTCCGGCCGAGAGCATAAGAAATATGGAAAGCGTGGAGAAGATTTGCGAGCTGTTCAAGCTCGCTCAGCTAGAAGAGGCCATTAAGGATTTGCAAGCCAACGGTCGCAAAGCTTTCGTCGAAATCGTGACCGAAACGGAAAAGAGAATGGAAGCGGAGAGGCGAGTCGGCGTGACCAACAACGATCCGCGTTCCACCCCAGAGAAACAAGTGAAAGCGCATTTGGTACCGTGGACCGAACACGATTTGCAATTACTCATAAAAGCTGTGAATCTCTTTCCCGCCGGTACTAATCAACGCTGGGACGTTGTTGCCAATTTTATAAATCAACACGGTAATTCGGCGAACGGTATAAAACGGGATGCCAAAGAGGTTTTGGCGAAAGCCAAGGATTTGCAGTCGACCGACTTCAGCAAATCGAGCCTCAAGGAGCAGGCCAACAAAAAAGCTTACGACAATTTTGTCGCCGAGAAGAAGAGCAAAGAGGCAATTGACGAGAGAATGCCAGCTTTCACGGAGCGTCTCGATAATCCGATATCAAACGGCACTGCCGACGAGGTCAGGAAAGACGACGCGCCACAGCAACAACAGCAAACGACGATCGTTGCTTCGCAACCTTGGACACCCGCCGAACAAAAGCTCTTGGAGCAAGCTCTCAAGACTTATTCCGCGCCTGTTGCCGATAGGTGGGATCAGATCGCCAGTTGCATACCTACGAGGACGAAAAAGGAGTGCATGAGACGATACAAGGTTAGAAACGCCCTCCCGCAAAACTACTTCTCATTATTGTTCAACGAAAATGTATATTGTTTCTTTTCCACTTTGCAGGAACTTGTGGAGCTCATCAAAGCTAAAAAGGCAGCTCAAGTTATGAAGTAGTAGCGAATGTGTTGTTCCTCGTGCCCCTTTCTCATCCGTTTGGTTGATTCTTTCAAATCTCGATCCGAATCTGACTTACGTTTCTGTTCGTTTTTTCTGCTCTTTTCGCGGTAACCAGCTTCACGGAAAAGCGTCAGCTCGAGTAAAATCTTGGCTCACGAAGATAAATGCGAAGCAAGGAAGCGAGGGCTACGTACTTCTACGCGAGCCTAAGCCCGTTTCGGCAGAATGCAGTATACCCACAAACAATGCGTGTACACCGTCTGTATATTGTTATGTAAAATAATAGAAATATACGTATGATACAATGAGATTAAAGATTTTGACAACTCCGCCAAGTCAATTGGTTGTGAGCATTGAACGACGCTTCCGCAGCTTCAAAGTTAATTAGTAATAGCAGTGCCCGCGACTATGTACGCGCAGACGACTGAAATACGTACCGATGCCGTTTTGTCGAATGAACTTTTTGAAACTTTAATTTCACATATCTTTTGATCGAGCGAGCCAATCGCTATGAAATAAAGCTCGATATTTTTCTGGAAACTCCATCCGGATTGGGTCGAAAATTGCAAAAAGAATCTTAATGCATTCTATCACTTATCCTTCATCCCCCCCCCCCCTCAATTCATTTTTCTGCGAATATTGTCAATGTACAGACACGCAAAGCGTACAGTTTTATATGAAGAGATTTAAAAAATTTCCAATCTGTTATTTTTTTAACCAACAGCAGCTACGAATTCCAAGTCTCACATAAAATTGTTCAAATACATAATATGGTGGCTAGAATCTCGTCAAATTGACTAAGTATTTTTTTGTTTTTGTTCACGAAAACTAATGTTTTCCAGCAATTGCAATGATTTTATACGCGAATTACCCACGGTATACCATTTTCATGGATTTTGACTTTGAAACGAAGAGGTTAGGAGAATCGGGGCCGAGAGAGGACACCGCTACGACACACGGACGGGCGAAGTGACGAAATTGTAGCTATAAAACTCGAAAAAGGTGGCATGAAGATGAAATGAGGAAGGGAGTGCAGTATAAAGCGCTCTTTCGCAAAGTTCTCCTCGAGCCCTCGTAAGCTCGATGCTGATTGTTGTTCTCAATCAATTTGCATAATTGTGAATCGACAAATGTTCAGAAATGCGTCGGTGCTACAACAACGCATTGTACGTGGGATTTTCATTGAATTCTATTGCACCATCTTCGACAAAATTCGACGAACAATCGTAGGATGAAATATTTGAAATTACACCGGCCAAAAAGTTGATTACGAGGAATATTTTTTGGAAAAATATTCGAACGTGATTTCTTAGGGATGTTGAGTCCCAAATCGCAAATGATAATAAAATTCTGAAAATTTGTTTTTTGTATGAAGTATTTCAGAGGTCGTGTAAACATTTCACGACAATTAGGAAGCTTGTTATTGAACAATTAACATTAACACGTTTCATAGGGACTCAACATCCTTAATCACGGTGATAGAAAAGAATGATGTACTTTCGCGAAAGTAAAAAAAAAACGCTCGTGTATTGAGATCCTTGAAACTCGTGTATTTTTTTTCTTCAATTCGGCACAATCTCGACAACAACAGCAACACAACAAACTTTCGTGTTAAATCGTCTCCATTTGGCAGAATCATTGCTTTCCACAAACTTTCACTTGTTTCCTCACATCATTTTTTAATATTCTTTCTGCATCTGTCTCTCATCGCGAACGTTGCCATGACAGAAAGTCTGCATTGACATTGTAAACTGCGATTTTCATCGTTTCAATTCGTGCAAAAGGATAAATGAGAACGATATAGTATATGTATGTATATATATATATATATATATATATAGTTTCGAATAAAATGTACACGTTATACATCGCTCTGTATAAATCCTCGTCGAACGAATTTACACGTCATAACTGACTTATATAACCTATCTAACGCGACCGAAAGTTTACTTTTCTCTTCTTCCCTTTGTCACTTATGGAACTAAATAAATCGAAAAATTTGGCTAATAGTTTCGCAAATAACCGTATTATGTCAATTCGCCTATTTACAATAATCTAAGCCGAACGATGGTCACGCGGATATTTATCTCTCACTCCCTCTATATCTCGACCATGATTTTTTTTTACATCGTTTTGTGCACGCGTATCAACGCGTTTTCGGATATAACAATAACTGCTTATTTAAGAAAATATGTGTAAATTATCGATCGCAAATGTTAATTCGCAAAAGCGTTATTTATTTTTTTCTCACCACACGGTTCCTCAGAGTCAGGGCGGCGGTCATTTTCCATTTTTCGTTTTTTTTTTCTTTTGTTTTGCTTCAATCGTTCGTTTTCAGCCCAACGTCGCTCGACGATAATTTTATCGTGTACTTATTGTGCGCAAATACGATCGAGCGAGTTTACGATGTAGCGCGACTATGCGACTTGACCATTCTGTACTCGTCGTCGAAGAAAAGATGCTAAATCATTTTTGCGCGTCCTCCGTATTTCGCGTATCGGTAACTGTGTATGCGGTAATATTACGCCCTCGCACGCATGCGCGACAATACAAATTGGCTCGAGGAAAGAAATATATCGTGGACAATCAGGCACTCGTCAGTGATATTTGGTCGGTTGATTTTTTTTTATAATCGCTTTTCTTTTTTCTTCGCTTAACAGGGAGGAAGGGATAGATTAATCGGGAAGGGCGAGCTTAACTAATCGAACGTATATTGTAATGTCTTGGGTCATTCAAAGAGTCTTTTTCGTTTGTGCGCGAGGCCCGACATCTCCTGGATTCGTGCGGTACTAAAAAACGATCGTGCAAAGTTTGCGTACGGCATATTTTTCAATACTTAAACGACAACAATTGATCGACTTTTTTTTTTTAAGGGTCAACGCCGGTTTTTTTCTTCTCTCTTCGTTTTAGTTTCGTTTCTGATCACAGTTTTATACATTTTGCACACGGGTATGCGGTGTTTCTCGGTATGCAGGATGGTCTTTCTCGCGCGCTCGTTTTTCTCTCTGTGTGTGTGTGTTTTTCGAACATCCGCTATGATCGCTATGGATCATGATTTTCCCCCTTCGTTTAAACTGTAAATACTTTTTACAATAGTATAAAAAGACATTAGATAGTACATTGTAAATACGAGAAGGACAACGTCGAAAAGCAAATACGATAAAATTGAGTGTATATAATTATGTTTCCTAATGATTCTCACGGTCGTCATCGCTGTCTCTCTTTTACCGTTGTCCTTCCACGGGTTAATCGTTACTCCAAATTGTTCGCTCGCGTAACGTACTTCGTGGATCTTTAATTTTGGTTAATTCGTCTCAATAATTCGTGACGCGGTACTGTCAACAACGTAAGATCTAATCTGCCAAATAAAGTACTGCGGTGTGACTCTCTTCAACATTCCTATTTTAGCATGAATTTGCGATCACAATAGGCGATGTCTTGAGCGCGGTTTTGTCTACATTGTGACAAACGAAACAACAATAACTAGTCGTCGAACAATATTAAAACACCTTGACGTGATAATTGGGAAAAAAAATATTTGCAGCTACGATGTTGAACAGCGTCAACAAAGAACAATTGTCACAAGATATTGCCGAATAATTCACACGTTAGCGAAACCCGCAAATGTCACGAAAACTTTGAACGTTTCTTTGACAAATGTCGATGAGGTACGAATAATGCATTATTCTTTGACAAATGAAAATCGATTTCTCAAATTCGTTACCCGATTAGTTAAAAATAAACAATGAGGCCTATGCTCAATATTGATTTCCAATCCATTTCTCAATTTATTCTCCGATACGTAATGCTAGATTCGTCATATCCGCTGCAGATTCGTGTGAGAATCCTCGACGAGACCGATATTGCATCACCGAAATATATTGCATTAATTAGCAACTCCCCACTATGTCTCTAGGAGTATGAGGAAATGCTCTTACAAGGAAACGTTGCGGGGTCGATGTCTCTGATTTCGATGAAATTTGGCATGCTTGTGGAATGGGTAAAAATAGGCGACACGTATTTTTTTATATCGGCGGAACCCGATTTTTAAGGGTTGAAATGCACCCTTGAAAATTAGGGTGTTTTTCGTTTTTCGTCGATAACGTTTTAACGGTACGAGATATGGAAAAACTTCAAATTGCAACAATGTTTATTTTTTCGTGTACTATACACTGGAGATGAGAACAATGCAGATAGCAACAAATTTCATATTGTTTATTGCAAAAATGCAATTTTTTCAACCGTATCTCCGAGAATTTTTAATCGATTGGGATGTAAATTTGCATACATGTAGAGAATGGAAAAGTGCGGATACGGATTTTTTCTTTTTCCGATATCTTACAATTAAGGGGTTGAAACTGCCCGTCGATTTTTTTTGCCGAGAGCAGCTTATAATCAGCTAGTCTTTTGGCATTTCGGTCTAAATTCACGTCAATATACGTTCGTGTTATGACGCAATTGCATATTTGTAACATTCCAGCCCCTCCCCCCCAACGGTCCCCCTCTCGAAAGGCTCAAAGTTCTTACCGTGCGACGTGGACGAAAATTTGTAGAAATAAAAATGGGTTACAAAGAAAGTACAATCAGTCAAAATAGTCGATACACATTTTCTCGTTGTCGAAATGAAAATAAAGTTCGAAGGGAAAAAATGTTGTATTTTTCGACTGCTAGACGTTCATGATGATAATGATGAGTACAGCAACAAATGGCGTGTTGTTTATTGCAATAATTCGTGAATTACTTGTGAAAAATCACTCTTCAGTTTTCCACTCATATGGGCAGAAGCAAGGCTCGCAAACACGGACTGACTTCGTGCTTCGGAAAGCAACTGGATTACAATTGTATATTTACGAAGAAATTCCACTCCGCTCACCGTATCGAAGGCATTATCTGCAGAGGTTACAGCGTTTTTGGGTTGCCGCTGCAACTCATGAACAGAATGATGCAAACATTTTTATCAGCTTATAACGCAGCATAATTTAATCTTTACCTTTAACTTTAATTTAACAAACAGCGGAACCAATGAACGAAAGAAATAAATATTCGCAAAGAGCGGCTCTCATGATAACCGTGAAATCGCCTTATTAAAGATTAATAGCAGTTCTGGTAATAGCGTGTGTCGTCGTTGTTTTTTTCATGTGTATTTATCAATTGGGTTTCGAGTCATATAAATTCACCAACGATCATTATTGCTGCAGTTACGACGGAGAAGCCAGCCATACATTTTGAGTTCGAAATACAAATAAAAATGTACGTTAATCCGGTGAATGTTATTCAACTTCTATCCATAGCGATAAGTGCTATGAATTTGCCTCGCACTCCAATCACCAAACAGGAAAAACAGTTCAGTAAGGATCTAGAAAACATGATCATTGAAGCGATGGATCAGCCTATGAAAATGGAAGTCGAAACTGGTTTGGATTTTCTGTCACCAAATGAAATTCATGAAGCAGCCGTAATAGAAGATGACAGTGAAGGAGATTGGCACGGACAACGATACCTAGATCCAAAAATTGATGAAAATGTATGTACCCAAGATATAGAAGAATTGAGTTACGAATACAAGACAAGAGCTGTAGATTACTGGAGATCCGGGGCAAATGGGAATAGAAAGTTATCATCTGTTCAAACGAAATTGAAAAAGGTGAAATCAGAGTCGCAGTTGCGCCGGTGGGCCCATAATATAAATAAGGGTGGCACCTACAAAGAAAAGTTAACAAAGATAGCTCACTACACGTTAAACAATTTTAATGATGCTTTGGACAGAAGGCTGCCTGTCCATGATATAGATCTTCGACGATGGGCTTTACGTGCACGAGAAATTGTAGAAATACCAGCCGTAAATTTCCAAGCATCCGCTTCTTGGCTAAGGACACTCAAAAACCAACATGGAATTGTGTCACGGAAGATTACTAAATATGTAACAAAACAACAATTATTAAACGCTGATACACTTCAAAACAAAGCTATCGAATTTATAGAAATAGTGAAAGTCAACATAGCCGACGTTGGGGCTACAAACACATTTAATTCTGATCAGAGTGGATTCAATTTAGAGCTACATACAGGCCGCACATTGGCGAAAGAAGGGCAGAAATCCGTTGAGGCAGTCGTGCAATCGAAAACATCAACAACACACAGTTATACTATACAGCCTTTGGTTTCTGCGAGTGGCAAGCTTTTGGCACCTATGTTGATCGTTTTGAACGAACCTGCCGGCAAATTTGGTCCTCGAGTGGAACAAACTATGTTCAGAGCCGAAAATATATTTCTATTGGCTTCGAAATCTGGAAAATTAAAGACTAATCATTTCAAGCGATGGTTCCGAAAAGTATATATTCCCAATACGGGTCCAAAATCGGTAATACTACTGGATTCTTGGAGCGGTCAATGCCCAACTGTATTTAAAGAAATGGATATGCAAGGGAAAAATATTAAAGTTTTGACCATTCCAGCAGGTAAATATATCGCACCAGTTTCATTAGTTCTGTAGACAATCAGTCCTTTAGATAATTCGTAATTCTTGCAGGTACGACTGGAATGATACGGCACCCTTGATGTTTATGGCTTCCGTGTATGGAAAAACTTCGTCAAACACTTTTCAGACGCAGTAATATTATACAATTACGATGTCAATCTGCATTTGAGAGACAATATTGTTAAATTACAATCTCTTACACACAACCAGTTTTCTTCTCCACGGTTTACAAATCTTTTCAAATATGCGTGGTACAAAAGCGGGTACGAAGAAGAAAGACCACCAAACTTCGAAAATCCGGTAGAATTTTGCTTTTCACAAAATGTACCGACATGCGATATATGCGGTGAAGCAGCTATTATCACTTGTGCGTGGTGTAAGAAATCTCTTTGTTTCAAACATCATGACTATCATTATTGTAATAAGTATAATCCATAAAAAAACATTTCCTAAATGAGTAAGCGTGAGAGCACTTTTCCCATTGTGTTGTAATCTTCAAAGGCAGTACGTGGCGGGGGAGACTTTCTTCGTAAATATACAATTGTAATTCAGTTGCTTCCCGAAGCACGAAGTCAGTCCGTGAATGCGATCCTTGCCTCTGCCCATATTTAGTGGAAAACTGAAGGGTGATTTTTCACAAGTAATTCACGAATTATTGCAATAAACGACACGCCATTTATTGCTGTACTCGTCATTATCATCATGAACGTCTAGTAGTCGAAGAATACAACATTTTTTCCTATCGAACTTTATTTTTATTTCGGCCCGTTCACGAGCTATAGAAAGAACGAAGTTGTTAAGGGTGCGTTGACCCCTTAAGAGTGTCGTTCCGCCAAAACGAGCAAATGTGTATCGACTCTTTTGACTGATTGTACTTTCTTTGTAACCCATTTTTATTTCGACAAATTTTCGTCCACGTCGCGGGGTAAGAACTTTGAGCCTTTCGAGAGCGGGATCGTTGGGGGGCAGGGGCTGGAATGTTACAAATATGCAATTGCGTCATAACACGAACGTATATTGACGTGAATTCAGACCGAAATCCCAAAAGGCTAGCTGATAATACGATGCTCTCGGCAAAAAAATCGACGGGCAGTTTCAACCCCTTAATTGTGAGATATCGGAAAAAGAAAAAATCCGTATCCGCATTTTTCCATTCTTTACATGTATGCAAATTTACATCCCAATCGATTAAAAATTCTCGGATATACGGTTGAAAAAATTGCATTTTTGCAATAAACAATATGAAATTTGTTGCTATCTGCATCGTTCTCATCTCCAATGTATAGTACACGAAAAAATAAACCTTGTTGCAATTTGAAGTTTTTCCATATCGCGTACCGTTAAAACGTTATCGACGAAAAACACCCCAATTTTCGAGGGTGCTTTTCAACCCTCAAAAATCGAGTTCCGCCGATATAAAAAAATACGTGTCGCCTATTTTTACCCATTCTACAAGCATGCCAAATTTCATCGAAATCAGAGGCATCGACCTCGCAACGTTTCCTTGTTAGTAGACCTCCTGTATATACCAATACAATCGCTTACGTATCGAATAGTTCATCAATTGTATTAATATTCGTTAACTATTATATACTTTATTCATAAAGATCTTCTCTGGTCCGAAATAAGTTATTATAGATACTTAGGCACTTGTTATTCTCTCTTAAAATCTTCGTTACGGACAGTAATAATGGTTAAAATTCATAATAATAATTTTATATGATGTCGACAACCATGATATATATATATATATATATATATATATGTGTGTATGTATATATACCCGCACGTGGTTCGGGCAAAAAGTTCTTCAGCTAATTTTTGGCCGCCGATTTAGCGACATTACAATTCACTCCGCTAGTAGAGCACGTAGCAGGAAGCTTGCTCCACCTTTGGTGCACCTTTCGTTCTAAACGCCTGCGCGTTTAGTTTTTCTTGATTTTCTTGCGACTGTATTTTTGTTACGTGTGGTAGATTCTTGAAAGATTAATCGCAATCATTCGATAGAACAATGAATAAACGCGAAATTTCTTATTGGACTTGAAAAAGAAACGGTCCGGAAGTTCTTAAAATGTTAAGATAAGCGTACGCGAAGTTTACCGTGAAGGAGAGAAGTGAATCCAAGTGGATGTCTAATCCACTCGAGTTATAGCGATTTATCGTTCAACCAATCAACCCGTGCGACCAAAAAAGTCGAGAAAAACTAAACGTCAACGTGCTTGTTACGAACGTTGCACTAAAGGTACTTTGACTTGCACTTTGACTTGCAATGTTGCTAGATCGGCGGCAAAAACTTTTTGTCCACAGTATTATATACAGGGTGTCACAAAAGTAACGGGACGGCTGAATATTTCCGCAGGTAAGACGACTTCCCAACATGTTAAGGTCGTTCTTGAAGTAACTTTTCCCAAGGAATTCAATAGTGACCTTCGTTTTGACCTTGGCGATGTCCTTCGAGGTTATTTCAAGGTCAACTTTTGTTTTTCAAATGGGAACCCGCTTTTTTGACATCGGCAATCGTTAGAGCGAGAAATTTTACGTACAGACATGTACTTGAGTCACGGGTCCCCTTCGACCATGAAGGTCACTGCGGGATTAATTAAACTCAAACACGGTGTGGATACCTCGGACAAGAATAGAAGTTTCTTAAATTCTATCGTTACGACCAATCAATTTTAACAAGGCGCATCCAGTGGTGACCTCGATCGTGACCTTGACCATGACCTTCAAGGTGATTTCAAGGTCAACTTTTTGTTTTTGTAATAAAAACTTCCTTTTTGACAGCCGCAATCGATAGAACGAGAAATTCGACGTACAGGTATGTACTCGAGTCATCGGTCGAATTTGACCTTGAAGGTCATGGTCAAGGTCACGACCGAGGTCACCGCTAGTACTCCTTGTTAAAATTGATGACGTTGGTCGCAACGAAATAATTTAAGAAGCTTCTATTCTCAGAGGTGTTCATACTGTGTTTGAGTTGAATTAACCCTGAAGTGACCTTCAAGGTCAGATTCGACCGATGACTTGAGTACATATCTGTACGTCGAATTTCTCGTTCTATCACTTCCGGATGACACAAAGGGAGTCTTTATTACGAAAGAAAAGTTGACCTTGAAATCACGTTGAAGGTCGTGGCCATCACTAGATGCGCCTTGATAAAATTGACAACTTTGATATTAACGATAGAACTTGAGAAGCTTCTATTCTTGCCCGAGGTATTCAAACTGTGTTTAAGTTTAATTAACCCTGCAGTCACGTTCAAGGTCAAAGGGAACCAAAGGGATCTACCGATTGCCGATGTCAAAAAAGGGGGGTTCCCATTTGAAAAACAAAAGTTGACCTTGAAATAACCTTGAAGGACATCGCCAAGGTCAAAGCGCCAAGGTCACCATTAAATTCCTTGGGAAAAGTTACTTCAAGGACGACCTTAACATTTTGGGTAATTGTCTTACCTGCGGAAATATTCGGCCGTCCCGTTACTTTTGTGACATCCTGTACATATACCACGAAATAATGAATTATGCGATAATAAATGTGATTCTAGTAACAAATGGTGCGCTCGCTACTACGATGTGTAGTCGCGTTATTTACGTACAACAGTAGAAACGGGTAGCACTTATATCTTCACAGTTTTTGTCTTCTTCATCCTTCTTGTCAAATAGAACAAGAGATGTAGTAACAATAATATCGATAAGATTATTTATCTCTCCGTCGAATAGAATTGTGGCATTATTTCCTTCTCGCTCTTCCCTCTCGTGAAATGATACAATGCAATAGAAAAATCCGTCGAGGTTTTTGAAAAAAATTCAAAAATCAACGAAGTAATTTTTTTTCTCTCTTTTACTTCTCCCGGACGTGGTATTGTTTTTTTCTTTTCATTCTTCAAACAAAATCACGTAGATCGACCTCTTTAGAATACTTGTTGCATTATAGTTCGTTGCCGTCGCATATAACGTCGAAAGTTCTTCGACGTGTACTTTCGAAGAAAACGTGCCCCCTTTATCCGTATATATACGCGGCTTTCCATGTCGATTAAAAGACAGTAGTAGAAAAAAATGCTCGCAGGGCTTGAAGAATGTTCACGAACTGATGTGAATATTCCAAGTCTATATACAAAAGCAGAAAAACATTTTCATTATCACAAGCTTCCGGAGCGTGACTTGAAATCATTAGTTGACGCGGGAACTGTAAAATTTCCATTGGTATGTTCGACTATTTCTCTGGTATATGCGCTTGGAAGATGTACAATAATTTGCAGCCATTCTTGAGCTTGCGAACAACCCCAAAAATCAGTTTAACTTCAGTGGCTTAATTGGCATAGGATGCCCCATGACATAATTCACACACACAGTTACACACCGCCCATCCACCATTTTACGGAAACGGTGCGTGGCATACGATGTGCGCGTTGACTGTGGTGGCATGACTAGCGCATGAACGTTTATACAACATGTACAAAATTTCGGAATAGCCCTTTGTGGCTATTCGCAAATGTGCGCGTATGCATGTATACACATATTCTCAAATATACTTTTATACAATTTCAACGCACGCGACGCGACGTGATTTTTCCTCTTTTGTTTTATTGGTGAAATGACGCGAGTTGTGGTCTAGTTGGTAGTGAATTTTAACTAACATTTCAACGCTAAACGCAATCAGCGTCATTCGCGTTGCTAAGATGGAGGCTGTTGATAACGATATTGCTGTTGTTGTTGCTGTTGCTGTTGTTGATCAAACGATAGCGGCTGTTCACGTAATTGCTGATAAGCAACTTCTCTGGCGGCTGGCTGCTGCTGACTTGGTTCGTTCCACTGTTGATCTACGCCCTGTTGTAGCTGGAAGGTCAACGGTTGACCGCGTCTCTCCTGAAGAAGCAACTGATGTGCCGCACGATCCATCTCCTCCCTCGTCATGTCGAGCGCCTCCTGCATCTCCCGCGATGTGTATCTCACGAAATCGGGGTCGCAATATTTACCCAGACCCTGCTCCACGAGTACCTGTTCCAGAACGTATCAACGTTTCGTTATCGCCCGGAGCCTTGAAATACGTGCACTACACGAATCATGCGTGTACACTGTTGTATCAGGATTTTTAGATAGACTACAAGCAACTTCGTTAATACGTCAATGGGGTAGAAAAAACGTCTGTGAAAAAGTGGTCATCGATGGCGCTGTTTTGCCACTTGCGTGTGACGAGTAAAATTGGCTTTGATGCACGTTGTAGGTATCGTTATTCTAAAAAAATAACACTACTTTTTTTAATGATAATAGTTGGGGTTGATCGAGGGTCGCTGTTGTATTTCACATCACAAACTTCGCTTTGATCAGCACGAAATAGATTGCAAGATGTTACTTATTTTATATAATGTAATTTACATGCATTCCTATATCGAGGGCATGAATCATCTCCTGAAAGGTGTATTTTCTTTTTCTCTATGTAACTGAAACAATGATTAGCCGACTTTGATGGGAACAAAAATCGGAATCATCATCCTCGGGAAGACTATTCTATTTTTCTTTACATAAAAATAATATGGTTTAGTTTGAAAATGTTTTTAATTTCTTAGAAGACAAAATTAGGGTGTTGATTTTTCACGCATTATTTTTGTGACTGGATGGATCTTTTAAGGACAGTTTCCCCTCCCTTTAGACGCCTGAAAATGAGTCATTTTTCATGTATTTTTTAAAGGTGGTAAAATAATTTCATCATTCTGAAATTTTGACATTATCTTATTACAACTGTCAGGTGCGAATGTTTTTTTTTGTTTTTAAACGAAACAAAATGGCGCCGTTATAAGGTATTCCTTTAGGCGTATTTTGAAAAATTGCTCACGTTATCGCTCCAAAACTTCATGACAGCTGAAATTTTGGGAGTTTGATCATTGAAAGGATATACTTATAAAAATATTTAAAAAAGTATGAAATAAAAAAATAAGTAAAACCAAAAATTAAGTTTTTATATTTTTGATCATTTTCTCGACAATTTTTGTTCCATAAGAGTAATTTATTTACGCGATAACCTTAAGGGGCCAGTCCACTTTGAAAATTTCAAAAAATCGTTTTTTTATACTGTTTTCGAAAGTTTTTCTCGTTTTTCGCTTTTTTCTCGAAACAACGTTTTCAAAATCTAGCTCCATCGTGTCTCTAAAACTAATAAACCGATTCTCTTGAAATTTGAACCACATATTGTAAACACGATTCGCAACAAGATGATCCTCGATGGTTTTAAAATTTTGATTTTTACTCTTTGTTTTTGCGCAATACTGCGAAAAACGCGTTTTTTTTACTTGCTTTCGTTTTTCATCTGCCATTTTTTTATTTTTTGATAAAACTTTATATCCGAGGGTCATTTTGTAGCTGGTGCCATACTGAATCTAATGGACTTTAATTTTTTTATTTCAGACAAGCCGTTGCCGAGTTGTGATGGAGCTACCTAGCCCACCTATTTTTGAGGCGTTACTATAAACTATAGTTTTAGACGTTTTAACTTTTCTTTCAAACGTTACTTAATCATAAAATTATCTTTGGCCGGACACTTTTGCATGCAACTGTATATATATGAAGTTTCGTAGCTAAATTATTAACAACACTTCAGTGCGTATAGATAGACATGCGGGAGCATAACGCAGTGTCGATATTTAGTGTTCGGTGATATTGTTACTCACACGACCGACGAGGCTTTCGGCGCTTCCGATGACCTCAAAATTGGGTTTTCGATCAGCCGGACTTCCCGGCAAACTGTGTGACAGTCGTTCCGATCCGACACCACCGTTGCTCTCACCAGCCCAAGAAACTGAGCAAAGGCATTATTTTTAATGTGTACTGTAGTGTATTTTAACGTGTAATCTATTTTAATGTGCACAATAACTACATAGATGAGTGTATGCTCGTTACGAAAGATACAATAATATATCATTCGACGAGGTTGTTTATACTCGCGGCTCCTTCAATATTTATTCGCTTCAAGTCCGTTATTTTGAAAAGCAAAAATGACTCTGTCTTTTTACCTATTGATCAACCCAACTAACGGCCTTTGAACGTATAAAAATTTCATCGATTGAAGCGATGCAAGCTCAGCTATTTTGCCGTAAAGATTTGATCGAGCCTTTTATTTTTACTCAACATCTTCCCATTTTTTCGAATCAAATTATCGAATTGCAGGAGTACCCTCGTACTCAAATGTTATCCCGTCCGTATTGCCAATATCTCCTTCACTTTGCCTGTGTGATCTGAAGCGCGTTCGTGCTAGCAACAATCAAACGACATAATCAGAAAACAGCTACAATCTGTTAGTTGGGTGGATTGAGATTGTCAATGACACGAGGAATTGTTGCAATATCGCTTCACGCAGTGTTAATCACACAAAAGCTCTTGACATACGTTCGAAAATTAGTATATTTTCGCGTTGCATGCAATTAGCGCGTCGAGCCACGCGACCAATCGACTTGACGGTCACTTTACCGGACTCTTTGTGTTTTCTTTCTTTGGGTTTCATTTCCGATCTGTTTATCTTCTCGACGGAGGCTAAGCAACAGTTCCAACGTCATAGTGAAAAAGACTGTGATGTGGTATGACGCGGTGTTACGCTGAGCAGGGTCGGGCGTTATTCGAAAACGATATAATAGGTTTCTCGAAGATATTTACGTTATTGTCATCCGTGTATGGGCGAGGTGAAAGTCGGCAAAAATACCTTCATTTTTACTTTCAAGTCGATTGACATTTCCGGAAAAAGATGTCACACTTTGTTCTTCCGTCAATAGAGGGCAAATTTCGAATTTTTTTCTCCAAATGTCAGTCGTCTCGGACAAACGTAAGAAATTTATGTGCAGCTATTCCTCTCGTAGTCGTATGTCACGTGGTACATCTTACACTTTGTCTAAAGGTGCCTTTTCAGGTTCAACATGACGACAGCAGCAAAATTATCGCGTAGTCAACCGACAGAGGTGGGGGCGCGGTCGGTGTGCGGGCTCGGCGGTCACTGAAGTTAAGCAGCATTGGAGGCTGCCAATACTTGGAGCGGTGACCGCTTGCCCGTGCACTGGTTTGCGCGTCAACCTTTGAGCGGGAGGCAGTTTGTCTGAGTTTCTGATGTTTAATACAACTGACAATCAGCCAAATATAGCCGCCTGTATCGGCCCAGGTTTTCCGCAGTTTCCCTGGGCCCCTGTGCAAATGCGATACAGTAGTGCATTAGGAAAGAGTGGCTGCGATCAACACTCTGCGGTAGGAACTCTGGACGGAAATGTAGGGAGCTCTGGAAGGATTGTGAATGTCGGAAGGAATGGAAGGAATAAAAAGGAGGGGATGGTAAAAGGGGAAAGACCCCGTACCTCTGAGGAATACAAATAATAAAAAAAAAAAAATTATCGCGTGGTCGAATTACCCCATATTTCGCTACTTGTGGAGATGGGTGGCGTTAGCAGCAGTACCACGGTAAAATCAAGCTCAAATTGGACACTGTCAGAAATAACATGATCATTCGTTATATTATTTGTCCGTTTTTGAATATCACTGCTTTACGGTATCCTCTTGTCACAGGATTTGTACCAATTAGAGAAAATTGCTGCTGCAACATGCTACCATTGAGAAAGCACCTCTATTAGAAACGTATAAAACAATTTTTTTATGGTACGAGCCATACGTTGACGAAGGGGGAAAATCGGATTTTCGTTTTCGACCGATTACGCAAACCCGTGGAAACAAAGAAAATCTGCCCGACTCTGCTGAGCATTTGATATCGAGATAACGGGAAAACATTTCTCACGCAGCCCTGGGTCACTGGGCCAATCTCACTTTGACTCGTTCGTCCAAAATACTTAATCTTGTTCCAACCGAGTATCATCAATCCTCAGTTTGCGGCTTTGATGGCCATTTTGGTTATTGAAAAACGTGTAGCTCCTGGTTGGAGGCCGTGGTGAGTTTCGCCGTATTGTCGCGTTTTGCAAATGTCATTTTGCATCATCAAGAACTAGCTTTTTCGATACTTAAATTTCCATGTCTCAAGAGGCCCTCAAATACTTGCACTCATTGTTGGAGGTCACTGCACCAGCCAATCGGACTGTTTCTAATTGACCCGCTGGTTAATTAACATCATCCGATTGCTGGCGGCCTCAGAGCTTGATGATTCCGGATGATACAAGACCACCGTTTGCGCCACGTTGGCAATTTTTTCTTCACTTGTTCACTTGTTGTCATTTCTTTTCGCAAAATTTGTTAAGAAATAGTCAATGACGAGAAAGTCGGAAACATAAAGTTGCAAAGAGCGCAGAACAGTTAGAATCAACGGGCTCCATTTACCTAGGTGGGTAAAAAATTGCATTTTCGGAAAATACTTTGCAGACTCGATTTTCGATTCGTCGCAAAGTTGGTAAAAAGTATGATTTTAAAAACCAACGATCATCAACGAGTAGTATCTGATGTTAACTTGAATACACCGTTTGGTTTTTAGACTGCTCCCAATATACAAGGTCCATTATGAAAGTAATGCGCATGATTTTATTGTGACGCGCGTATCCACCACAGCGCGCTCGGATCGGTCGGAGAATGTGGTGGGGGGTGTTCCCGTTCAACCGCGCTCGGTCGCATTTCGCTCCGAGCAGTGAGAGCGGAAGGACGTGTCTTTGCGTGAAGTGTGTTTTTTGCGTTTGTAACACGGCGTGATGGAGGGTTCGCTTTGAACAGCGTTACGCTATCAAGTTTTGCGTGCGGCTCGGAAAGAATGCAACCGAAACATTCCAGCTGCTTCAAGAGGCCTTTAGGGACGACTGCATTTCAAGATCACAATGCGGCCGGGATCACAATGCTCCCGGCCCACACGGCCTCCATCGTAGCCACCTTCCTGGCCCGGAGCAGCACCCCAGTGGTCCCTCAGCCCCCTTACACTCCCGATTTATCTCACCGTGACTTTCTTTTTGTTCCCCCGACTGAAGAGAGAGCTAAAAGGAAAGCATTGGGAGACCGTGGAAAACATCCAAACGCATGTTACAACGTTCTTAAAAGGCATTCCTGTGGAGGAGTGTCAGGGTGCCTTCCAGGCGTGGCAGACACGTCTCCGCAAGTGCGTTACTGCGAAGGGGACTATTCCAAAGAATTTTAAGCATTTGCACCGATAAGACCAATAAATCTATTTTTCCCAGAAAACGCGCATTACTTTCACAATGCACCCTGTATGTGCTTTCGTGTTAAAAAACCGTTTTCCAGAATAATAAAAAATGTCGAATAAATTGTAAGTGTAAACCTGAACGAATAAGGTTTTTTCGAAAGATCAAAGAGGTTAGCTTCCGGTACGAATTTAGGTGAATCAAGGCCGAATTGCGTCGTCGGAAATGTATCTCGCCCAGGGCTGGGTGCGCGCGCACGTCGAAGATAAATTGTGATAGTTTGTGTTTCCGTTTTTTCCGCCGCCATGAAAGCGAAATCACCTCTGCCGTGGAAAGAAGCTCTATGCGAGAAGCAGGACTCGCAGACTCGGCATTGTTTCGTGTCAACATCAGCGAGATATCCGGCAACTGCGATTGCCTGTGTCTGCGCCAACTTCAGCCCATTCGCAATGCTGCGACCGCCATTGTTTCCGCCGTTTCTCCCGACAACAGTTTCACTCGTTTGGCCCGCAATGGCGACATCCTTATCGTCCACGGTGTCCCGTCGTTTTCGCGCTTTCGACGATGAGGCCGATCTGGCAGGCGTCGCGATGTTGCCGGAATGGCCGAGTCTCGCCGATCCCCTGGCGACACTGAGCTTTGTGCCATTTGAAAATCCGGTCTTGCCCTTTTTCGCCCGTTTGCGCCACTTGTTGCGCTTCGCCGAGGCGCTCGAACAGCCACCCTCGTCCGGTGATGTATCCGCATCGTCGTCGTTTCGCGAATCCAAGGCTGCTGAGCATCGTTATATAGCGCGTGTTTGCTTTTTCATTCCCATTATTCTCTTTCCCGCGTATCGTTTATACATCTGTAGCGCAGCACCGTGCACTCGCTGGATCAATGGCTTTGCATAAAATCGCGCGAGTGTCCGGGCCTATCGAGTTTATCACGGAATCGTATAATTATAGCACGATTAATACGAAACTTCAACGAAATCACCGCGAGCACCGATCGACTTATTTAAAATCCAAATACTCGCATAAAAACGACACATCGCTCGATCGTACGTTATTACAGACGTTCCGATCGGGCGTAGTCAAAACGCCCAAAATTTGAGTCAGGGCAGGGCGCATTTTCCAAATGGACGCGAAAAAAAAAACCAATTTCTAGAACATTGTGGCAAACGCAACGTTCGAATGATCGACGCGAGCCTCGAATATTCGAGTTTACAATATTTGTCCTAGAAGCGGTACGTGCACTAAGGTGGCTTATTTTTTGATATTTTCTTTGCGATATTTTTCCCGTCAGAATTCAATGGGATAGATTTCGTACCGTGCTGATGACTCCAGGCGACTAAGTCAACGCAGCAGCCTCGTGACGCGTAGGAATAATAACAAGCGGCGCTGTTGGACGACGAATCGAAGCTCGGGCTCGGGCTGGGGCTTGTTGTTGTGTCGGTGCTCGTATCGTGGCGTTCTGTCCTGAATGCGATTGTGCTGCCCGTTGATGTTGTCGCTGTTGTACTACTCGCGACTCCTGTTGTTGTTGTTGTTGTTGTTGTTGCGGTTGTTGTCGTTTGGGCTCTTGTCGTTGTCGGTGTTGTTGACGCTGGTAGATTCCTTCGTGGTGGGGGTGTAGGTGGTGTCAACTGCCGCTCGATTCGGTCCTGAAGACTTCGCAGATCGACACCGTCGTAAGCAGCATTGTGCACACACGAGAGGGCGCGGATGGACAGAAAGGTTACATTGTTTTGTTTCTCAATTTTTTTTTTTCGTCGCTTCTCACAATAGGTTCCCCTTTTGTTTTCAATAGATATATGCAATGCAGGGGTACAGGGCTTTCTCGTAATTTCTTTTGGGCCTCGTGTTGCTCGCGAGCGTTACGGCAAACGTTCCACTACACCTCAATTATCGCTATACTATCGACGGCTGCCGGCTACATCATATTTACACACGTGCACAGCATGCTGGGAAACACAACACGGCTACGGGACGATGCCATTCTCGCGAAGCATGTACGCCTACTTTTACATCGAGAAAATTAAAGAATTAACGTCCGTCCGGTTCGTACACGAGAATTTCCGAATTTTCCGGTGCAGCCTTGTTCGTGGGCCCTCCGCGGGAGGTCACGATCATTATCAACGTTGACACTAGAGTCTCGTGAGTTCGGAAGCAACGTGTTGTTTTCGTTTAAAATACCCATCAAGTTTGCTATCCGATACGATGGAAAAACCCTTCGCGAAAGATTTTTGTCCGCGCACCTCGTCGACGTGAGTGATTACAAAGAACAAAGCGTCGATGACAAATTATTGCTATCGTGGCATACATATGCAAATCAGTGATGCTAATGGGAGCCAGCGTTATCAAAAACATCTCGTTGCATTTAAGCGGACGAAAAAAAGGTCTCTTCAAGCGGGCAATAAGGCAAACGATTTAAAGAAACAAATGATTAAGTCTAGTGACAAAGCCCCAATAGCAGCGTTTCCTTACCATATTCGTTATTCGGATGAAGGTAGTTACCGCTACCAGGCCCACTGAAATCGTATGACAATGAACAAAAGCGTAGAACGACGAGAAAAATAAGACAAATACTATACAAATTTTGTAACACCGGAAAAGAGAATTATAAAAACAAAGTGAGAGAGAGAGTGAGAGAGAGTGAGAGAGAGAGTTGAGTACGGTTATATATGTGGGATATTCCACGCCATTTCAGCTAGCCGGTCGCCCCGACCATTTTTGGTTTGGATTTCGGTCGGAGTCACGGGCTAACTGAAATTGGCGTGGACAATCCCATATGTATATATATAAATATTCTATCAACACGTATATTTTATTGGTACGAAAATATTGAAAGGGTTAGGCTACTGCGAAAGTGACGAAGGCCTGTTCGTCCCTCGCGGCAACGAAAATTGAAGAGGAAGCTCCGACACATGATGCAAGAATCACAGATTGAAGGTAAACTTAGAATTACAACGATACCACGGCTAGAAATCTTTAAACGCGTTTTGCTCGAAACTATGTTTTTCAAAGCAGTGTCGATTACTCGACATGTAATGAACGAATTGACTTGAAATTTGGTACACTCGTACGGTGTTATAGTTTTTTTATCCTTGACCGACATTTTTCTCCGTAACATTTGTTTCATTCGTTATTAACAATAATAACGTCAGTGTTGCTCGAAAAATCGTTTTCTTATTATTGACACACGATAAAAAAAGAGCTCACAGGCTCTTCAACTTTGACAGGCTGGTCAAAATCAAGTACATCGTTGAGCCTCACGTTCCAAGGTCCTTCGCGAGATTTTTTATAACTTCGTCAATTATGAATATTTTTCATGACATCTGGTAAACAACTTTGTTAAGGGAGCTTTCCAGTGTGAAATTTTCAAAAAATCGATTTTTTTTTTGCTTTATCGAATAGTATACACTCTTCCGAATATTCCCTGAAATTTTCATGCCGAAATTCAGATTATTTCGGTTACTGTACAGCATTTCTTGGAAGAAGGCAACGGAGCGCTACAGCTACAGCGAAACTTTGAACGCGTTTTTCTCGAAACAGCATTTTTCAAAACGGTGTCCAACTTGGAGGGCAGAATTTTAAAGCTATCGAGTTGAATTTTTTACACAATATTCTTAACGTCATTGTTTATCGTGCTATGGAAGCTTTTTTTTTTTTTGACATCTTCCTATTTTTTTGTAAAAAAACTGCCAAAAAAAATGCTAAAATCGATACTTTTTGTTCAAACCGGCGCCATTTTTGCAAAAAAAAAAAAAAGCCTCCATAGCACGAAAGCCAATTATATACCGATCAATAATCTTTTTGTGTTTTTTGTTTCAGATCAAAATTGTGACCCCCAACGTGGACACCATATCCAAGTGCATTTTCTGCAACAATTGTTTCATCATTTTTATAGATATTAATTAATAAATAAATCGATCTTTAAAAAATTGTTTTGTATTCTTCAATACCCAATTAATATACAAAAAAAAACCAGACCGATTAGATTATTTTTTCTTTAAAAAAAAAAATCGCGAAAAACAGCGATTTTTCGGGCTGTCACACTGGAAAGCTTCCTTAACGTACATGCGAATAAATCTTTAAATGATTTTTTAATCATCTTGCCTATTTCTTTAAATTGTTTTTTTTTTTTCATAAGCCTGATTTTCCGGTCGTCTCAGTAGCCTAACCCCTGAACACACATAAAGTTCGCGTGACACAATACTACTTTGCCCGTGAATGTACGGATTTTTCCATTTTCGGGGCCTCGTGAATATCAAAGTATAACATCGATCAAAGTTTTCTTGGTTTTTTTGGAGCATTCAATCATGCACTAGAGTTACAAATGTGACGCGCGAAAAAATTACGGGGCTGCCTGGGTGAACAGTAAATACACACAGGTCCAATCTATATAATACATCTTCGTACATACATTTGTAATGTATTATTGTAAAACATGGATGCGGTCGAATCGGTACTAACTCTACGTCAATTCGATTCTCGAACGCTAAAACTTGGTCCATAATTATTGATGTTATTTATGTAATTTTCAGTTACGGGAAAGATGGAACGCTCTTGAAAGTGCAGTTGCTTGCTAAAATACCGCATCCAATATTTTCAAATTCGAACGGTTTCTATAATGCGCCAGAGGCTAACAATGTTCGTATCAAAGATTGACAAATTTGTCCAACGAAAATAGTATAAACCACAGGAACAAGTTGCTAAATGTGGACAAAGGTTTGAAAACCTTGTTAAAATGACTTTTAACGAATCTACGTGTTATTGTTTCACGGTATTTTTTATTTGACTCGATTTCGAATCAATCATGGACGGAATCTCGATGCGGTAGTTGAACCCATAATAACGGAGCTGGCGTTGAGCGTCCTATGTATATTTATATATACATTGGACAGACAGATAACGCGACCGTAACGCAAAAGTATTACGGGGAAGGATATTTTGTCTCTCCGCGACATCTCGGGTGGTCAGGGACCTGAGACGAGTAACTTTCTACTTCGCATGATGTACTTACTCCAGGACTTTGTAAGGATTGTGTACGTTGGATGGTTGGAGTCTCGAATCGGCGAAAACTGCGAGTGGGCGTAGTGGTATGTTCTCTTCGAGACCGGTCAGTCTCGCATCCATCACCAGTTGATTCATCGCACTGTCGCTCAAGCCGCTAGAGAACAAAAATACCGTCTTGTGACAAAAACAAACCAACGAAGAAATTCTCACCGATGATAATGAAAAAAATATATTTCTCGCATAATTGTTGTAGCTATGGGTATTTTTGCTGCCATTTTTTTGATACACACAGGCACGAATATTTTACAAATCCGAAGAAATTTATAAGAGATTTATTCATTGAGTTGGACGACTTTTCACATTGTCGGAAATAACTACCGTGGATTAGGATGAATTACTGTGATAAAAACTTTGTTTTACTTTTACATTCAAATTTCGAAGTTCCTGAACGCGAGCGAATGTTTTTTCACGGCTGGCAGGTCTGCGAGTCTGTTTATGTCATCACACTCCGAAAAATTTCCACCAAAAATTACCGTGACTTCACAATAAACGAGGGACCCAATCGATGTTCGAAGAATTTTAGAAGACGGCTCTCAAAAATTGCAAAACAAACTAAATCATTTATGAAGAATTCTTTGCAATAAGTGATGTGCAGCACTGTAATTTCCTTGGCTTATCAACTAATACTCCGTAAATATATTAAAATGTGATATGACTTATTTGATATGTACGGTGTAAGCAGCGGCAAATACGATAGGAGCTCTCAATTTTACTGTGCCACTCAACACAAATCCGAAATGCTGATTGGTAACAAGTTTTTCCTAGCCATCGTTCATAGCACCAATCAGAAAACAGGCTGAGTGGTCCGAGCGGTTCGAGCGTCCATTCGCATCCCACTGCGTTTAACCTATTTTTTCGTTGCCGGCAAAAGTTATTTCTTTGGTGCGGATGTTTATATCATTCGATTATTAATAGTGAATATTGGTGAAATTAAACAGAAGACAGATTGGAAGGACTGTAAGTATTTTATGTATTGTATTTTCACTATTCGAATGACTTATAAATGTATGGTATTTCTATGACTTGTGCAAAAGGAATTATAACCTCAAAACGTAAGATGAACATTCAAGGGCCCTCGATGGAAGTTTGATTCGTTCTTTTTTGCTTCATTGTTTTTTCATTAATTCTTTACATTCTTGCATCTTGTGTTTCTTTGCTGAAAATCATAAATGAACTTGGATAATTTTCGATATATGTCGTTTTCATTCTTGATACAGTATCCTCGAGAATAATTACTGTAATTAGTCGTAATAATAGATTTTCATATACAAAAAGATGCTTTCTTTTTTCTATCCATTTTAAGCTTGCATCAAGTCGTCATTGATAAGCAAGAAATTTAAAATTGATATTTTGGTGGCTCATATTTAACTGTGCTTAACACATTAATTCCCGATGTATATGCGAAACACTTCATGCGGCGCCATCTGTTAGTTTTTAACCCTACTTCGTTGAAAATTTAGTCGTCACATATAAATAATTTCTACGCAAGCGATTGGTCCCACGTTTTTCGTGCAGCATAGTAATTTTCATTGAAAACTCCCCTTAATTATTGTTGGATTTTTTTCGTAGTGCACTCCGACGCAGCACGAACGAACGGGTTCAAGTGACCGTAAAAATATTAAGAAACGTAAGTAATGTATTTAAACTATTCTTTATGCTCGAATAACTCGAAAAATAAGTTGAGTGTGCAATGACACGTTTTTGGTAACAATCACCTTGACGGATGTCTATTAAACTACACCATTATGCTTTGTTGTGTGGCATAACCTCGAAAGCATATTTTTCGGGCGACAGTTATTTCGTTGGGGTGTCCGTGATCACTTCGACCGGGTAACATTGATCATTGACAGGGGGCTGGCATCTTTTGGAATTTTTGCTACGCGAATTGTCCGCTTTTTGTAGTGTCCGACTCTGCCACTCGCAGCGCTGGTTGTTCACCTACATCCTGACGCGCGCGTAGGGGCTATGTATATGTACACACACGCGCACATATAACTCATAGACGTCTATAGCTTCGAATACGAGGATCGGCTGGTATGGTTAAAAATGCACCTTTTCTAGTGATTTATCAGTACTTTTGGTAACCTCATCAATTCCGCACCGCGGCTTGAACTCCAAACGTCAAAATAGTCGAATTCGGTGCAAGGAGGTAAAGCACGCCGTGCGGGCCTCGCGCCTGCGCAATAAGAATATTGTAAGAAACCTACCAGCGCCACGTGGGAAGGTGGAACTAAATAAAGCGATCAAAAAGCGTAGCATTTTTACGTACCGTAAGAGATAGGAGGTGCCAGCCCCCAGATCATCGATCAATTTCACCACATTTCGTGTTTATTGCTAGTCTCGGAGTATTTTCAGGGGTTTCGTCTCCTAATCGTTTCTTAAATTGTAGGTTGAGAAACGTCTTAATGTATTCGATAGGAACATTTCTTAACCGACAATTCTGCAATTCTGTACGGAATCTTTATGTTTATGTTTATGTGGTATTTTTTTTCTCGTTGCAAGACAGAAGATATGAAATTGTTTGATGTTATTTGTGTTACAATTGGTGCGATTGGGTACGTGGCCCAGTTTAAGTGAAACATGTTCCTACTGAAACCAATGTGACCTCGTTTTGTGATTTAGATACCTAGGTAGACATAATACAACTTGGTTTGCTAGCTTTTAAATATTTGGAAGTTAATGGATGCGTTAACCCATAAATAAACATAAAATACCAGTTGTTTATCAATAAAGTTGATTTTGAAAAGTAAAGGTGTAATATTTGATCGATCAAAGTAATCTCACAACAATAAAAATCGTTCTAACGTTCCATCCCGTTGACCGTTTCTTTCTTCTTTAGGAAAAATGCTCCTGTATGGGGTTACTTCCGATTCTCATTAAGCGAAAGGGGGGCTAACAAGGTAACCCCAATCTCAGTATAACTTTGTTCACGACTAATTATTTTTCTCATTTATTTGTTAATATTTTAAATTGTAATTTCGAAGATAAAGACTAATAAAAGTTGATGTTGGAACAGAAAAAATTTTGCGATATATTTTGAAGATTGATTGATTTTCATTTCAAAATTGATCAAAGTAACCCCGATCCACGGTAACAAAATTTCTTTTATTTGGAAAAGAAAATGGTCGCACGATTCTTTTTTTCAATAGATTGACCAGTTAAGGTTTTCGAAGGACTGACGTGGAATTTCGATGAGTATTATTACCCTGCTAAGTTTGGCACAACTTGGTGAGATCTTGCCGTAACGGGATTGCCACCTTCAAGCACACCGGCTCTCTGTAACGAAGAGTACGGCAAAAAGTCGATCGAGTTTGTCGGCGATGCCTGCGAAGCGTGGAATGGATTGGAAATTTAAACGAAAGAAAATCATAATTTAATCATCGAGCCGCGAATACATTTTCACGATCGGCGAAAAGGGCAATTACCTTGGAAGCGTTATTCGCATTCGCCTTGAGGGATTTGGCCCTGTGGAAGTTTTGATGACCCCTCCGCATGCTCGACCACACGCTTCCGAAGAGCGAGTGATTTCGCTGTAAACAAAGAACAGTTAGATGATTAATTGTTCCGTATTAATTTGCTCGACCTACTTCGTGAGAAATATTTTGGCTGAACGTAATGCAAATTTTTCCATGTTATTGAATGAATCGATATATTCACTGCAAATGGTCATTCCCTGAATGTTTCAATCGATTATAGCTGACTCCAAGGGAAACAGTTTTGTTGTTGCGAATATGTAATATTTCATCGCAGACTTTTCAATGCGTAAATATTTTATTTCTTCGCAAGATGGTGCTGCTTTTAAGACCTTGGGCCACTGTTACGGGTACAAAATCATGTGCGAATTTAACAATTTATCTTCGTATGAAAAAGTGATTCGCTACTCAAATTAATTGCACATCTATTTAGTATGAATATCAAGCTGTTAGAATGTTTTTTTTCGACGCACAAAATGGCCGCCTACTCGAAACTTCTCGAAAAAGCTTTTTTCCAATTGGCGTGGCAAATAACTTCAACAATTTTCACTCGATTTACTTCAAATTTAAAAGTTATGTTCCTAATTGCATTTCGCAAAGAAGCACGTACGGAATTTCTGATTAATCGAAAACGTTTCACTTTAGGAGCAGTTTATGAGCAGTTATAACGAAATTTTTCACTGAAAATTCATTTCTTACGTTCAAATATCTACAACTTTTGAACAGAACAATATTTTTCAAATTCCGTAGGTACTTCTCTAGGCATACTAATGTAGATTGACGAGAATTTTTGTTTTGAAAAAATGATTCCTCCTGCGGTATAGAGCTCAAAAGAACAAAACCATTCGAATTGATTATTGTAAAACTGCATCGGGAATTTAAATAATGAATTATTTTCCTCCGATTATTTTACCCTGTGCATCGGCTCCGGATTATCGTCCAGAAGTTCTTCGAGGTTTCCGGATATGGCGCGCTTCAATTCGGGCCCGGCTTCGTGAAGCGTGCGTAATCCCGCTTGCAGCGTTACGGTGTTCTGACAGTCCTTGTCACCGTCCTTCATTTCCTGCTCTTTGCGCTTCTTGAATCTTCGGAAGTAATCCTGAATGAGGAATGTCGCGTAGAACTTGCCCACTGTTACCTCGTCGTCGACTGAAAGAAATGTCGAAAGTTAATATTCCTCCTTGCCGTTGGATGCTGCTTTTGGGTCAAGTTGGGAAAGGTCCTAATTTTCCAGACGCCCAGGATCCGATGACTCGATTACTTTTCTAATTTCAGTACCCGCTGATAATAATCCGGCATTTCTACTAGACTCGGCTGACGATTAGGAGGAAGCAAAATGGAATAGCAATAAAGCAGTAATTAAGGGAGCTTTCCAGTGTGAAATTTTCAAAAAATCGATTTTTTTTTTGCTTTATCGAATAGTATACACTCTTCCGAATATTCCCTGAAATTTTCATGCCGAAATTCAGATTATTTCGGTTACTGTACAGCATTTCTTGGAAGAAGGCAACGGAGCGCTACAGCTACAGCGAAACTTTGAACGCGTTTTTCTCGAAACAGCATTTTTCAAAACGGTGTCCAACTTGGAGGGCAGAGTTTTAAAGCTATCGAGTTGAATTTTTTACACAATATTCTTAACGTCATTGTTTATCGTGCTATGGAAGCTTTTTTTTTTTTTTTGACATCTTCCTATTTTTTTGTAAAAAAAACTGCCAAAAAAAATGCTAAAATCGATACTTTTTGTTCAAACCGGCGCCATTTTTGCAAAAAAAAAAAAAAAAAAGCCTCCATAGCACGAAAGCCAATTATATACCGATCAATAATCTTTTTGTGTTTTTTGTTTCAGATCAAAATTGTGACCCCCAACGTGGACACCACATCCAAGTGCATTTTCTGCAACAATTGTTTCATCATTTTTATAGATATTAATTAATAAATAAATCGATCTTTAAAAAATTGTTTTGTATTCTTCAATACCCAATTAATATACAAAAAAAAAAACCAGACCGATTAGATTATTTTTTCTTTAAAAAAAAAAATCGCGAAAAACAGCGATTTTTCGGGCTGTCACACTGGAAAGCTTCCTTAATCGAATTCCACATCGAATGCACCGTTCCGTGTCATTTTTTAAGTATTTCGTATCGCACTGAGAAAATGATATATTTCTATTCACCAGGATTTGTGAATTATTAAGAAATGGATCTGGCGAAATAAATATCTTCTTGAAGCTAACGACTAATTAATTCGAGCCTCTGAATCGACACGAATAAAGATTTGTGTTTAAAGTTGTCGTTGATGGGGGGTCGTTACAGCGTCTTGTATAGAAGCACTGCACCGCTCGGCATGAAACCAATTGCAAGATGTTTGCTTCATATCTCGCTATTGCCGTAAAATGTCCGCTATTGCCGAAAAGTTTTGTACTGCTTGAATTTGCTGGGGCTACATGGTACATCAAAGCGATGAAGACGACGTCTAACACTCGGCGATGCTTATCGTATGTCATAATGAACATGGACAAACCTCCCGGCGGCGGGACAACTTGATCGAGAAGTTTCGGACTAGTTCTCTTCCATATCTTCTTGATGACAGCCCTCAAAGAGGCGTTGCACTCGTCGATGTTACCCTCAGTTTTGATACGCAGGGAAGTTCTGACCACTGCGAAGAGTGTGGCATTGAAGAGAACCGTGCCGTCACTATTTAACGGCATGTTCATTGAGACGAGCCTCTGAAAGTGTAATACGAGGTGAGTTGCGTTTGTTCTTCGACGAGGGTCCCGCAAAGTTGCAATGAAAGGCGTATAACCACGCGTCAAGACAATGGTCCGCATAGCGTGTTAGCTACGCATATAATTCGAATACTCAAAGAGCGGGATACCTTTGGGCGAGGAAAAAATTTGCTGATTTTCATGATTTTCAAGGTCTTAAGGAGGTACGATCACTTCCGCAGGGTCAAAAAAGAGTAAATTAATTCTACCCACAGCTGCTCTGATTGATGTTTACTTATGTTGATTGTTCGTATTATCGATTATAGTGTGCCAAATGTTGTGGTAAATGATGAATTTGTTGCACGTGAACGAATAAAAACTGAAAAATTATATTGTCAACGACTCGGTAGTAATCTTCGTAATAATATTAACATAAAAGCGGACTAAAAGAACAAAAAAAATCAGCCGGAAACCTATTAAAATAGGCTTGAATAACCTCAGCGGAATCAACACGATAGGCGGAATACAATTGTACATATTATTCATACGTGATAAATGATAAAACTCCATAAATTGTTGTTTGCATATTTTGTGGCGGCTTCTGTTCAAATTAATTTCGAAACAAAGCTAGGTTATGTTTGCCAAACGCATCAGCTGTTACTCGCGACGTTGCTGAGTCTGTGGGTGCTATTTCGTCGTTCTGACCATTTTCAACCGGAAATTGAAACTTTCTTGTACTGTAGTGCTTTAAGTACACGGTGAAGATTGATTTTCTTATTTTTTTACAATATCTATTATATCCGATCGATCGAATTTCAGTCTTCCAACGGGTTTAGTTGGATACGTGAGCCGAAAAACGACGATCACCGCACTTCCGGTTGGCCGTCTCCACAAGACGACGTGCTTCGGTAACTCAAAGTGGTCGACTTTGAAGTTTTATTGCGAACAAACTAAACGGTCAAAATGGCTCAAATTTTCGCAATAGGCGCATAAAGTATTCGTCAAAATCATATAAAGATTTCAAATCCGAAAGTTGAATTCGTAGTGATGATCGTACCTCCTCAAGGAACGATTTTTTAGATCAATTTTGTAACTTGGGCGGTTTTATTACTACTTTTGGCTGTTACATGGTATTATTATCTTTTATTAATCCCTAAAAATGAGGGAGGTATGGCACGGTATCGCGAATTGCATTTTCAAAGCTGGTATAAATCTTTCTAACCTTATTTTCTAAAGCATGACTCCAAATGTTCTTGGAAGTAAAATAAAAAGTAGGTTTTTGTCCGAAATGTAGCCATCTTTGTCGGAAAAGTCAATCTTTTCGTTCCAAAGCGCACCATTTCATCGATTTTTACCATTTCTCACTTTTTCTTGGTTCATAAAAAAATACCATGCAACAACCAAAAGTAGTAATAAAACATACCCTAAGTCTCAAGAATGTTGATGAAATTTGTTCTTTTTTAAAAAAATCATGAAAATCAACATGTTTTTGCTCGCCGAAAGATATCTGCCCCCTCGTCAGAAATTTGTTTACTTTCGGAGCGTCTGTTAATCAATCTGTTGCTCATGCAACGGATTTGCATGCAACGTATTTGTAAATACGTAAATTTGTAAATACATGCGACGTGCTTGTAAAATTTTGCGATTGGTGTCGAAATAATGGTAGATAGAACATTGTCAAATCGAAGCCCGTCTTTATTATCTCCGGCAACTATAGTTATCCGACAGCGGCTGAAAAAAATGTTCACGAACAATGCTAATATTGACGAATAAAGGCTCAGTGGAATATACGGTGGCTACGAAATTGTAAGAACGAAAATTGTACCTTGCACGCAACGCGATGTGGGCAGAGCTTTCCAAAGCCAAGAGGCGGCGAAATTTTTCTCAAAAGTGTCACAACGTCCAGATGCTTTATGCGGCCCTTCGCATCGGGGTCGTACTCCGACCAAAGACGTATAAATTCGTCGAGATGATGAGGTCCGAGAATTGACCAGTCTCTCGTCAAATAATCAAAATTGTCCATAATAACAGCGACGAATAAATTTATAATCTATGGGGGGGGAAAAAAAACGATAAATGAATACGAGAGCCATATTATTTCGATAAAAATTCGATGGAATTTATTGCGTCTTTTTCTTATGTAATTTGACGTAAATGGAGTACTCACGAGGAAGGAGCACAGTACGTAGAAAGAAATGAAGTAGGGAAAGGCAATGTCGTTACCACAGCCCGCCAGATTGTTCTCGTCGTCGCTCTTCGGATCGCACTTTACTTCGCCGGGTCGTGCCGAACAGTCGAGCATAATATTTTGCCAGGATTCTCCTGAAGGAAAAAAAGAAAGAACAAGATTTCACCGTCGCACTGATACTCGCGTTTGTAAAACTTGAACACTTTTTTCGCGCTTTGCCGACCTGTCGCCGATCTGAAGAGCACGAGAACGGCTTGCGGAAAAGTTTGGAAGTTGTTGTTGCGATGTATCTCAGTCTCGTCGTCGAGAATTATTTTTCCGAAGACCTGAAACGTACACGGTGTGTGAGTTTACATGGTTTGCATTCTTATGCGATGCGAAAACTCTGCCAAGAATTGATACTTCCATTTTTTGTCCTTCGTTCAATCACGAGTTATACTTAACTACTGATGGAATAAAATTGCTTTTTTCATTTCAGATAAACGTATCGTGAGTTATCCTGGCCATTGCGAGGACACTTTTCTTTAAGGGGTCTCTGGGAACCAGGTCCCACCGGCTGAATGTCCCAAATTTTTGAATGAATTTTGTCAAAAATATTGTCGACGTGTTGCTCTTTTATGTGCTCAATATTTTGAATAAAATAATTCATATATTTTTTACACATAGGGAAGATATCCCTTTTTGGCTGGAAATGCGAGTAACTCCTTAAGTATATAATTTCATTACAGCGAATAAGAAAGTCCATTAAACTTGTATGAAATTTTCTTAGAGCTACATAGGCGTTAAATGGTTCTTGGTTGGTGTCGGTTGTAGCCGATTGAGAGATTAGTCGGTGCGAGCATTTGACTTCATCGAGTATCAAGCAACAATTTTAGCAAATCCAGATACGAAAGAAATTTTATTTGGTTCGAGCAACTTATTTCTCATGGCGTAGCTCACGAACCTGCATTCCTATGACAGCGTAAATGAAGAAGAGCATGACTATGAGGAGGGCGACGTACGGTAGAGCCTGAAAGGATTTGATGAAGGTCCACAGTAACGTTCGAATGCCCTCGCCTCTGCTCAGCAACTTGACGAGCCGCATGACCCGGAATAGTCTGAAGAAGTTGATGGAAATGATGTTCGAACCGGGCTGAAAAATTGTTACGTTCTTTTAACTCTCGTCAACCTTCTCCCCCCTTCAGTTTTTCTTTATCCTTCCGCCAAAATGCAACATCTTTTTTCTTCCAAAGATCAGACTCGGGTCAACCTTCTGTCTGATCCTCGTAATCAAATCCACCACGCGGCCAAAAGTACATCGATAAAGAGAAATAAGTAACAAAAAATGTGTATAAAGACGACAAAGTGGGAATTGTTAGAGAAGCTTTCGCACGAGGTAGTTTACGGAGCGAGCGCACATTCTCATTGGACATCTCACGTTCCATTTTCACTACAGCCAGAATCTTTCGTGCACAAATCCGTCTAAATCTTCGTCTCCTGCGTCTCTTTTTATCGCTGTCTCCCACTGGCTGGTGGTGCTTCCGAATTTCTTTTTGTCTCTGCGTTTCGAAATTCCAGCTTCGCAACACGACGGCGAGAACTCTTTCACGTGACGAATCCGTTGGTAGCTGAATATGCATACATACGTATTCTTGGGTTTGTTTTTGGGGCGAGGATGAAAAAAAGAACGTAAATATGGGAGAAAATGGTAAAACGGGGCAAAACACTGTTGCACTCCGTTTCGCACCAATGACTATGTCAGCGACTCGTTTAATCACGTTTCACTCGCATAACTGTTTTTTCTTTCAATTATTGGGGTCTGGAACACACGCAACCACACGCGCACACACACGTTTCTACGTTACAGTTCACTATATTTGGACGCATGGGGTTGCACCACGAGGAAGAGCACGTTGGAGATGGTAAAGAAGAAAAGAAACGATTTTCGAATCGTCGTGAGATATATTTTACGGAGTGTCTCCCCGTCCGGTTATCGGACGAATAAGCGTATGTTATTCGTCCGGATAGAGGCTCAGTTCACGCCGTATTTCTAGCAGACGTACATATTATTGTGATTTGTGTAAGCTAGTATCCGGACGAATAACATGTATATAATTGTCCGGATAGAGTGTGTTAAATTGTATTATAAACAATTATAAACAAACTACTTATCCGGAAGAATAATTTACACGTAGTCATCCGAAGAAAATCTTTATAATTTTGTTTGGCTTTGGCTTGGTTGGTTGTGTTAGGGTTTGTTTGGTTTTGTTTGGGTTTGTTTGGGATTGCTTGTTTGGGTTGGTTGGTTTTTTTGGGTTGGGTGGTTTTGTTTGGGTTTTTTTGGATTGATTGGATTTGGGTTTGTTGATTTTGGTTTGGGTTGGGTTTGTTGATCTTGGTTTGGGTTGGGTTTGTTTTGTTTGCGTTTATTTGGTTTGGGTTGGTTGATTTTCGTTTGCGTTTGAATTTTTTTTGGTTTGGTGGTTTTGTTTGGGTTTTTTGGGTTGGTTGGTTTTGTATAGGTTTTTTGGGTTGGGTGGTTTTGTTTGGGTTTTTTGGGTTGGTTGGTTTTGTATAGGTTTTTTGGGTTGGGTGGTTTTGTTTGGGTTTTCCGGGTTGGTTGGTTTTGTTTGGGTTTTTTGGTTTAGTTGGTTTTGTTTGAGTTTGGGTTGGTTGATTTTGGTTTGGGTTGGGTTTGTTTTCGTTTATTTGATTTGGGTTGGTTGGTTTTTTTTTGGGTTTGGGTTGGTTGATTTTGGCTTGCGCGGTTTTTTTGGTTTGGGTTCGTTGATTTTTGTTTGGGTTTGGATTTTTTTTTTTGGTTTGGCGGTTTTGTTTGGGTTTTTTGGGTTGGTTGGTTTTGTTTGGGTTTTTGGGTTAGTTGGTTTTGTTTGAGTTTGGGTTGGTTGATTTTGGTTTGGGTTGGGTTTGTTTTCGTTTATTTGATTTGGGTTGGTTGGTTTTTTTGGGTTTGGGTTGGTTGATTTTGGTTTGGGTTCGTTGGATTTTGTTTGAGTTTGGATTTTTTTTTTTTGGTTTGGCGGTTTTGTTTGGGGTTTTTGGGTTGGTTGGTTTTGTTCGGGTTTCTTTGGGTCGGTTGGTTTTGTTTGGGTTTTTGGGTTTGTGTGTTTCCGATTGTTTGTTTGGGGCGTTGTACAGCGTGAAATTAGCCGCTATCCGGACGAATAACATACGCTTATTCGTCCAATATCCGGACATCTTATGCTCGACATTAACGAAATAATTTCGTTTCGCAATGCCAATCTGTCTAAAAAAATGTTGACCCTGTTACTCATTGATATTTTTTCCGACCAAATCCTTCTCCGCCGAGTGATTCGAAAATTTTCCGTTCTTCCCATTTCCGTACTACGTAACATACGTGCATGAACAACAAAACAATAAAATATCTACGAAAATCCATCAATCACTATCTAAATTGAGTCTAGAGGGACGGGGGGGGGGGGGGGGCTCAGCGTTTGCTGGACACGCACACACGCAGACCCTCGAGCGAGAGTACGATTTCGTACACGCGTACATACTTTTTGGACGTTCGTTGGGAGTGAACCTCCCGCCTTGGCATGCAGCCGTGCCTAGAAATGAAATTGCAACAAAAAATGGGTATATCCTCATTCGGGACAAACGCAAACGTAAGACGAAAAAAAAAGAAGAAAAAAAGAAACAAATGATACTGTAATGAAAGAATCGTGTGGCCGAGTCCCTGAAATTCGATGGCAGGACGATGTATTCGTACTGACTTTCCTGTGAAACACGTTTTGTTTTCTCTCCGAGAATATTTTTCGTGATCGACTATGTCTCGCGTAGAGAAGTACACGTGGCGTTATGATGATGGCTGGCGATCGGAAATTCGACAACTTACGTTCACTTCGGAATAGACGATGTCTATGAAGCTACCCAGGACTATGATGAAGTCAAAAACGTTCCAGGCGTCACCGAAGTAGTTCTGCCAAGCGTAAACATTATCATTACAAATACGAAGAATTTTCACGAAGAACGATTTATCACAATGAAACAATGAGTGGCAGGCTGACCTTGAAGCGAAAAGCTGCTAGTTTGAAGACGAATTCCAGAGCAAACACTGCTGTGAATATCATGTTCAGCACGTCGAGGGCGTGGGTGTAGGGATCCGGTTGATTGTAGAATTTCATCGCGAGAGTTATGGTATTTATGATAATGAGGGTGAATATCGTGTACTCGAACGGCTGTGATGTCACGAACCACCAGACTTTGTACTGTATGCGATGCTTCGGTATGTAACGTCTCACTGGTTTCGCCTTGAGGGCAAATTCTATGCAGTTGCGCTGTGTCGAAAACGCGGGAAACAAAGAATAGATCAATTGATGTGGGAAATCGGAAAAGCTTTTTCAAATGACTCGTCATTGTGGTGATCGAAGGAAAACATTTTGTTTCTTGTACGTTTTTTTTTCAATGTTCCTTCGCATACCCTTGCGGCCTTGTACGACTCCAATCTATTTCACTTTTTGCCCCTATTTTCCACTTCACTATTTCCGGGGAGACTCCCGAGGGTATTGCCCATAGCCGTTTATTCTTAAGGGGTTTTCTCACTTTAGACGCTATAGAACGAATTCGACAAAAAGTGCCCAAAATGGCAGGAACATTTTTTTATCCCGAAAACCTGTACTTTGGGATTTTTGAGGGTGCTTATTACGAAGCTGAACTCAAAATTCAGGGATTCACAATGACGAACAAATATGGCGAATGAAAATACAAATAATGCAGATTTAGGTGAAACTCGGTATTCATAGGTTGTGTACGTCACTGATTACGAGCCGGAAGATAAAATTTGCAAATTCAGTTTGCGGACGCAATAGCAGTCTGTATGAGTGAAAAAAAAAATTTGATTTTTGTGTTCAGATTCGTAATAAGCGATCGCGAAAATCCCAGAGTACCAATTTTTATCTAAATCGAGTAAAATTTTCAATTTCGGTTTGCCATTCTAGCGTCGCCATTTTGAATTTTCAAATTTGAAGTTCATGAAAAAAAAAATTATCACAGACCGTTGAGGGGAGGATTTGATGATACTACGACTAAATTTTAATGGTACTTGATTTCAGATAATTTCTAGCTGAGATACAGTGATCACCGCAAATCGTGCTTTTCCAAAGGGGTTCTTGGAAAGGCTTTGCCACCGGCTTGTTTGTGGACATCTTCGCGTACAAATTACACGGAACGTTCTCGAAATGACACTTAACAACGTACAAAAGGTTTCAATAAATCTACTCTATCCATATAGATGATAAAAATTCGCAAAAAAGTGTTTTTTTTTTCACGCTGAAACCCCTACCCTTTCCTTAAGGGAGCTTTCCAGTGTGAAATTTTCAAAAAATCGATTTTTTTTTTTTGCTTTATCGAATAGTATACACTCTTCCGAATATTCCCTGAAATTTTCATGCCGAAATTCAGATTATTTCGGTTACTGTACAGCATTTCTTGGAAGAAGGCAACGGAGCGCTACAGCTACAGCGAAACTTTGAACGCGTTTTTCTCGAAACAGCATTTTTCAAAACGGTGTCCAACTTGGAGGGCAGAGTTTTAAAGCTATCGAGTTGAATTTTTTACACAATATTCTTAACGTCATTGTTTATCGTGCTATGGAAGCTTTTTTTTTTTTTGACATCTTCCTATTTTTTTGTAAAAAAAACTGCCAAAAAAAATGCTAAAATCGATACTTTTTGTTCAAACCGGCGCCATTTTTGCAAAAAAAAAAAAAAAAAAAAAAGCCTCCATAGCACGAAAGCCAATTATATACCGATCAATAATCTTTTTGTGTTTTTTGTTTCAGATCAAAATTGTGACCCCCAACGTGGACACCACATCCAAGTGCATTTTCTGCAACAATTGTTTCATCATTTTTATAGATATTAATTAATAAATAAATCGATCTTTAAAAAATTGTTTTGTATTCTTCAATACCCAATTAATATACAAAAAAAAAAAACCAGACCGATTAGATTATTTTTTCTTTAAAAAAAAAAATCGCGAAAAACAGCGATTTTTCGGGCTGTCACACTGGAAAGCTTCCTTAAGGATGTTGAGTCCCTATGAAACATGTTAATGTTAATTGTTCAATAAATAGCTTCTTAATCGTCATGAAATTTTTACACGACCTCCTGAATACTTCATGTAAAAACATACCAAATTTTCCGAATTCTATCATCATTACTTCAACCTCCTTAAGGGTTGAAATAAAAAATGATAAGAAAATTCTGAAAATTTGGTATGTTTTTGTATGAAGTATTTAAGAGGTCGTGTTAAAATTTCACGACGATTAGGAAGCTCGTTATTAAAAAATTAACATTTTGTTAAGAACAATTTTTAAAAGAAATAAAAAAAAATTTATCAATAAACTTTGTTTTGTTTCCGTTGCTTTCAGTATATTGTAGATATTATAAAATTGAGAGGTCAAAAAAAAAACTTATCGCAAAGTTACATCAGTTTCCATAAAACAACATTTAATTTGTGCATGTTAATTGTTCAATAACGAGCTTCCTAATTGTCGTGAAATTTTTACACGACCTCTGAAATACTTCATACAAAAACATACCAAATTTTCAGAATTTTATCATCATTTGCGATTTGGGGCTCAACATCCTTGAATGGTCAATCCTGTACGAGGGTGCAGGTGCCCGTTCGTTGACGCGTATAAAAAATTCTGACGCAAGTATTCGAACGTGGCGCTCGGGCCTCTCGATACGTGCGCGTGTATACATTTTACGTACTTGATTCTTGTCGAGTTCACAATTTTTGTACTCCTGTTCGCCCTCGTTTTGAAAGGTTACGATGACGAAACCGACGAATATGTTGACCATGAAGAATGCAATGATGATTATGTATATGATGTAGTAAGCGGCGACGATCGGTCGAAAATTGTGTATCGGACCGTAGTCTTCGCGATTCGAGTCAATAGAGACGTACAATAAGCTGCGAAGATAAAAATCAACGAAAAATTACCGATTCGTCGTGATTTCATAATTTGGTATTTCATCGTTAGTTTTCGTAGTATCGAGATCGAATTGGATGATCGGCCATCAAAGTGCACATTCCATTGATTGGCCGGACCAATTGATTCATCAATGAACTCGAAAGAGACAGCATTCAAATTTCGTCCTTATCGGAATATAATTCTTACCTTGGCCAACCCTCGAACGTCGATACCGTGAAAAGTGTCAGCATAGCTTTCGCTACGTCGTCGAAATGAAAACGATTTCTCTTCCACATGCGATCCCTCATCACCGGCCTATTGATGTTTCCATCCTCAAAGACCAAATATGTGCCGCTTTAAAAATCGCATCGACAAAAAAAAAAACGAACGTCCGGATTAGAACGAATTGTCACGCCTCGTAAAAAATGGTTCGCGATCGGTAACAACTTACTGGCACTCGGTTTCCGTAACTTTGGACTCGTCGTTGCACATGAAAAATTTGCCCTAGATGCAGCGAGAACGGAGAACAAATTCAATTAAAGAAATCGTGCGAGCAACGAGCATCTTGCGAAAGCGAAGGTTATCGCGAATCAACCTTTTTTGTTTTTAGTATCAGGCAAATTTTCAAAACGAAAAAGAAACTTTTTGTTTTTCGTGCGAGCACTCTTCAGATCGTGATATTTGACTTTGGCTTTTTTCGTTAATTAGCGATTTTATGGCAAACGCGGGTAAAAGAAAATTCATATAGACGTGCAGGTTTTGGTTTTTTTTTTGGAGGATACGGGGTGCAGGAAAAAAATATATTCGACGTAGCACGTATGTACAGATACATAGAGAAACCACGACAAACGTTGGTTGGGAGATTTGTGGCATGGCGCGGCGCGATGTACGATGAAGATGAAACGTCTCGTTTACTTTGCATTGATTTTTTTTTTATCGGGTTCTCTAATACCTCTAGTTTTATTCTTCAATTTGAGGATCAAAGTTTCATTTCTGAGCATAACAAGGGATAATTTGTTATTTAAAATAACAAGGTATGACGTTTGGGAATAAAATATCGTGAAAAAATACTTTACAACTGACTATAAATGATTGTTTTGCCGATGTGAGATCATTCAGGGTTGTTGCACATTGTTGACTCAGAAATTCCCTGACTTTTCCAGCTTTTCCATACAGGTTTTGAAAAAATTCCAGGTCCTGCAAATTAGCCAGATCAGGGTCAAATGAAGAACATTTCCTTTTCGTCGAGCATATATTTTTTGAGTTAGGATTGAGTCTTTGTAAACGTTACAAACTATGCGGGAAAATTGTGTACGTGAAAATAGCAATGTGTGATTCTTGTGAAAGAAAAACAACATTTTTAACCGACTTGAAGAAACCAAGGAAATCCTCAACTCGATCCTTCGATTGAAGAATTATGTTGAACTGGATAACATAATTTTTGTAAGGGCAGATATACACCTAGGAGCCGGAACAAATGGTCATTTTTGTGAATTTTTTCAAGGAAAACTATTTGAAATTTCGGATTGGGGTTTTAATTATCTAAAAGTATATACATTGAAAAATATGTTTGATTTTCTTTATTTAAAAGTATCAAAAATATACAAGGATATTGTATGATCCTTGGAGTGTCAAAAAAAAAAAATCGTTGCCCAAAATTTTTCGAAAACCAATGAACCGATTGCCTTGAGGTTTTTTGTGGTTATTCCATACATCATTATCTAGTACTTGTCATAGCCGATTTTGAAAATATCGATTTATGACAAAATGGCGGACGTTTGAATATAAATAGTGATTTTTGGGCCATAAATTAGTTATTATTTTGCCTATAAAACAAAAACTAAGTAACGGAAAAAAATCCCAATATTACGTAACGGAAAAAAATATTTTTAAATAAAGAAAATTAAACATATTTTTGAATGTATATACTTTTAGATAATTAAAACGCCAATCGGAAGTTTCAAATAGTTTTCCTTGAAAAAATTCACAAAAATGACCTTCTTTTCCGGCTCTTAACGGGTTACCCCCACTTGCGATTTTGAAAAAATCGATTTTTTTTATTGCATTTTTTTGAAGTATAAGTATCTGAGAATATGTCCTGAAAATTTCAAGTCGATCCGAACAAAATTGACTGAGATATGAGCGTTCAAAGAGAAGAATCCGTGAATTGAAGAACTGAAATTGAAACTTTAAACGCGTTTTTCTCAAAATGGCACTTCTGAAGTCGGTGACCAAGATTACTCGAACACTAATGAACCGATCTTCTTGAAATTTTGCAGGCTTATTTAATACATAAAAATGTAGTCTTTAATCGTTCGATTTTTTTTTCGAAAAAAAAATGGCCGTTTTATAGCCAAAAAACGGCCGTTTTTTTTCGTTAAAATCGAACCATTAACTTTGACTGTCGGCCATTTTGTGAAAAATGAATATTTTTTAAAATCCTTCGATTAAAGACTAGTTTATACTTATATTTGACTAAATCCATCCGCATTTTTTTTTCAGATGATCCACTTCTCCGCAATGTTGGTCACCGCAAACCGTGTATATGAAAACATTATTTTATTGACGGCCATTTGCCACTAAACAAAGTAATATTTTTCAATAAAAAAATTACTGAAAGTTCTTCAAGATGTTCTTTAAGATGGTATATTGATCGATTAAAAAAGTTTTGTAGTTTTCTTTAAAAAAAATTCATGAAAAAGGCCTTTTTTTTGCGCTACCAGTGGGGGTAACGCCTTAACACCAAATATATGGAAATTTGATAAAATTGGCATTTTTTTTTTTTAACTGAACTCCGAAACATAATTTAAACATTATAAAGTAAAAAAAAAGACATTAAAAGCAAATACAAAACGCGTTCTTCATTATAAACAAAAGTTTGTACGCCGGTGAAAATAAACAAAACATAAATATAAATACTTATCTATAATGATAATGATGTGGTTGTGTATCGACAGATCGAATGCAAATGTATTTTTGTAGCTTTACTTTTAATTTACTTTAATTTACAACTGTAGCTTTACAGTAAATTAGTTTTCAGTTTTTTAAATTCTCAATGTTTGGCACTGACATAACTTTCTTTTGTGTATAACGAGGATTAATATAAATATTAAAGATAGACATAAATATTTATTTTTATATTGTTCAGTTTTTATGTCAAGTCGGTTTCATTTTTCGTATCTCTTTCAAAAAGTAAATTGTGAGAAAATGCCAGACAATTTCCAAAATTCCCTGACTTTTCCCTGACTATTCCGGGAGCAAAAAAATTCCCAGAGTTTGTTTGGGATTGTTTGTTTTCCATATGCGCAACAACCCTGTAATTGCAAATATTTCTATGACAGCAGCTGGATTCCTCACCCGCATAATTCAACATTGAGGGGAAAAAAAAAAGATTTTTCTCAGTTATTTGTTTCCGCATGCCAAAATGATTAAGAACCATAAAGTGCCAGAGTACTAGAAGACCTTCCAAGCTGTTCGACTAATTTTTTGCCCGAACATAATTTTGTCCATTTGTCTTCGACGCATGACACCCCGTTGTGTTTATTTCTTCGTGAAAGTATGTTCGTGTGCTCTTTGTGGGATCGAACATTGTGAAAGGGTGCTATTTTAATACGAAAGGGTGCTATCGAAATGCATTTTACGGTCGCTCGTATCGGAAATACCGGCAGGAGGAAGGCCGAGAGGACGAGAGAACAAGAGAGAAAGGTAGACGTGCATTCGGACAGGCTATACAGAGACATCGAGAGATAGACATTCGAAATGACATAACTACTCCCCGACTAGAAATTTTGATCCGGCTGCTTGAAGACTGACCAGACCCCTACCAGGCTGCAATCCGGAATGCCGTAGTAGGACACGCCCGATCCGGGTGGAATCCGGTACGGATCCGGCGTCCCTTGACATGGCCTGCGTGGCTGGCAGATGGCGCCAGGTGGCGCCATGGTACGGCACGCCGGATCCGTGCCGGATTCGCACACGATTTTATACCCGTTACTGTGGCCTAACGCCTTAAATTCATCATTTGTTTTTTTTTATCATTTAAGGCATTGATACGGCGGCCGGATCAGGGCCTGAAAAGGCCCACTGATCAGGGCCGTGTCCGTTAACCGGATCCGGGCCGGATGCGAAAAATCTTTTCCCGCCTGTTACGGCCCTGATCCGGCAGCCTGATCAGTGCCGCGGTACGGGATACGGCATGCCGGATCCATGCTTGTTCCGGCCCGTAGCAAAATTTCTAGTCGGGTCAATACAGTTAGAAGTCGAGCTGTCCTCGTCTTATTTTATTTATTACGCGGTGAAAGAAAAAGCCACAGACAGCGCGTACCGAGTAAACTACAAGTAACCATAATAAACGATAACCAGTAAGTAAATACGATTTCTATTTTCGATCGTGCTAATGCGTGCGTGCCCACAGTCTAACAGCAATTCAATGATTATTCAAATATCCAATGTATTTCATTCTAATGGCTTTGTGCTTTGTTTCGTTCGTTTAATTTTACATCTTTGGTGCATTCGTTGACGTGCATAGGGATTTCGTTTTACCTTAAACAGCTGTACCCCGATAACAGCGAACATGAACTGTAGGAGATAGGTGACCAACATAATGTTGCCGATCGTTTTAATGGCGACAATCACACATTTCACCACGTACTTTTTTTATACGCAGTTTTTGTTGTTGGATTTTTTTTTATTTTCGGATTGATGGTGGTGTTTTTGTTTTTGTTTTTTTTTTTTCGGGCGTACAGATGCGAGCAGGGTGCGTGAGGCGAGCACAGCGGGATTTTGTTTTTGTTGAGTTGAACGCGGGGACGATACGAGAGGCAGATGGAAACATGAGAAAAGAAAGAAAAAAATAACAGATTAGCATTTACTTGTACAAGTTATAGGGGCGGCAGAGACGGGTTTAGGGGGGAGGGGATTCTCGTTGCGAAGTCCTCGCAATGATTGTTTTTTGTTTCTTGCACAGGGTTAGTTGGGTAGGCTAGGGGGCGGCGGGGTTGGAGGATTTTCTTTCTCCCAGTACTGAAGTCAGCTGCTCAAACATATGTCTGTACCAACACAAATATCTTGGCACGAATGACGTCACGGTCCATTTAAATATACCGAATAATACGCGCGGCCCTCATCCGGATCGTTACTTTCGTCCTAATAACTATTTATAGACGTTCGTCTTTTCCGTTGACTCTTACGCGCCAAGTAAATCGTCACTTAATCATCATTCGTTTCGTCGATTAAGGGCAATATTGCGACTCTCGTTATTTCAGAAAGACCGAAGTCTGTTGTTCGTACAATTGATCAAACGGATGTAAAATCGAAGATCAGTCGTGTGATACTTATGGGATACGAGTCGAATGTTACGTCGACTTTCATGTTCAGCCGTAGTTTAGGTCGAGACGGGTGCACCGTGTGTTCCTCCGCAATGCACCTGTGGGATGCCGAAGTCTTTGCTTGTCATTGAAAGAAGAAAAAAAGAAAATAAAGAGCCGATAACGTTTGATCGCAGTCACCGCCGGGAGTCGCACCGCGCCGCCACGAAGCCAAACGATTCTCAAGGATTCACTGCCTGGACAGTTATTGCGGAAACTTTGCTATTCACTTTGCTGAACCTTCACGGTTCGTTCAGAAATTTGCACTGTTTTGGTGAATTTTTGGACGGATTTTTGTTTATTTGTTTGCATCGTGTTTTTTTTTTAAATTAATAATCAAATAATCATATGCACGTTAACTATTTTGACATTGTCTATTCGTACAGTCGTGCTGTGGCTGAAAAGCCCCGTAATCGGAAAAAGAGAAGGCCAGTTTTTCGACAGGTGATTCTGTAGGTGCGAAATCCAAGTTTGCCTAAAAATCGGGGTGCATGGTTTTTTTTCGGCGATGAAGGGGTGGATTGATGCCAAACTACAACCCCTACGAAGTCGGCGCCGTGGGACAAAATGTTCGGAAAAGTCCTTGCTTCAATTTTGTCCACAGCGCCGAAGTCGCAGAAGTTCGCTTTGGGGGTGAAACGATGGGGTGAAGTTTTGGATAATGAGTTTTAATTCAATAACTCTTTAGGAAAAATTCGTACACTTTTCGTTCAAATGGGAACATCACTCATCACTCTCCGATAATATTATCACCACCAAAATAATTGTTGAAAGACAAAAAAAAATTGTTTATTGAATAACTCAAAAACAATCGATTTTTCGGGTATGGTTTAAATGTACGAAATGTAGAGAATAATTTTCTCTACATTTTCGTTTCGATGGACTACCCTTGAAATTAGATTTTCCAACCCTTTTCGGGGGTTGAAAATTAAAAATGAAATTCTGGGAAAACTATTGACCGCACGGATTTGCCGCCGTGGAACAATTTGTAGCTTGAACCCTCGGCTACATTTTTGTCTATGGCGCCAAACTCGTATCACCACCAAAAATATTGTTGAAAGACCAAACAAAATTGTTTATTGAATAACTCAAAAACAATCGATTTTTCGTGTATGGTTTAAATGTACGAAATGTAGAGAATAATTTTCTCTACATTTTCGTTTCTATGGACTACCCTTGAGTTTTGATTTTTCAAGCCTTCTCGGGGGTTGAAAATTAAAAATGAAATTCTGGGAAAACTATTGACCGCACGAATTTGCCGCCATGGAACAATTTGTAGCTTGAACCCTCGGCTACATTTTTGTCTACGGCGCCAAACTCGTATCACCACCAAAAATATTGTTGAAAGACCAAACAAAATTGTTTATTGAATAACTCAAAAACAATCGATTTTTCGTGTATGGTTTAAATGTACGAAATGTAGAGAATAATTTTCTCTACATTTTCGTTTCTATGGACTACCCTTGAATTTTGATTTTCCAACCCTTCTCGGGGGTTGAAAATTAAAAATGAAATTCTGAGAAAACTATTGACCGCACGAATTTGCCGCCGTGGAACAATTTGTAGCTTGAACCCTCGGCTACATTTTTGTCTACGGCGCCAAACTCGTATCACCACCAAAAATATTGTTGAAAGACCAAAAAAAATTGTTTATTGAATAACTCAAAAACAATCGATTTTTCGGGTATGGTTTAAATGTACGAAATGTAGAGAATAATTTTCTCTACATTTTCGTTTCTATGGACTACCCTTGAATTTCGATTTTCCAATCCTTCTCGGGGGTTAAAAATTAAGAATGAAATTCTGGGAAAACTAATGACCGCACGAATTTGCCGCCGTGGAACAATTTGTAGCTTGAACCCTCGGCTACATTTTTGTCTACGGCGCCAAACTCGTATCTCCTCATGTTCGGTCAATAGCTTTCCCAGAATCAAATTTTCAATTTTCAACCCCCGAGAGTCGTTGGAGAAAGCAAAAATCAAGGGTGGTACATAGAAACGAAAGTATGGAGAAAATTATTCTCTACATTTCGTAGATTTAAACCATCCCCGAAAAATCGATTGTTTTTGAGTTATTCAATAAACAATCTTTTTTGATACTTCAACAATTTTGTTGGGGGTGAAGATATTATCGTAGAGGGATGATCAAATACTCGATCGACACCTCTTGTCAAGGACTGCAACGTTTCCATTTGAACAAAAATTGTATGAAATTTTCCTACAGCGTAATCGAATTAAAACTGTTTTTTCCTAAATGCACCCTACTTTTTCACCCTCAAAATGAACTTTCACGACTTCGGCACTGTGAACAGAAATAAAGCCCGCATTTTTCTGAATGTTTCGTCTCCCGGCGCCGACCTCGTGGGGGTTTGGCATTAATCCACCTCTATCCCCCTTCATCCCCTAAAAAAACCCTACACCACGATTTTCAGGCAAACTTGGATTTAGCACCCGCGGCACCTACACAATCACCTGTCAAAAAACTAGCCTCCTAATTTTTTCCAATTCCAATATACATCACGACTGTACTGTATCAAAGAAGTGAATAATGTCACAATCAGCATCGTATTATCCTTTAGATCCTTGAGGATTGTGTGAAAAATCGCTGATTGTACGGTTGGAAACGTCTTAAAAATTTATTCCACGTATGCGTCCAACCCCTCAAAAAAGTTTTCCAACGAATGTTCGCCAACTCGAATTCTTTTCACATGACCGCGAGTTGGACATAATTGAAGATATTTAAAAAAAATATATACACAGTAGTGTCGAGGATACGAGAACGCGCGGGAGTTTTTCGTACGTGTTAATATAGCGGCACACCACTGCAACGCTAAAACCGCAACGCATGCAATTCGATATTTCTCGATAAGTCAAGAAAAAGGAATCAAACGATAGAATCGATAGAAAAAAAAAAACGATGGGTAACAAAAACTAGGAAAGTGGCCGACGTGTGGGATTTTTAACGAGTCACTTTGCGGAGAGTGAAATTTCGGGGGAGCGATTGGAAAGTGGATTTTGAAAAGGTGAGGCGGGAAAAACCACATGATCGATGTGTCGAGAAGGATACGGCAGGATTATCGTAGATTCCGAGCGACGCGGTAGTACAATCATAACGCATTAAATAACATCGAACGTGCTTCTATGTACTATAATATTTATAGTAAATATGACTATACGTGTACGCCCGTACGTGCGAATATATGGATCATTTGTTTCAACGCGTCTCACTATCGTTTTCCCAATTTTTCAAATCACTTACACCCGCAAAAAGAAGAAATTAAGGGAGCTTTCCAGTGTGAAATTTTCAAAAAATCGATTTTTTTTTCCTTTATCGAATAGTATACACTCTTCCGAATATTCCCTGAAATTTTCATGCCGAAATTCAGATTATTTCGGTTACTGTACAGCATTTCTTGGAAGAAGGCAACGGAGCGCTACAGCTACAGCGAAACTTTGAACGCGTTTTTCTCGAAACAGCATTTTTCAAAACGGTGTCCAACTTGGAGGGCAGAGTTTTAAAGCTATCGAGTTGAATTTTTTACACAATATTCTTAACGTCATTGTTTATCGTGCTATGGAAGCTTTTTTTTTTTTTTGACATCTTCCTATTTTTTTGTAAAAAAAACTGCCAAAAAAAATGCTAAAATCGATACTTTTTGTTCAAACCAGCGCCATTTTTGCAAAAAAAAAAAAAAAAAAAGCCTCCATAGCACGAAAGCCAATTATATACCGATCAATAATCTTTTTGTGTTTTTTGTTTCAGATCAAAATTGTGACCCCCAACGTGGACACCACATCCAAGTGCATTTTCTGCAACAATTGTTTCATCATTTTTACAGATATTAATTAATAAATAAATCGATCTTTAAAAAATTGTTTTGTATTCTTCAATACCCAATTAATATACAAAAAAAAAACCAGACCGATTAGATTATTTTTTCTTTAGAAACAAAAATCGCGAAAAAAAGCGATTTTTCGGGCTGTCACACTGGAAAGCTTCCTTAAATAGAAGAAGATTCTCTTCGAAAAATTATAAGTTCAAACACGAAAAAGGACATTGTCCGAATATTTAGCGATAGCGAAAAAAGATTACTTTTATTTAAAAACAAATGCATTATTCAATTGTTTTACGTCTCTCGTAAAGACTCTAAACGATGACTACACAGCGAGTCCGGAGCCTGATAAACGAAGTTCGAAAGATCGTTAAAAAAGAACCATATATTGCTTACGTAAAGTATCGTAGCGGTGTTTCTTCAATGATAAAATGCATTACGTAGGGATACACACGAAGACACAACCGATCTATATGTATAAATATATATAATATATGGAGACACGTTTTCACACGGTAAACGAGATTCCGCTTCTTTGTTGGTAAGAAGCGATTCTCTCTACGGGTTATTAATATTAATCTCAAAAGAATTGTAAGACGTGTCATTCGGGGTACCCAAAGGTGCATTGGTCGGGGATAACAATGTATAGGTGTGTGTACACGTATACGTTTCTTCTTCTCAAGGCCCTTGGATCGTGGATCCAGGAATAATGAAACAAAAGAGCAAGCAATATGCTTCAGGAAGAACCGTTGCAGGGTGAAGTTGTCTCTCTTTTCGTCGCTACTGACGCTTCCTTTCGATCCAAAATGGGACGTTTTCAAAAGAGCATTAACCGTCGGATGATTTATTTTTTTCGACTCCAACGCTCACTTGCACTGTAGCTTTTTCTTCTGCGAGTTTCCAAGGGCCTTAACAATGAGTGTACGGAAAATGTCTGATGTATCGTGTAAAACGGCCCTCTTTCGTGTATGCGAAAAAAAAAAAAAAAAACGACTGAGCATTGTAGCAATATTAATGCGGCATTTGGGCGGCGACGATTTGGAGGGTTGTTTGGGGGTAGAATCGTAAAATAACACAGATGTGACACTCTAAAAAAAAATTATACATCTCAACCCGATGCAAACTCTTGCGAGAAAAAAAGGAAAAAAAAAAAAAATCAAGACTTGTAACATTGTCGGTTTTTCTTTCTTTCTAGTAGTCTAGTTGTCTTGAAATATTATACACCGTTCAGCCAGGCCGGCCTACCTTGAAAAGTTGCACGCCAATGACGGCGAACACGAACTGCAGGAGGCTGGTGACGAGGACTATGTTTCCGATAGTCTTTATCGCTACGATGACGCACTGTACTACGTGCTACGATTTCAACATTCAATTAAATGATTATCCTGCCACTTTAAATCACAGGTGGAACAAGCTCGTTTCATCGTTTCGTATAGGCACTTCTCTTGGACCTGCAGACTCAATAATCAACTGCGTCGCGAGCGAGAGTCTTCGTTGCGAAGGTGAAGAAAATTAACGAAAACATCGACAAGTACAAAGTGACTTCGTCGATTGAGAATTCTCGATTCGCATTGGATTGTCTTTAGACGGCAGCCCCTATTCGATACACTGAGAAAACAATTTATTTCTATCCGCCAGTTAATCCTATTGACTATTAACAAATGGTAAAGTTGGATGTGGCGAAATAAATATCTTCTTACAGTTAATGAGTAATTCATGTGAGCCTCTGAATTGTCACAAATGAAGCTTTGGCAATAGTTGACAAATGGGTACTTTAATGGAACATAACCTTTCTTCACAGCCAATTGATATACAGTTGGGCTAACCCAATGCTCAGTTTTAATATACCAAAAATACTTGTTTCCTATAACTGAGGCGTTGATTTAATGAGATCAGTAGAAAAGTTGTTCCGGATGTACCACGTGTAGAAATAGAAGGGATGGTTTCACCCCTTAAAACCGTTTTTCCGCCGATAAAAAAAATACGTATCGCTGATTTTTCGGTGCTTTATAGCATATCCAAATTTCAACAAAATCGAAGGGTGTCACCTGAGGAATGTTCCTTGTGAGGTGTCTATTTAATGAGATCAGTAGAAAAGTTGTTCCAGATGTAAAGGATAGTTGAGTGATCGAGTATAGTTACCAAACGAATATTTGGATAAAGTCATTCGTTGGTTGTCGGCATGTGAAGGTGCAGCTGAATCAATGTAGCCCTATTATACTGCTGGTGTGCAAGTGTACAATGCAAGGAACAGCCGTTGACAGTTCATTTCGATTGTTTAGCTTTAGCTTCGAGCGTAGCTAGTTCTCTAGTTTCATGTTCCGTATTTAGATAAAACCAATAGAAGTGTACCAAAAGTAATTGATTCAAAACAGTTTTCAGAATAGAACTGTATGTGTTTACACGAGTAGAAACAAAGGGTCACGTTTTCACGGTCACAAACCGATATCCTTTGGGTAAGTGGGCACGCGGTCACGCACAGTCCTCAGTGTATCCCGATCGTATCTACGTCGCGTCCGGCGCGAACGAGCTTGTGCGACAAAGGGCCGTGGTAGCGTACGAAGTAAGCGGTCGTGCCAAATGTACGATACTTGTCTCAAGTACAGATTTGTTGACTATCAACAAATCATTATTCGAGACGAGTCGTCCACTTTCCAACAGTTATTTTCTAACTATTAACAGGGCTATGTTTGATTCAACGGAAGATTTTGTAATTATTACCAAATATTCATTTTGCAACAAGTGCACGACTGTTATCTCAAATAACTACTGGGCCAGCATCTTAAATACAGATGAATTAATAGTTGATAAATCCTTATTTGCGTTAAATAGAGAAGTTGTCGCGTCAACTGTGTGACTGTTGGCTCAAATGCGGCCGAGATAGTCGTTTCGAATGAAGATCAGTTAATTGTTGTGACATGTTCATTTGCATTGAACACAGGATAGTTGCGGCAACTATACGTTAACGGTCCCAAATCTAAATATATTAATCGTGAAAAAATCTCCACTCCTTTGAACTGTATTATCATATCACAATTTCAACTCGTTATTCGATTACCATTAACATCTACTGAGTTAAAAGAAATAAAAGTTATCGAATAAATCATTCTTTTTGAAGAAATACTATGGCTGTAAAATGTTGTCACGAGAAGACGAATATTTCTTAACGACTAACAATTTTTGTAACAGTCAATGAATACTTGAGTAAACGTGCCAACTGAATATATTTCTTTACTATGAATATACTGTTTTCTCAGTGTATAAATTCGACGTTTGCACAGCCAAGTTGACTTCCCCGCTGAAAGGTTCACCCGACTGTTGGCTCCGTGCGCAACACTGAGCCGCGTAGCGTTCGTATTTTTGCCTGCCCTGCCAAAGGCTCTGCGATAGTTGTTATTATGTTGCGATACGTTAAAAAATAATACAAATCGGCCAAAGACAGCAAGAAGCATTTCCTTTCAGTACAGTGAAAAAAGCAAGTACAATTTCCTTGAAATGTATATTTTTGTTTACCTCTAATTTTGTTAAAAGACGAGAAAAACAAAGCTATATAATGCTTTTAATAAAAATGAAACCAGCATATATTTTTGCTGCATCACTCTACAACCCTTCGACTGCATACTTCCGCCACGAACCTCTGACTGAATGTGTGGTCGATCGGATCCCAGACGTTTTTCAGATCGCTGTATTTCGGTAAAAATGCATTTTTTTGTCGATATTTTTTTTTTCACTCAATGGCCCTTATTTTGGCCCAAAATTTATGTTTCGAGAACGATAAAAATGAAGTGCCCTAAAATTCGTTCAAAGTGGGAGATACGTTGAAAAATACGTACTTGCACGAAAAAGGAAGTTGCGTAAAAACGACCAAGTCTGCAGTCGAAGGGATAATATAATAAATAACATTTTGTTTTCAGACCATGAGCACAAGTCTAAAGACCGATTTCGAGAGTATAACTCACAATATTAATTTCCAACCTCACTATCAATCTCTAAGGGAACACTGTAGGTATCTGCTAAACACGTCAGGGACGTAGAAGACTCAAGGACAAATCGTGACGCAAGTTTAATAACTGAAGCTCGTGTCATGAGGCGAACGTCAATTTCTTCGAAGTCTTCAACTCCTTTAAATGTAAAACTGCAGCTATCCATTCATTGCGTTGTTCGTAATTTTGAAATTTAATACACAGCAACTCTCGTGGCCCATTTTCAATAAAACAATATTTTAAACGTTATTTCGAAAATCTCGTACTACACTCGTGAAATCTCGCACTACGCTCGCTACGGGCGCTGCGTTCGATTTCGTTACCCCTACCCTATACTTTGCACGGAGCCAATAGTCTCCTTTCTACAATACCAGACTTCGGCGTATCGAATTTTTCCCAAAACTATTCGTACGTTTTTACACGTGTTCGACGATCGCTACGTTTTCGTATTCGCCACAAAGAAACATCGATTTGCCCACGGATCGAACGACCGTGAGCGTAAAAATAAAAATAAATTCTACGGCGAAAAAAGATCTTCGGATATCGACTTGCGGATGATGAAAAGAGTGCGGGCAGGGAGAATCAATTACGTGATTGCTGTCATCGGATGGGTTCACTCAGGCGTGGAACTTTACTACTCAAGAGAACTTCGATCTTCGCCATCCCCTACCCAACTAACCCATTTTGCATTTTTTTCCTCACGTTATACACCCCTTGTCACGTGTCTTTTGAATTACCTGCGAATTTACGCCGTATTTTTTATAACCTCGCAGGAAATTCCGCGAAGTAATATTGTACCAATATGTATCGGAATAATCTATGGGGCTTTGACACTCCGTGACGTCGATCTTTATCGGGAATATTTCAGGAATATCAGAGAGTACGAGATATATGTGTATTGAGAGGCATGGAGAATTTCGGCTTGATTATAGACACTGGACCTCTCGAATTTAATCAACTATTGTTCTTTCTTTAGGCTATACGTACGTAGAAAAATATTTCTCATGAAAACCAAGATTACTAGAAATGTAAGAATATACATAAAATCGATTTTTTTTAACCATCCTAATGTATATATATATGAGGCGATCCATGTCACTTCAGCCAGTGAAAAAAAAATCCACAAATAATTTTGGAAAACCGAGTTACTTTATTGGAAAATATTCACCCAGTGTCGAAATAAAAAAAAAAAATTCTGACGTTTTTTCTCCTTGATTACCATTTTTTAACATTTTTCCATTCAAATGGCTGTATCTTTGGCAGAATTTGACGTATTTACATTCGTAAAAGACGAAAATGTGCGTCTTTTTATGGCCTTCGGGAAAAAATTAATTTAGATTTTATTGAACGAGTCGAACGTCCGTTTCAGGGCAAAATATGGAAAAATATTTTTTTTTTCGAGGAAAGACACTCGATATTTTATTTTTTTAAATTTCCTCGAATTGTGAATACGAAAAACGGATTTTTCGTATTTTTTATATTATGGGATTCCTAAACACCGTGAAGTAACACAATAGAGCGAGTGCTCCACACTCTTCAATCGAATATTAATAATAAAAATAAAAAAATAGCTGTTACTTCACGGTGTTTAGGAATCCCATAATATAAAAAATATCAAACATCCGTTTTTCGTATTCACAATTCGGGGAAATTTAAAAAAACAAAATAACGAGTGTCTTTCGTTGGGAAAAAAATATTTTTGTATATTTTGCCCTGAAACGCACGTTTGACTTGCTCAATAAAATCTAAATTAATTTTTTTCTGGCAGGCCATAAAAAGACGCACATTTTCGCTTTTTTACGAATGTAAATACGTCAAATCCTGCCAAAGATACAGCCATTTGAATGGAAAAGTGTTAAAAAATGGTAATCAACGAGAAAAAACGTCAGAATTTTTTTTTTATTTATTTTGACACTCGGTGAATATTTTTCAATATACTCGATTTTTCAAAATTATGTGTGGAATTTTTTTTTACTTGCTGATGTGACATGGATCGCCTCAATATACATTCAGGTGGTTAAAAAAATTGATTTTTTTTCTCAGCGAAAGATTGAAGTATATTAAGAAAAAGAAAGTTTTGCAAAATTTAAGGGTTCTAAACAATTTTTTAGTTAGTGCTCAAACGACCTTTTCATGTTTTTTTTCCATGATTACCGGAGTCTTAATTTTTTTTATCTCGATACAGAAGATGTTATTGCGTGATTCAATGTTTGATTTAATTTTTTTCTGTAACAATACACAAACTTTATTTAAATATTTTTTTTTAACCTTAAACAATTTGTATTTGCGGATTAAGAATCAATATATGTAATTCGGTTGTGAAAATTATATCAACCACTTGATGAACAACAACGCGGTGTTTACATCACTGAACGTCTAACAAGTATGCGTGTTTTTTGGACCAATACGTTTTTTTGGAGTAAGACAACTAATGGAGAAAAAAATTGACGAAAAATCGAAAAAAATAAATTAAGTCGTTTTTGCACTACGTAAAAAAATGTTTAGACTTTTCAAATTTTGTGTGAATTACTTTTTCATAACGTAGTAATATTTTCCGTTGAGTAACGCGAAAAAAAAATGAATTTTTTTTTGCACCACCCTAATATATATATATATATATATATGCACAGGGTGGACCATTTAACGTGACCACCCAAAACATCTCCGTTACTCCTTTAGCGACGAAAAAATGTCAGGACGTAATCTCATTGATTTCGAACGGCTAATACGGTGGTGAAAAATTCATTTTTGTCAAGGTCATCGTTTTTGCGTTCTCAAGGTCATCAATGGTTTTTCAAATTGGAACATGTTTTTTTTACGCTGTAGCCGATACTCAGACGAATCCAACGACCTACGATATAATTTTCAAGGTCATGATATCATAGGTCGTCGGATTCGATGGCAAGTGAAGGCCCATTGAGCCGAAATTCACCACATATGGATTATCAAAATATACACCAAGCGCCACAATTGAAGGATTACTTTTTCTTTCGCCAAATTTTCGATCTTTTTTCAACCGCTGTGGCATCGTGGTAAGAAATTGCGAAAAAAAGAAAGGCTATTGAAGCTGAACGCTTGGAAACTCGTAGTTGAACATTTTTTTGCATCTCTTTCGTATCGTCGTTGTTCGGCGAACGACCAAAAGTGGAAGTTCTTTCAAAACTAACTGCTTCGAATGTGTTCAGTACAGAGCCTGCCAAAAACGAATTTGAAGCAGAATGTACGTTGAAAAATAAAAAATTATTCCGTTCCCCGAGCACAATCCCAAAGTCACGCAAATTGTTTTAATTTAAGGGAGCTTTCCAGTGTGAAATTTTCAAAAAATCGATTTTTTTTTTTTTGCTTTATCGAATAGTATACATTCTTCCGAATATTCCCTGAAATTTTCATGCCGAAATTCAGATTATTTCGGTTACTGTACAGCATTTCTTGGAAGAAGGCAACGGAGCGCTACAGCTACAGCGAAACTTTGAACGCGTTTTTCTCGAAACAGCATTTTTCAAAACGGTGTCCAACTTGGAGGGCAGAGTTTTAAAGCTATCGAGTTGAATTTTTTACACAATATTCTTAACGTCATTGTTTATCGTGCTATGGAAGCTTTTTTTTTTTTTGACATCTTCCTATTTTTTTGTAAAAAAAACTGCCAAAAAAATGCTAAAATCGATACTTTTTGTTCAAACCGGCGCCATTTTTGCAAAAAAAAAAAAAAGCCTCCATAGCACGAAAGCCAATTATATACCGATCAATAATCTTTTTGTGTTTTTTGTTTCAGATCAAAATTGTGACCCCCAACGTGGACACCACATCCAAGTGCATTTTCTGCAACAATTGTTTCATCATTTTTATAGATATTAATTAATAAATAAATCGATCTTTAAAAAATTGTTTTGTATTCTTCAATACCCAATTAATATACAAAAAAAAACCAGACCGATTAGATTATTTTTTCTTTAAAAAAAAAAATCGCGACAAACAGCGATTTTTCGGGCTGTCACACTGGAAAGCTTCCTTAAGATTTTCCCATTCACCGAACGATGACGTTACAAATCAAATGCGAACATTCTCTCAAGCCCAATTTTCAACGGCACGTAATCATGTTCTAAGATGCTCCCTTTATTTTCTTTCCGCGATTATTTTGTACGGACATACAGCCGTGAAAAACGCTCGAACTTTTGACGATGAAAAAGTGATTCTTAAATTGTTGCGCGTATTGTATATATGCCTACGAAAAATTCATGGCATTTACAACAGTTGCCCATAGTCAAATAACTATAGTTTATTGACAGGTCGAACATAATACGGCTGACCCAGCAATAATACGATTTTCTTGTCAAAGGAACTATAGTTAGTTTTACTATGCTGTTTGTCATGGTGCTTGTTGTAAACACCGCAAACTTGTTTCTGTGTATGTGTGCATAACTTTTTAATACACACACACTTATATATATATGTGACGCATTTCACGCCATTTCGCTCGGCCGTGACCCTGACCATTTTTAATTCTTTTTATTATTTTTTATAAAATCGTATGCTATGCAAGGAGTATTTTCACACATTTTTTTAATTTTTATCGCATGTTTCAGAAGATACAGTTTTTCGAAAAATCTGGATTTCAGAAAGTTCGGAAACGTTCTAACGCCGATATCTCTTAAATTCATCGATATATCGAAAAAGGTCTATAGATCGATTTTTTTCATATTAGTTCACACTTTCATTAAAAAAAAGGAAAAAAAATTTAATCATCGTAGTCAACATTTTTTCAGCGTGTAAAGTGAAAACTATTTTTTTTAAAGATGATCGCCATTTTTTTTTTTTCAAAAAATTCTCTAAAATAATGTGATGAATTATATGAATTTTAATCCTAGTCCCATTGTGGGCCCATTTTTCCTTGTATTAAAAAAAAAAAATTCAATTTTTTTTTACGAAATTTTCGCGTGTTTCGTATGAATCATATTTATCGTAGTCGCAATATTTTTTTATGTTTTTGTACCATTTGTAAGAAAAATCACGCCTACACTTGGCAAGCGAAAAATAATTCTTCAACATATTAGATCGGGCTACTAATTGTAAAACTATCACTACAATTACTAATTGTAAATAAGTACAATCATTATTACTTACGAGTATTATTAGTGATAAAAATTATTAGCAATTCAAACGAAACACTCGAAATTTTCGTAAAAAAAATTGAATTTATTTTTTTTTAAATACAAGAAAAAATGGGCCCACAATGGGACTAGCGTTAAAACTCATATAATTCATCGTATTATTTCAGAGAATTTTTTGAAAGAAAAAAAAAATGGCAATCATCTTTAAAAAAAATAGTTTTCACTTTACACGCTGAAAAAATGTCTACAACGATAATTTTATTTCTTTTTCTTTTTTTTTCATGAAAGTGTGAATTAATATGAAAAAAATCGATCTATAGACATTTTTGAATATATCGATTTATTTAAGAGATATCGGCGGTAGAACGTTTCCGTCCTTTCTGAAATCCAGATTTTTCGAAAAATTGTAGCTTCTGCAATACATGCGATAAAAATTTGAAAATTTGTGAAAATACTCCTTGCACAGCATACTATTTTATTTTGAAAAATTAAAAAAATGGTCAGGGTCACGGCCGAGCGAAATGGCGTGGAATGCCTCATATATATATATATATATATATATAGTGTGTGTGTGTGTGTGTGTGTGTGTGTGTGTGTGTGTGTTTGTGTGCGGTTGAGAAAAAGAAGAGTGGAAATACCTTAAGGCCTTTGGCCCGATTGATGGCACGCAATGGACGAAGTACACGAAGCACTCGAAGAATCTTGACCACAGAAATAGCGTTAGACCTAGGGGAAAGGTTCCTGGAGTATAAGTTCGAGGGAAGAAGAAGAGAAAGAATAAGAGAAAAGATAGAGAGTGATGGAAAGGAAGATGACAGAGAGCGAGAGAGAGAGAGAGAGAAAACAAAGAAAGAAAACGAAGACATAAGAAACCGAGGCATTAGAAGTAAATGATTAAAAAGTAGAGTAGAAAGAAAAAAAGAAGAAAAAAAGAATTGTTAAGTGTCTCTGTGCGTAATTTTCAAGTATACCTCCAAACCATCGAGATGAGAGAGACGCAAACGACGAGCAGGTCCAGAAGATTGAAAGCCGATCGGCAGAAAGCACCGTCGTGCAATACGAAACCATACGATATCATTTTCAGCAGGATCTCGATCGTGAATACCGTCGTGAAGAAATAATCGAACGAATTCAATATCTGCGGAATAATATGCATATCAAGAGACGTGCTTCAGAGCTCCGTCGCCAAGTAAAATTGAAAAGAAATTAATTCAAGGGATATCGAAGAAAAAAACAAATTGTGAGAGTATAATGAGTCTCTTTTGATACCTGATTCCTGTAGGACGTAGCTTTGAGAGGATCCTCAGCTGCAAGCATGGCCGATGATACCATTATGCAGACGAGTATGACGTTGCTGAAGTGACTGTGATTGCACAACCAATGGCAGAATACGCGAAATCTGCTTGTTTGGGAGAACATGAAGAACGACGAGCCCGCAGGAATCGGCTGTTTTTCGGTCCCACCTTGCTTGTACTCGGACATTCGTCGCGGTCTTGCTGAGATTTCCTCACCGTCCATTCCGTCATCTGCCCACCCCCCAGCAGAAAAGGATTGAATTTTAACAAAAGCTTCATTTTCATCTTTGTATAAATGAACCACGTGTCTCACGAGGAAAATCCCTTTGGTGTCCGCCAGTGATTTTGTTGAATAACAATTTATGTGGAAGGACGTTAAAAACAATGAGCCGGGTTTTTTTATCGGCGGGAAAACGATTTGAAGGTATGTAACCGACCTTTAGTGTAAGACATGTCATGGGGTGATTGTTGCAATTTTACCCGCAAGCAGTGCATTGATTTCAGGGAAACAAGAACGATAATTCTTCTCATGAAAAGCGATGAAATGTTCACTACTGGTACATTGAAAAATAAGAGAGCGAAAGTGAACCTCCTATTTATTTCTCTTTTTCACCCCACGTTTAACCCTTTGAAGCATACATTTTTCCTTACGTGCAATCAGCTCAAAACTTTGTACTCGGGGGTTTTCGGGGTCGCTGATTACAAATCCGGCCTCAAAATTTGGAAATTCAAGATGGCGGATCCAATATGGCGGACCATAAATGCAAAAATCGTTTGATGAAAGCGAAAGTTGGTACTCGGGGGTTTTCGGGGTCGCTGATTACAAATCCGGCCTCAAAATTTGGAAATTCAAGATGGCGGATCCAATATGGCGGACCATAAATGCAAAAACCGTTTGATGAAAGCGAAAGTTGGTACGCGGGGGTTTTCGGGGTCGCTGATTACAAATCTGCACTCGAAATTTGAAAATTCAAGATGGCGGATCTAATATGGCGGACCATAAATGCAAAAATCGTTTGACGAAAGCGAAAGTTGGTACTCGGGGGTTTTCGGGGTCGCTGATTACAAATCTGCACGCAAAATTTGAAAGTTCAAGATGGCGGATCCAATATGGCGGACCATAAATGCAAAAATCGTTTGATGAAAGCGAAAGTTGGTACTCGGGGGTTTTCGGGGTCGCTGATTACAAATCTGCACTCAAAATTTGGAAATTCAAGATGGCGGATCCAATATGGCGGACCATAAATGCAAAAATCGTTTGATAAAGCGAAAGTTGGTACTCAGGGGTTTTCGGGGTCGCTGATTACAAATCTGCACTCACAATTTGAAAATTCAAGATGGCGGATCCAATATGGCGGACCATAAATGCAAAAATTGTTTGATGAACGCAAAAGTTGGTACTCGGGGATTTTCGGGGTCGCTGATTACAAATCTGCACTAAAAATTGGGAAACTCAAGATGGCGGATCCGTCATGACGGACCAAAATGCTCAAAGTAGCTTGATGAAGATGAAACTCCATATGCAGGGGCTTTTTGAGTCGTTGAATTCGAATCTCAGTTCAAAATTGAACAATAAAAATGGCAGTTCCAATACAGGATAACAAAACACAAATCTGGCTTGGTCACTGATACTAATCTGAGCTTATAATTTAAACGTAAATCGCAATTGTTTTTCGGCCTACCACACCTAAAACGATTTTAGTCTTTAGGTACAAATAAATATGAAAAAGTGAAAAAAAATATAAAAAAGCAAAAGAAAAAAAAAAAGTAAAAAAAAATTGAGAAAAAATGGAGCTAGAAACTCGCCGTTAGCTCCGGGTAACGCTAAAAGCGTAATTTCATTAGAAATTTTATTAGAAACGCACCCTCGGAAATGGGGGTGTTTTTCGTTTTTCGTCGATAACGTTTTAATGGTACGAGATATGAAAAAAAATCAAATTGCAACAATGTTTTTCTTTTCGTGTGCTATACATTGAAGATGAGAACGATAACGTTATCGACAAAAACCGAAAACATCCCTAATTTTCGAGAGTACGTTTCACCCCTTAAAAATCGGATTCGGCAGATATTAGAAAATACGTGTCGCCTATTTTCGCCCACTTTACAAGCATGCCAAATTTCATCGAAATCCGAGAGATCGACCTCGCGACCTTTCCTTGCTAGTAGTATATAAATGCCCTATACAATAGTATTTGTGTTAGGTGTATTTATTTCCTACCGCATTATAAATTACCGTTTCCGGATTTTATATGTCCAATTAAATTCTCAAAAAAACTATCATGTGAGGCGTCCATGTTCGAAAACTTTAATTCTAGGCAAAAGGTAAATGTCCCAATTATTGAACACGTTCTTGTATTTTTATTATTTCTCATTCACCTGCATGCATTTACTTATTTATAAAAATTTCATTGCATATATGGAACTTTTAGCTATCGAAATGTTACCTTACTTGTGCAAAAAAAGCTTTAATTAATGGAAAAAAAAATTATTTCATCAGCAACGGTGACCCGATTTACGTCTCGTGGTAACTGTTTATCGTTTTTGCTAAGACGCGCCGCTTCATGCGTAAGGGGAAAAAAAATTCAAAAACTGTCGCATCTCAAAAAGTAAAGGCGTTTCAGGTTCCTCAGAACATTTCTTACAAATAACAATTTAAAAAAATGTTTTAAATTAATTATTTGTTAAAAAATACGGTGTTCGATCATTGGGACATAGAAAATGCAGTGTGTCCCAATTATTGAACACTCGAATTCTCCAAGATGGCGTCGTTAAACCCATCAAAACATCGAGACAGTTAACGTGTGACAGATCGTGCGAATCGGATTTATTCAAACAAAAACTGTAAGTTCCTGAATAAACTTACCTTTATTCTTTTAATAATAACTCTAAGATCGTCAAATATATTTTTTATTTGTATTTACGTGCGATAAACATAAAAAGAAAAGTAAAAAGAGAATATAACCTAAATGTAACCTAAAAATACGAATGTAATGTTCAATATTTTTTGCTCTCCGATATTTCAGGGACAAAATTTCAAGAGGGAAAGAGAATTCTCGAGAGTGTTCAATAACTGGGACATGCCTGTTCAATATTAGGGACATAGGCACTTCCGGTGTTCAATAATTGGGACATTTGCATGCTTCACATTGTTATTCTTTTTTTTTCATTTGAGATCATTTAAAAATAATTTAAAGGGTGATTTTTCGAAAGTAAAAATATCAAAGTATCATTTGAACATGATATCGATGGTTTTTTCTTGATTTTATATTTTTAACTCACCGAATTCAATTCCCCAGATCCTTAGCTGTTCAATAATTGGGACATTCACCTTACACGAAAAGGTATTTAATTGACCAGTATATGGCATTTTCTGCAAATATCCTTGTATATTTTTGATATTATTAAATAAAGAAAATTAAAAATATTTTTGAATGTATATACTTTTGGATAATGAAAACCCCAATCCGAAATTTCAAATAGTTTGCCTCGAAAAAATTCACAAAAATGACCTTTTTTCCGGCTTCTAGGTGTATATCTGCCTAGGTGATAATATTCGTAAATGTACCATTCATTTGTCCATCACCCTCCTCGTCTTCTTCGTCGTCCATCCCATGATCTAAATCTTCGTCTTCCGAATCGATGTTCAATCGCACTTTTCCGTGACGACTCGGCTCCTCGCCGTCTTTCGACCTGTCGTGAAAATAACTAACTTTCAATAATTGTTTATAGCCGATCGCTATAAATCACTAATTCTGACCGAATAAACCGCTGATATATTATTGCCAATATCCGTGAATACTTCGATATTTTTCTCCAACTATTTACGTTAGAGTAAATTCAATTTAGTAACTTAATTTTCTTAAATAGCAGTCGATTTTCTCTCGTATGTTTACTATTATTATTATCATACAGGATTAAATAAGTAATCGTTATATATTTATATACAGGGTATCTCACTTCAATTGCACACCTCGAATAAATTGCAACAATGAGTCGGGTAAATGAAGAAACCTTTGTTTACAAATGATTTGCTGTTTCAAGAGGGACAATCGGTGGCAATGTTAACCTTTCTTGTTTAATGATGCGTTCACGAAATTTCATAGTAACTTCAAGTACTTTAGGTAGAATCGTACATTTTATATCTTTAAAAAATAGGACACCCGAAAACAAATATAACGGAAGAAAACACCGTTTTAGCACAAAAGGGACGGAAGTCAGTTTGGATATACAGTTGGTGTAACCCAATGCTCAGTATTAATATGCTAAAAAAACTTGTTTCCTATAACTGAGGCGTTGATTTAATGAGATCAGTAGAAAAGTTGTTCCAGATGTAAAGGATAATTGAGTGAGCGATATAGTTACCAAAGTCATTTATTGATTGCCGGCAATACTAATACCAAATATATATATATATATTTTTTTTTGTATTGGTTCGTTTCAGCCGTACAAAAGGGTCTTTTCCCTTTTAACGAGCTTCAATCCGCCTCAACTTCGTCTTAACCTCCCATTCCACATATTGCCACCCCTCCCCATTCCGCAACTCTCCCTTTACCTCCTATCCTCCCCACTTTGCGGCTGCAGCCGATTTCCCCCTCTGTATCGTGTTCAACATGACATACCTGCCATGGGTATAGGGAAACTGCGGAAAACCTATACCGATACAGCCGGTCACAAGTTCGCTTCCTAGTCACGGAACTGGTCGTCTTTCGCCGAAAAATGTCGAATAAAAAACATTTCACGACGACGGTTCGCGACCGGGATTCGAACCCGCGACTTCCCGATCCGCTGGCCAGCACGCTAACCACTAGACCAACGCACCGGTTTACTAATACCACATATACTTGTGTCCTATAACTGACAAGGAACATCTCGCAGGTGACACCCTTCGATTTTGTTGAAATTTGGATATGTTATAAAGCACCGAAAAGTAAGCGATACGTATTTTTTTTTATCGGCGGAAAAACGGTTCTAAGGGGTGAAACGCACCCTCAAAAATGGGGATATTTTTCGTTTTTCGTCGATAGCGTTTTAACGGTACGAGATATAAAATTTCAAATTGCAACAATGTTTATTTTTTCGTGTACTATACATTGGATATGAGAACGATAACGTTATCGAGGAAAAACGAAAAACACCCCTATTTTCGATGGGTGGTTTCACGCCTTAAAACAGTTTTTCCGCCGATAAAAAAAAACGTATCGCTTACTTTTCGGTGCTTTATAACATATCCAAATTTCAACAAAATCGAAGGATGTCACCTGAGGGATGTTCCTTGTGAGGTGTTTAATGATATCAGTAGAAAAGTTGTTTCAGGTGTAAAGGATAGTTGAGTGATCGAGTATAGTTACCAAACGAATATTTGGATAAAGTCATTCGTTGGTTGTCGGCATGTGAAGGTGCAGCTGAATCAATGTAGCCCTATTATACTGCTGGTGTGCAAGTGTACAATGCAAGGAACAGCCGTTGACAGTTCATTTCGATTGTTTAGCTTTAGCTTCGAGCGTAGCTAGTTCTCTAGTTTCATGTTCCGTATTTAGATAAAACCAATAGAAGTGTACCAAAAGTAATTGATTCAAAACAGTTTTCAGAATAGAACCGTATGTGTTTACACGAGTAGAAACAAAGGGTCACGTTTTCACGGTCACAAACCGATATCCTTTGGGTAAGTGGGCACGCGGTCACGCACAGTCCTCAGTGTATCCCGATCGTATCTACGTCGCGTCCGGCGCGAACGAGCTTGTGCGACAAAGGGCCGTGGTAGCGTACGAAGTAAGCGGTCGTGCCAAATGTACGATACTTGTCTCAAGTACAGATTTGTTGACTATCAACAAATCATTATTCGAGACGAGTCGTCCACTTTCCAACAGTTATTTTCTAACTATTAACAGGGCTATGTTTGATTCAACGGAAGATTTTGTAATTATTACCAAATATTCATTTTGCAACAAGTGCACGACTGTTATCTCAAATAACTACTGGGCCAGCATCTTAAATACAGATGAATTAATAGTCAATAAATCCTTATTTGCGTTAAATAGAGAAGTTGTCGCGTCAACTGTGTGACTGTCGGCTCAAATGCGGCCGAGATAGTCGTTTTGAACGAAGATCAGTTAATTGTTGTGACATGTTCATTTACATTGAACACAGGATAGTTGCGGCAACTATACGTCAACGGCCCCAAATCTAAGTATATTAATCGTAAACAAATCTTCACTCCTTTGAACTGCATTATCATATCACAATTTCAACTCGTTATTCGAGTACCATAAACATGTACCGAGTTAAAAGAAATAAAGGTGATCAAATAAATCGTTCTTTTCAAAGAAATACTACTGCTATAAAATTTTGTCATGAGAATACGAATATTTCTTAACGACTGACAAATTTTGTAACAGTTGATGAACATTTGAATAAAAGTGCCAACTAAATTTATTTCTTCACTATAAATACACTGGTTTCTCAGTGCAGTTATTTTTCTCATAAAACGAAAACTATACGGCGACACTTGAATTCGAGGGGCTATTCACTTGTGAAATCATTCAAGCACTTCTGTTCGAAGTCGAATGCAAAATCACGCGAAATCGCCTGAAATCGCGAATCGTCTTACTAAATCAACATTATCCGAATGTGGTTGAAATCCCCTAAAATCAGGTTAAAATTTTTCGAAGTCGTCTGAAATCAGCATGAAATCACTCAATTCAGGAAATCGCTAGAAATCATCGGAGTGGTTAGTCTGCGGCTCGGCGCCAGTGCTCTCGCCAGTTCATACAGTCATGTCAATTGACTTGACTATGTATGAAAAAATTAAACATTTCTTTTGATACCTATATCCGTGTCTTTTTTAATCACATTTCTCATTTTTTAAATGTTTTATTCAAATTTGAGTCACAATATTAGTCAATAAACATCATAACTTCACTTACATGTCTCCATCCAGGGCCACCTCGTAATCTTCCATGGTCTCATTGGGATCATGTTCCTGATCGGTAACATCGCCTTCGTCTTCTCCGCCGGTCATATCGCCTTCGTCGTCTCCGCCGTCGCCGCTCATCTCGTCGCGCGCCGGTGAGCCACTGTGCGATTTGTTCTTTCCCGCCTCTTCTTCGGCCTCCTTCTCGATTGCCGTGAGTGACTCGGCGTCGGCGAGATTGTCGACGGCGATAGCCAAGAAGACGTTCAGCAAAATGTCTGATTTTTTCCGAGTCATTTAGTATTAAGAAAAACAGTGTACAAGAAATATGAAAAAGTTTTTCCGATTTTTTGTCGTCGGGAAGGATACAATTGCCACAAATGAAGAGGATGATGAAGTAGACGCACGCCAAGATTCCGTGACTAGCGACTCCTCCGTAAGCCCGAATACCCACGTACATCACGGCGTTCCAGTCCTCGCCGGTCAGGATCTACATTTCACGAGGGCACCCAAACGAACACGTGGTGCCTTATTGTCCCCCTGTACTGTTACTATAAATATTCACCTGAAATACCGTGAGCAAACTCTGCCAAAAACTGTCGAAATTGCTTCGCGATTTGTCCTGAAGATCGTCAAAGTTGAATTTGCCGCCGAACACTTGCATCCCCAGTAGTGCAAAAATAACGATGAAGAGAAAGAGAAGCAACAGAAGCGAGGCGATAGATTGTATCGAGTTGAGCAAGGACGCTACTAAATTCGACAGAGAACGCCAGTATCTGAAATTGAGACGAAAAATGAACTATCTTTCTCACGAACGTCCAATATTCATATTTCGTTAGTGGTCGATACTGACTTTGTGACTTTAAAGACTCTGAGCAGTCTGACGCAACGGAGTACAGACACGCCGAGAGGTGGCATCACTTCCGTGTATGTCAGTATCATTTCGCTGATGGAGCCAATGACGACGAAGCAATCGAAACGATTGAACAGCGACACGAAGTAGCCCTGCGATTTTTTAAATCATGGAAAATCATTGATTCGGTAGGAAACAAGAATCATAAACTACTGTTCAACCGTTATTGATATACCTGAAATCCTAAACTGTACATCTTGAGCAACATCTCCATCGAGAATAGAGCAATGAAAACGGTATTCGTGTACTCTGAAAGAAATACGTCTCCTTAAAATTTAGATCACATTGATCGCGGATCCATTTTCTTGACATTCTTGTTTTGTAATATATGCATGACCAAACGGATTTTCGAACCTTGGAACTCGTCCAGCCAGTCTGGTTGTCGATAATGCTCGGTAGCCAGCACACCGGTATTCAGAAATACCAGAACTATGATGAGCCAGTAAAATGCTTGAGATTTTACGGCTTTTCGACATGCCCTCCTCATCCGTCGATTTGCTCTGCGTTGAAATAATAAATTATGTCCATAAAAACGGCTCATTCTCGAAATAGAGATTTTCGAGCGAATCTCATGGATCATGGGGAGTCAATATTCGATATTCGGTCGGTGGAAGTGAATTTTCGAATACTAGGTGCGCAACTAAGTTCCCGGGTTTCACACATGGATGGCGCTAGCGACACACGTAGTCGGCATACAGGTCTGAAATTGGCTGTCTTTATAGCTTGGACATCTGTTAAGAATACCCAGTCGTAATATAAACAAATATCGCAACACAACGACCTTTTTTCTAACCTCAAAAATGTCACAGTTTGTGCCAAACAAACAGCATTTGCGGGAAGCATTGCTTTTCTGCTTCAACCGAAAAAAAACAGCAGCTGAAGCACGTCGGTTACTTGAGGAGGCCTACGGCGAACATATGCCATCAAAAACAACGTGTGAAGATTGGTTCAAGCGCTTCAGACGTGGCGATTTTGAGACTGGGGACAATGAGCGCTCGGGAAGACGGCAAACATTCAAACAGACACTCAAACAGAAGATCAACTTGCCGAGGCGTTAAATGTGACTCGGCAATGTATTTCGAAACGTTTGCACGCCATGGGAAAAATTCATAAGGAAGGAAAGTGGATGCCGCATGAGTTGACTGAGGGACGAATGGGAAATCGAAAAGCCACTTCCGAAATGTTGCTTTTGCAGCAGAACAGAAAGAGTTTCCTGCATCGAATTGTTACTGGCGATGAAAAATGGATATATTTCGAGAATCCCAAAGGCAGAAAATCGTGGCTTTCACTTGGCGAAGCGTCAACATCGACGGCACCGCCAAATCGCTTCGGTAAAAAAGACAATGCTCTGCACTGTGAAAAAAGATGTGAAATTTACAACACATTTAAGATACAAAAGAATTGAATTTTACGAACTCAGTAGATGAAATTAAATTTGAAACACTTGTATCGTAAATTTAAAATAGGAACATGAAATTCTAACGTGGATATAGAATTTAATAGATGGAACATGGAATTTCAAAGACAAGTTTGTAAATTTGTGGAAAATGTATTGCATTAACCCGTGTCTTCAATTGAAAATTACCACAGATGTATGATAAATCAACTATAAAAAACAGAGCATTGAAAATACAAAACAAGTTTGAAATTTATTTACAGCTGCCTGAAAAATATAATATATGTGAAACTGAATTTTACGATACGTACAATGCATGATCACAACAGATTTATTTAAAAGTGCGAAACTGGAATTGAAAAAAGAATTCATAAACGCTGATGAAAATCACATGAAACAACGTGAAAATTATATTAAATTTACACTACATTTAAGGGACAAAAGAATTGAATTTTACGAACTCAGTAAATGAAATTGCATTTAAGACACTTGTACCGTAAATTTAAAACAGGAACATGAAATTCTAACGTGGATATAGAATTTAATAGATGCAACATGGAATTTCCAAGAAAAGTTTTCAAATTTATGGGAAATGTATTGCATCAACCCGTGCCTTAAATTAAAGATTACAACAGTTGTATATTAATTCAAATATAAAAAACAGAGTATTGCAAATACAAAACGCGCTCAACCAACCTCGGCCGCTCGCGACGACCGATGGTCGCGCGTAGTTCGCGTAGCGCCCGAGGGACGGCGCCTTGTTCCGCACTTTCCCATAGCCACTCGCAGCTTCGGTCGGGCATATAACCCGACTACCGGCTACGATCGTCCTGGGAAAAACAGACGCGTCTGCAACTCGTGCACGCGTCGGAAAGTGTCACAAATTCGTTACCTCTCCATATCCACGCCAGAGTCGCAGTTCTTGAACTCGCCTTTCCGGAAGGAAATTATTTTTCCCTTTTTACGCCGCCCGGTGTTGAAGGAAGAAATTTCACAAAAACCACCTTTTTATCTCTAGCTCCCGTCGAGGAGGATAAATACGAGTCACATTTTCAGTGAGCTTAATTATCAATTTCTGAAATAAACTTAATACTTAGGATCAGTAATTTTAATACACACCCGTATGTTGATATTAGCAAATGGTTCTTGAATTTAATATACATGGATGTGAACATTTTTTTACACGTGCATTATTTTTCAAACGCACTAGTATATTAATATTACGGAGCTACACTTTCATTTTTCAAATAACCTGTTTTGGATTTTCAAAGTCGTATCTGAAATTTCATAAGCGGTATCCGCATAAAAACTTCCTACACTTGTGTATTAATTTTTATACAGAAATTTTTTACAGCGTGCGTTTGGTGGGACCAGAAAGGAATCGTGTACTATGAGCTGCTGAAACCGGGCGAAACTGTCAATGGGCATCGCTACCGACAACAACTGATCAATTTGAACCACGCATTGCTCGAAAAACGGCCAGAATGGGACACGAGACACGAACGTGTGACATGTTGGAGCACGACAACACTCGGTGCCATCGCAGTTCCATCGTCCAGGGCACCATAAAAACACTGAAATGGGATCTGCTACCGCACCCGCCGTATTCGCCAGAGACCTGGCCCCTTCGGACTATCACGTGTTCCGGTCGATGGCGCATGGCTTGGGTGGGCTACACTTGGCCAATTACGATGCAGTACAAAATTCGTTGGACGAATGCTTTCAGTCCAAAGTCGCGTCTTTTTATCGTCGCGGTATTTACGTATTGCCAGAGAGATGGCAAAAATGTGTAAATAGCGAAGGACAATACTTGGAACGAACCGTTTTTTGTATTTGTCTTGAAATTTTCGATCTTTCATTGGTCAACAAAAACCCGGAAACTTAGTTGCGCATAGAGTAAATATTAACTCTTCGGTTGCTTGCTTAGGGAAAAAATTCTTACAAAGACGTACCTATCCAAGTCTAGTTTTTTACGTTTCCACGTGGATTCCTGCTGCATTCCTTCCTCGTCACCCTCGAGCCGATCCGTACTTTCCATCTCGCTCTGTTGCTTCGCTGTATTTCAACGAGTCCAAGCGGCGAAACAATCATCAGGAGGGAACGAAATATTAACGATCGAAGCGCGACGAGTGAAATTTCGAACGAAAGTAACGACTCATATGTATCGTGAATTTTTTTTACGATATTCGTGACGTACGTTTGCCATCTTGCATCTGTGTCATCTCGTCAGCCTCGGCGTCTATATCTTCGCCTTGAGTTATCCAGTCCAAGTAGCCCCGTAGATCGTCCTCGATCTGTTGTTTCTCCCTCAGCTTGTGGAAGTCCCCACGCGCCTTCGCTTTTTCTCTCTCCTTCGAGAATTCTCTGAGAATGACAACAGTTATTTTTCGTTGAATGGTAGAAAAAACGATCGATTTCGTAAAAACACGAATATTGCAAAAGTGATAGACTGCGAGGACACACGTAGAAACATTGGAAATCATTTTTTTTTCTGACACTTACCCCGATAGCACACCGAGAATCAGATTCATGACGAAGAAAGCTCCGAGAATTACCATAGAAATGAAGTAAAGCCACTGCCATGTGCTACCCATAGCGTCTTCGATCTAAAAGCAATCAGTTATAAAACGTTCGTCAACTGATAATAAATGTTGCTCGAACGATTTGTCATCGTTCGTTTTCATAACATTTTATAGAAATGGTCATTGGCGTAGCCGACACATTTTTGCTAACGGGGGGGGGGGCTGGGATGGGCCAGCCTGACATAAAAACTGGTTTCGTTCACAATCATTGTTTTTGTATAGGGTTTTATATAGGGACGCCACGATGCACATTCTGCATGAACGATTTGAGGCTATGCCCGAGTCGAAATTTAGACCCTCCTTTGAATGCTCGAGAACCTATTTCCTATGTAACGCACAGACCGCCGCCCTCCTTTGACTCCCCTTGAACCTATATGGAGAAATTTGCACCGTTGGCGACCCTCCTTTAGCCCTACTGAACCTTCTATTCAACCTCCTGAGCCTCCTTTAGGCCTATGGGCTCGGCTTGCGTGAACCTACACAACCTCGTTTTGGCCTAAAGTCCTATCTGTACCCTACAGAACCTCCTTTGAATCCAAAGCAGAAGGAAAATGAAAGATTGGATCCAAAGGAGGTTCTGTAGGGTCAAGCTATATCTGAAAAATAAATTATATGTGTGAATTAAAAATATGATGTTTGATTATTTATTATAAGATTGATTTATTAATTCGACGAACGGAATATGAAAAACTATAGTTTTAATACGTTTGTACTATAGTTATAGTACAAATATAGTATACGTTAATATAATCTAGTAAAGTACGCTGGTACTACATTTGTTTGTGTGTTATTCAAGTTTACCATATTTCTATATTTGCACTATAGTATAGTACAAATATAGTATACGTTAGTAGTCCAGTAAAGTACGCTGGTACTACATTTGTTTGTGTGTTTTCAAGTTTATTTCATTATTATAAATAAATGATATATAGTTTATCTGAAAATATTTTTTAATTATAATTATCCCTTCTTTGGAATATCGGTGAACTGCGGATGGGAGAGAAGGGGCGGAGCGGAGGGCAGCATATTGAAGTAGGCTTAAAGGAGGGTTAGTAGGGTCAGAAGAGGTTTAAAGAAGGGCTAGGAGGCTCTGCGAGCCACCGGTGAAAGGAGTCAAAGGAGAGTTAGTAGGGCGAAAGGAGGTTTAAAAGAGGGTCTGTAGGTTTGCGTAAGCATTAAATCAGGCTCACTAGGGTTTAAAGGAGGTTCAGATGAACCTACTAAACCTCCTTTGAGTGAAAAAGTCCAATTTCTGCCACTTTTGGAGGTTCAGTAGGTTCTGATATACATGTTTTTGAGATTTCCATTTGAACCTCTTGAACCTCCATTGAATGACAAATTAGGATCGAAAGGAGGTTTAAAGGAGGGTCTAAATTTCGACTCGGGTGGTTATCTCTCGCAGAGGTGACGTGAATTGGCCACCAAGATCGTGCGATTTGACCCCGCTAGACTTTTTCTTGTGGGGTTTCTTGAAGTCGCAGGTCTATGCCAATAAGCCGCAATCGAGCGATGCTCTTAAAGTCAACATAACCCAGGCCATCGCTCAAAGTCAGCCGGACCTATGCGGCAGGGTCATTGAAAATTGGATCACTCGGATCCGTGCCACATTTGAACGATGTTACGATGTCCATACATAATGGCATACGTAGGTCTTTCAAATAAAGAAAAAAGAATCTCGTTGATACCTCACACAGCTTGTTTTATTCCATTTCAACATCTGCCCGTCCTTATCGAAAAAAATCCTTATAAAGTTTTCCACAATAGTCGATAATCACGTAACACACATAAAAAAAGAAGCATCAATTACACGTTCACGTTATCATTAATATCAATCTCTGGCAGTACCTTGAAGAATAATCAACTAATCTTTCATCGTTCTTTAATTCAGTTATCAATCTTTGAGGGGTCTTCCCACTTTGGACGCTAAAAAAGCGGCTACTTTCATGAATTTTTTCGATAGGTTCATATTATATTGATACGAAAATTGTTACACTGATAAATACACTTTCGAAATCATTTAAAAAAAATATATTTATTCAAGTCACTATTTATAGACGAAAATGGCAGTCGAAAAAAATGTCCTAAAAAAATGGCAAGTCTGCGCTGTTGATGAAATCTCGGGGATGGATCATCCGAAACAAAAAAATCAAACGGTTTTAGATTCAGTATGATAATGGCTATAGCGCATATCGTACGATTTTTCATTCATGCAAAAATAGCAAAATGGCGGACATTTTGCGAAAAAAACAAAAAACAAACGTGTCTTCACCGTTTTTGGCAATAAAAAAATAGTAAATATCGACATTTTTCCTAAATCCTTGATATGCGCTACAGCTGTAGTTGTAAAGAATATGTGGTTAATATTTCATAAGGACAGTAGTTGCAAACACTTTAACAACAAGCCGTCGAAAAACGTTGTGTCGAGAAAAACGCGTTCAAAGTTCGTTGGGTTACTTAAAAACATGATTTTTTTTTATGTGTCGCTAAAGTGTATTCATTGAGTGTAATCATTTTTATATCAATATCTACAGTATAAACCTATCAAAAAATTCACGAAAATAGCCCTTTTAAGCGTCTAAAGTCAGAAGACGCCATAATTGTGAATTTTGCATATGTATTTAATTTACGCAATGGAATGGCTACTTTTTATACAAATTAGGAAATTACGACGAAGGAAATCGTCCAATTTTGATTAAATTGTTTCCTCATCCTTCTTCGGATTAAGGATGTTGAGTCCCTATGAAACATGTTAATGTTAATTGTTCAATAAATAGCTTCTTAATCGTCATGAAATTTTTACACGACCTCCTGAATACTTCATGTAAAAACATACCAAATTTTCAGAATTCTATCAACATTACTTAAGCCTCCTTAAGGGTAGAAATAAAAAATGATAAGAAAATTCGGAAAATTTGGTATGTTTTTGTATGAAGTATTTAAGAGGTCGTGTTAAAATTTCACGACGATTAGGAAGCTCGTTATTAAAAAATTAACATTTTGTTAAGAACAATTTTCAAAAGAAATAAAAAAAAATTTATCAATAAACTTCGTTTTGTTTCCGTTGCTTTCAGTATATTGTAGATATTATAAAATTGAGAGGTCAAAAAAAAAAACTTATTGCAAAGTTACATCAGTTTCCATAAAACAACATTTAATTTGTGAATGTTAATTGTTCAATAACGAGCTTCCTAATTGTCGTGAAATTTTTACACGACCTCTGAAATACTTCATACAAAAACATACCAAATTTTCAGAATTTTATCATCTTTTGCGATTTGGGACTCAACATCCTTAAACTTAAAGAAAACGAATCGATTGTTGGAATTCAATTATTCTGGGTCGATTTATTTCTGGGGGGGGAGGTCTAACCTTGCCTTCGCCCGGCTACGCCAATGCTGGTCGCAAAATCTTACGATAGAATGATGCGCAAGTTAATGACTAGGAATCGCAATTAAAAACAAAAACATTAAACGCACGTCATAAAGCACGTCGGTCCATCCCTCAAGAGTAACACATTGGAAAACGGTCAACATCGCCAGTCCGAAATTATCAAAGTTCGTAATACCGTTGTTCGGACCCTCCCAGTACCGACGACTGCAATAGAACTCTTCGCCAAGGGAGCTGCACTGAAAACCTGCCTCGCCGCACGGATGTGGGTCTTCCATCATTTCCTCTGAGAGCGATAAAAAAAAAGAACACTTCATTCACCAGAGTTACTTAAAGTATAATTAGAAACGAACTGGCCCGCTGCTAAGAATGTAGCGAATGCAGTGAACAGAAAATTCCGAGCAATCGAATAACTGCGAATAAATGAGAATGAACCATCAACTAATGAATAAAGTTATGTAATCAATGAAGTCATTAACCCGTGAGATTGCTGCGGCAAGTTTTGTGCAACTTTCCGGAGAACAGTTCGAGCCCGATTATAGCGTAAATTATGATGACGAAGAGCACGAGCAGAGCTATATGAAGCAACGGCACCATAGCACGTAGAATGGAATTTAAAACGACTTGAAGACCTGAAAATCGAAGGAAAAACAAATTAATACTTTGGCGAACGAAGGGGACGAGCAATGGTGGCATGGATTTCCAAACTACGATGTGAAGAACTTACTCGGTACGCCCGACACGAGACGAAGAGGTCGCAAGACCCTGAAAGCCCTCAGGGCTTTTACGTCGAAGCCCTCCTTCATTAATATGGTCAGTATCGTACTCACCATTCTGCATTGAAATAATGCAAACGAAACATTCTTCAGTCTTACGCCCTATCGTTTACTCCGACGTACTAATTAAGGGAGCTTTCCGGTGTGAAATTTTCAAAAAATCGATTTTTTTTTTTTTGCTTTATCGAATAGTATACACTCTTCCGAATATTCCCTGAAATTTTCATGCCGAAATTCAGATTATTTCGGTTACTGTACAGCATTTCTTGGAAGAAGGCAACGGAGCGCTACAGCTACAGCGAAACTTTGAACGCGTTTTTCTCGAAACAGCATTTTTCAAAACGGTGTCCAACTTGGAGGGCAGAGTTTTAAAGCTATCGAGTTGAATTTTTTACACAATATTCTTAACGTCATTGTTTATCGTGCTATGGAAGCTTTTTTTTTTTTGACATCTTCCTATTTTTTTGTAAAAAAAACTGCCAAAAAAAATGCTAAAATCGATACTTTTTGTTCAAACCGGCGCCATTTTTGCAAAAAAAAAAAAAAACAGCCTCCATAGCACGAAAGCCAATTATATACCGATCAATAATCTTTTTGTGTTTTTTGTTTCAGATCAAAATTGTGACCCCCAACGTGGACACCACATCCAAGTGCATTTTCTGCAACAATTGTTTCATCATTTTTATAGATATTAATTAATAGATAAATCGATCTTTAAAAAATTGTTTTGTATTCTTCAATACCCAATTAATATACAAAAAAAAAACCAGACCGATTAGATTATTTTTTCTTTAAAAAAAAAAATCGCGAAAAACAGCGATTTTTCGGGCTGTCACACTGGAAAGCTTCCTTAAATTATTCGTCATTTTCAGTATATCGGTAAATTGAAATGGAAAAACTTCGAAATTGTATCGAACCCAATGGCAAATATGTCATTGGATTTCTCGAGTCTCATCGGTAGATCCAACAAATCGTACGAACCCTATCACAACGATCGTAAAATCCAGCATGTTCCATCCGTTTCGAAGATAAGCCCCAGGATGGGCAACGAAACCGTAAGCGATTATCTTCATCACGCACTCCAGCGTAAAAACAACGAGAAAAACGTATTCTATTTTTTCCTATGTGAACAAATAAAACGAACGAGAACTTATTGCATACGCAATCAGCGAGAATTATAGTGGAATGATCGGGCATTGTCACTGGGAATTGCAAACTTACCAGATAAAGATTGGTTTGATTCGAATCACTGCAGGGATAGGGTGTGTAGACTGCGAGGGCCACGCAGTTGGCAAATATAGTCGAGAGGATGACCCATTCAAAGGGCCTGCGATAAAAAGTACGTCAAGGAGAATAAAGTCCATGGGGAAAAAAAAGAGGCGGAATTCACTTCCATCGTCGATCGTGTATATTTTTCGTTTCATTGCGAGCGATAAATGAGATCGAAAATAATTGTGGTTCCAACTACTCGTCGGCAAATCGGTTCGTGGCAGTACGTATGAATCGGATAAACCCAAATAATTGAGGGTCGTGTTAATTTGGAATAACGAATGATATCATTCATCATATTCATTCATTTATTCATTCATCGATTGAATTTATTTATTATTATTATTTATTATTATTTATTTATTTATTATTATTTATTATTATCTATTATTATTGAATGAATAATTATTTATTATTATATATATATTATTATATATAATTATTTATTATTATATATTTATTTATTATTATTGAATGAATTTATTCATTCATTTATTCATTCGTCGATCAATTATGATCGATTCATCATAATCGATCATAATTGTACGATAAATGACCTTTTTCGAATGACATTATTTTGTAACAAAATATTCCCGATGACAATGCAAATGTTGTATCAAAAAACGTGAAAGAAAAATCAAGAATCTTTTCATCCGCCAAAGATGATTCAAAAAGGCTGCGATAGTCTGCGGTCCAACTGCTAGAGTACATGAAGGCTTTGCTAGTTATTTCAGGCAAGGATTAGAGTACGAAATCGACGAATGGTATCGCTAACCCTAGTGTGAAGTTTTTTGCGACCCTTTTTTATATAGCACTGACGATGGTATCATTAAAGTGCAAAAATAATACGAAAAAACCGATGCAATTGAGTTGATAAAATGGCGTTGAAACTTTGGTCTATTGCGGGACTGTTAAAAAAAATCATATTCCCCACACAAAGGGGGGAATATATTTTCCAGGCTGATGTATTCATTGGCCGGCTAGAGCTTTCGCGAGGTTAATTAAAAATGTATGAAGCGTAAAACTCATGGGTGAGAAGTGGGCGAGGAAGAAAATCGATTTTTAAACGAAAATTGGAATTTTTACGAGGCTTGATCGACCTCTAAATATTTCTTGACCGTTCGCAGCTTCGGCGACAAATTTTATTCTTCTTCTAAGAAGATGATTGTATGGCGAGAAAAAGGAAAAAAAATAGAGCTCAAATTTCAAGAAGGCAGTCCGATCTCGACGATTTGAAACAACACGGAGAAAACAGGGGCCTCGAAGTTTAGAATTAATACTGTGCTTCTCAAAGAAATATCATTAAATATCAAAAAGTATTGAATGGAAGATAAAAATTGTAATTATGGTATAGTAATAATGAAGAAATTTAAATTTTAACCTACGATATACCACGTAAACTGATACAAATAATACATTTTATTCGGCATATTGTGATTTTTTGTAGTATTCAAAAAATATTTTGCTCACGTGATTGCAACAATTAGTTTCCACACGTAGAGAATTTTTAAGTAATTTTTACTGTGAAATCACAGTAACTCGGGGACAAATGTGCAATTCTTCAGGTTTTTAGGAAATAAATTATACATTTTCATGGAAATGAATCAAAATTTACTTTTGCGTAACAGAAATTTAAAATATTTTCCAGAATTTTTACTGAAATTAATAGTAAAATTTCATGAAACGTAAAGATTACGACAATAAGTTAAAAAAGTGCTAATATAAATGAAATTTTTCAGTGGAACATTGAGAAATTTGCGTGTTTTCCATAAAAATTTAAAAAAGGAAGCCGAAATTTTCCGTGCGCCCACCGGAATTTTACGTTCTTTATAGTAAAATCAGTTAGGGCTAGGTCGCCTGATCGTACGCGTGAGCTCTGTGTGTGAGCGTGCGTATACGTGAACGCAAGCTGTGAGAGTGTGCTCGTGTATGACGCAGTATGACGAGCACGAATGACGCCGACCCGCGTTGCTTAGCAACAGCGGTACCGCGCATGCGCATTATAGTACGAAACATGGGCCAAGAAAGCCTCGTGGTCTCGTGCAGTCTAACGTGTTCTACGCAGTTCTACGCAAGAAAACAAAGAAACGTGAAAAGAAACTTCGATAAAGGACGTCTACAATGGTACGGAAAGATGATATGCTAAAATAAGTAGCAATCAAGAACACAAATGTTCAGAAATACAGTATATAGAGTATTTATTTAATCATAGGGAATTAATTTTTCGCTAGGGATTTTAGAAATTTCAAGTTCGTCCAGGTTATTTTTACTGTAGAAACTTGGAATTTTTGAGGCAGCCCATTGTTAAAATTCTACATGAGAATGTGTCAGAATTTTTACTGAAAGAAATGTAAAAAATTATGCTACTTGCTTAAATTTTTACATGAATGAAAGCAAAATATTAAAAGCTAGTGTCAATTTTTGACTATGTGCACATTTGTCACCGGTTTCAAATTTTTAATGTAATTTTTACGGAGATTTCACCGTAAAAAATACTTAAAAATTCTCTCCTTGCAGTATTGTACAAAAAGTACGGTATAAAGGGTCACATTTTACTAATAACTTCGTAATATTTTTCGCTATACGCCGAAGATTTATGCCATGCGTATAGTGAAATCTATACACCCGGGGAAAAATGGTCATATCTGAGCAGATATGCTCACGTAGGTGTTTATCTGCAACATAAATGAATCTGATCTGATCATGCATGGTCAAAGATGAACATACGTGTATTTTTATGCGCTTAGGGGTAGCTCTGTATCTGGTCATATATGATCGCGCATAAGTAAATATGTGCAGATATGAATTTATAGCTGAACATGTCTGCCCATGTGTGGTCATGTCTAACCAGGTATAGTACAATTCACGACTACATACGAGCTCGCACATGATCAGACTTGAATATGTGCGCGCATGCATCAACATATCCAACCAGGTATGGATGGATACGCAACCAAACCCAACTCGTACATGATCAGGTCTGAAAATATTTGCCCATGTACGATTGTATCTGCCCAGATATGGAATTATACTCGAATTCATCCAAGCTCTATATGATCATCGCTGAACATGCTTGCCCACGTGTCATCGGATCTAATCAAATATAAATCAATGCATATCTATATATAAAAGTGTTGTTATGATTGCGTGTCTTATTAACACATACACAGATGCGCGCATACGCACACATAGTCACACGTTATTGGCCTATTTGAGAACTCCCATTTGATCCGTGCATAACACTGTAAATCACTTATAAAATATCATCGTTTCGCAAATAGGATATCATACTGTATGTCGAGGTTGAATATCGTAAGTGTACGGCAAGGAGATAGACATATGACATACCACATATACTCATATCTGCTATTAATATAAGCATGTTCACCCTGATATGGGTATATCTGTTCTGATATGACCAATTACGCTTCGAACTGATCAATTTTGCATATCATAGGCAGATTCGATATTGTCAGGTCCGACATCATATGGTCTGATATCGTCAAATCTAATCATATATGCTCTGACGTGGCCATTTTTCTTGCATGATTAGACAAGATCCAGATATGATCAATCGTATCTGGATCATATATAATCGAGATATAATCAGATGTGATGTGATCTGACAATTTTTTCTCGGGCATACACGAAGATTCATGCTATATAGCGTGTAACAAAGGTTGGTATTTTACAAAGCACGCATTATTTTTACTATACACCATATAGGACTCGCGCCTACGCGAGAATAGTTTCAAATATGCAAAAATAAGCACGCATCATTTTTACTATACGGTGTGAGAATCATTTTTACACTTCTATAACAACAAGTCTTAGAATTCCGAACCGGCAGTAAACTGCTATACTTTTCTAGCGCTGAATACAATAATTCTGGCAACCGGCGTTAGAATTTGAGTCCGTATTTTTCTCCGCAAACGAATGGCTGATTCGGGGAAGAACTAGGAAGTGTGCATTTCGAAAAAAGGATACTTCCACTCGACGACGTTGATGCAGAGCTTCCTCAAAGGATTTTTGAGTGGTAGACAAAAGAGGGCTCTGACGGGTCGATCCGGTGGCGGTTTGCCCCTTCTTGCCGGGCGTTTCTTCTCGGCCGCGGCAGCAGCCGCAGCTTTGGATTCGGCAGGTGGCAAGGCGTTTGCGCCCGGTGTACCATCGTTGATCGGCGTCTCGTTCGTACCCGGTGTGTCGGTGTTTTGGGGATATTTAACGTCGGTCGGTGTTTGGCCCTGGTTTGCATAGTTCGTGACACGGGCCCCGTTACCGACCGCAACACCGGGACCCGAAGTGTCACCATCGTTATTCCCCGTGTTCATCGGTCGCTCGTATCAATTTGCTCGGTTCGCCTTTCTCGCGCCTTTGGTCGTCTTCTCGACGTATTTATCGTTATTCTATTTGCCCAATCACAACGACCCCCCGTGCTCCTTCCAACCACTGTTAATCGCCACGGTCGATAGACGCGAACGAGCGATCGACCCGGGATCAGAGCGACGCGTCTCCTCCTGATCGTCCACCTCCTTGGCATGCTACGGCAAGATTATCCTCGCAAGCTTCATTCCACAGCTCCTGCCGATCACAACATCAATCGAACGTCACATAAACTTCTGTGCTTTCCTTATATTTTTTTTCAGCTTTTCTCGTTTTACCTGTGGCCTTGAAGTTTGCATCGTTGGAGTGCAATGGAAGTTGTTCGTTTTTGTTATAATCCTATTTTTCTTTCATCGATTGAGGTCGTTGACCTTTACTGTAGGCAGGAAACATCATTTGAGTGATATTCGTACTCTGAGGCAGCGAAAGATGTGAGCAATTGAAGAGAAGTTGCTTTCCAACGGTGCAAACTTCAACAGCACTTTTATTTTGAGGATTCGTGCTCTGCTTAAGGGCGGGGTAAAGTATTAAAAATTTTTTTTCATTTTTTAAATGAATGCATAATATATCAAGAATATTGTGTTAAAATTTCAAGTCGATCGGAGTAAAATTGACGAAGTTATGAGTATTTGAGCGTCTATTGCTCCATGCCGGGTTTTATACCTGGGCGGCAGCTGCGCGGCGCGCTATTGTATTTTTCGACCCCGAATAAATTTCTTGATAAACGGGCCTGTTACGGTCCCGTTATGTATATTCGAGGCATGGTGTTTATTAGTATACACATTAGTGGTGTATATTAGTATACGCATTAGTGTTGCTAAAAAGATGCTCTCGATCATCTTGATGGAAGCCTTTTGCTCTACGGACCTGGCATCGACGACTTTGAGTGAGTAGTATAAGAATACGTATTCAGAAAAATGAACGAATCACGAAAAAAAATTGGGTTGCGGGGAAATTTGTTGACTAATTTTTTTTTTTCATCATTTTGTTAATAACATTTTGGAATTATTATTATGCAAAATTAATCTTTTGAGTACCTTTAATATGCATGAATTTTCTCAGATTTTTATGCAATCGAGAAGTGTTCTCAAACTTATGTGCAATGAGCGCTAAGCGACCAAACTCTTCTGCGTTTTTCAAACCGTTTTTCTGAGACTTGTCATATTTGAAGTCCGTGTGCACGATAACTCAAAATCTACTGGACCAATCACTTTGAACTTTTGCACAGTACTTCTTCACATAATTCACCAGGTATTGTCGAGAGCTTTTTTGTTTTTTTTAATAATTACTAATTTCTCAACAACAAATCAGCCGATTTTTTTTAGCGAAAATCGGGTTTCTGGCTCCCAAGTGCTACGAAAAATCGAAAAATCGAAAAAAAAAATCCTCCCCTTCATTACCTCGAGAAACATCTCCTTTAACAAATGCATTTTGATTTTTTGTTTCAGATGATTCTTTTGCGAGTTATGGTGCACACCGCAAACCAACTTTTTTTCGAGGCGCCTCCGGGGTTTAATTTTCACTCGCTCAATTTTGAATATTTTGCAATGCAAATTTAGGAGAATGTTGTTCAAATGTTACTTTATTATATGTAAATTTTTTAATAAACGAACACTATTCGTTACGCCAAAAAAAATCTTAAAAACATGCCTTTTTTTCGCCGAATTAACTTTACCCCGCCCTTAAGGTAGTACTAGCGAATTGACGAATCAACAGAAAATGTATGAATGGTCGAATCTGAAAAGGGTAAAATATAATACATTTGGTTATAATAATAAACATGATACGGAAAATAACGATTTGAGAAGTGTATGTAATAACTGTGTATAATATTATGAAAATAAAGTAAATAGCAATAGAAAATAAATAGCAATAAGATTTGACTTGAGTTGTCACAGGCTGCAATTTCATAATTCTGGCAATATCCGTGGCAACGATGTACTCAGGTGCTTTCGATAAATGTCAAGTGTGTGTTTGTTTACCGTACGTGTAAGACCATACGTGACCGCGATAGTTTTCGTGTTATTTATCGCTTTTCGCATAGCTCCGATCTAATCGCGAACTATTATTATTTCCGTTTCAATGTTTTATCCGCACGGATTCTCCATAAGGTGCGGGTTGAATGCATTGATTTCGTGAATCAATCACTATTGTATTTAGCCGGTAAGGCATGCAGAGCTTTCGCGGACGTCATTCTGTACCTCTATACAACAGCATATAAAAAAGCAATTTTCTTTCTAATGAGGAGGTTCGCGCACATACTACCTTAAACAAGACTGGCTCCTACAGCCAGTCTTGAATCACTTAGGTATATCAATTATCATTTGTGAGATCAATTATACACCAGTAGTGTAGTTTGAACATAAGTGGACAATTTGTTTAATAAAAATAAGGTAGGTACGTTATTTGTGATGATCCCTAGGGGTCATCTCGTACACCTAGAAGTAAATCATCCTGCCTAAAACTCAACTTTTTCATTCATTGCTCGGTAACATAACATATAAGTATTCCACTGTTACGACACCAACCGAAACCAAAATGGAACATATTATGAAGCCATAATCACAGCAATGATTGCAACTGAAAATATACAGCAAAAGTTCCCTAAGCTTACAGTCAACCTTGCCTTACAAGGAACATCTCTCAGGTGACACCCTTCGATTTTGTTGAAATTTGAATAGGTTATAAAGCACCGAAAAGTAAGCGATGCGTATTTTTTTATGAGCGGAAAAACGGTTTTAAGGGGTGAAACCACCCCTCGAAGATAGGGGTGTTTTTCGTTTTTCCTCGATAACGTTATCGTTCTCCTATCCAATGTATAATACACGAAAAAATAAACATTGTTGCGATTTGAATTTTTTTTATATCTCGTACCGTTAAAACGTTATCGACGAAAAACAAAAAAACATCCCCATCTTTGAGGGTGCGTTTCACCCCTTAAACCCGTTTTTCCGCCGATAAAAAAAAATACGTATCGCTTACTTTTCGGTGCTTTATAACATATCCGAATTTCAACTAAATCGAAGGGTGTCACCTGAGGGATGTTCCTTGCTAGATCAACAGCCCACAATGAAATGCTCTGTCTGTCACAAGTGTGTCGCTCACATCGCCATCCATGGCTTTACGTTTTACCGAAGAATATCACTGGATCGCGTTAATAGTTTCACCGCAATTGAAAATGATCATCATACTTCATGGGATCAACTCTCGTACACCTATCCCCTACTCGAAACAGCATCGCTGTATCGCAATAACATCTCAATTGCAAGTATTCCACAATCGTCTCACATTTTATTGGTCAAACATTGACGTGCCAGATATACATCTCTAACTAAATATTTTGTCAGTCTATGTGTGCGGCCTTTTGTTATCACAACTTTCCACATCCCTAGCATATTTCGGATTAACTGTTCGAATGTTTCTTGAAGTATTTCGTGCCAGTCTTCTTTTAAAACCCTCCACAAGTCCACAAGTATTTTTGAGGCGTTACGTTAAACTATAGTTTTTGTAATTAAAAATGAATGAAAATTAATAAAAAAAAAAATTTCGATGTATTTCAAGACTTTATTTATCAAGCCCAACAACTTTTATGTTCATACCTCTTATAAAATCCTAAAAAAAAAAAAATCGTGAAAATAGTATTTTTTTCGTGGCTCCAAAGTGGACTGGCCCCTTAAGGTATTCCCTTCGTCGAGGGCCATATTTTGTGCGGGCATAAGGAGGGCCCTTCTGAATCATTGGTGAAGTTACAGTGGCGCTTGATAAAAATAAGTCACAATCCATTACTATACCCAATGATAAACTGGAAAGAATCGATCCATGCATATTTAGTATATTTAGACATTTTTGAATTTTCTCTGAGAAATCGCGGCTACGCAAATTCGTCTCCTAGTCACTTTTTTTGCTAAGTTTTATCAATAAGCGTGGGGAGATAACTTTGGGCGAGGAAAAAATTGTGCTGTTTGTCATGATTTTTTTGTTGGAAAGATTACTTTACCCATTTCGAAACTTAGGGTGTGTTTCATTACTACTATTGGCTGTTACATGGTCTTTTTTTATTTGATTAATCTTTATAAATGGCGGAGGTACGGCGGTCTTCTAAAATGAATCTTCAAAACTGGCGTGAAGACAGCTAAAAAACTAATCGACCGAATCTGGTGATATTTGGTATAAATCTTTCTAATCTGATTGTCTAAAACACGATACTGAATGTTCCTGAAAATTAGAAAAAAATGTATTTTATTATCGCAAAACGTAGGGATTTATTTTCGGAAAATACAATCTTTTCGTTTCAAAGCGTACCGTTTTATCGATTTTCCATATTTCTCACTTTTTCTTGGTTCATATTCTGGTATGAGTGTTAATAAAAAAAATCTCCGTTGGTTTTTTTTTCTTCAAATTAATCCCGCTGATGTTGCGTGTCACGCCGTCTGACAACATCCGCCGCAGCCCGTTTATAAGACCATACCTCCGCTATTCTTTAAAATTAATTTTTAAAAGTACCATTTGACATCCAAAACTAGTAATAAAACACCCAAAGTCTCACAAACGGCGGTGAAATCTGTTCTGTTCAGCCCAAAAGGTACCTCCCCCTTTAATATTTTCTTTGGACATTCGGTGATTCCCTGTTTTTATTGTCGTTACGAAATCTGTAGGTTTTTTTATACGCGTGAGCAGTTCATGTCAGGCATCTAGATTTATTTGGTGTGAAAATGATATATATATGTAAATGAGACGATTTTTGGAATCGTCATTTTTCGTTAAAAGTTCGGTAACTTGGCTTGAAATGTAACCAATATACCATACTGAGTATACCTTAACTCATAGTCGAACACGATCACTCGGTAATAATTCTGTACCCAAGCTTCTTACAAAAGGACGGTAATTGCGTCTAAACGGAAGAGATAATACTGTTCGGCTGTGAATAGACTTTATACAAAATCATTTTTCCTTTTTTTGGAACATTGTTAGCTGAGGTGAAAACTTGGAAACAAATTTTCGATCCCTCTAAATGAAAAGTTTTCAGGAATCAAATTTTGATTGGACATGCATTCCTACATTTGTTTTGGATGCCTAATAAGTACAAGAGAAAAAGCAATTGCTCTACGAGGGAACTGGATAAAAAA